>VZTA01012705.1:412-74608 GCA_013398855.1 Mohoua ochrocephala | reverse complement strand
GTTGCTGTGCTCTGAGGGGCCGGGGGTCGCCTCACGGGGCTCTGGAGCTGCCGGCGGCGGCGCGCTCGCCCTTCCTGCCCTCGGGAGAGATCGTTTCCAGGAATTGAGGGGCTGCGGAGGCAGGAAATCCTGCGGGGCCCCGTGCGGGGAGCGGCCGCAATGGCATCACCTCCGCGGGAGGGAGGGAGGGTGGGGTCCCCAGCTGCCTCCTCCCTGCTCCGTGTGAGCATCCGCGCCATGAAATGTGGAGTCCGACGGTGGGATCAAGGTGTGTGCGCCTCCCTGAACTGTGAATGCTCCTGTGTTTAACGTTGCTATCTGACGAGTAAATCCCACCGCACTGCTCAGTTTCGCCTCAGTTTCCCCACACAGAACTTTCATGCTGAATTGTAGCTAAAAAACAACGTTAACCCTGTTTTCCGCCCAGGGTGCTTTCCATTTACACTGTCCTCAGGGTGTCTGACCTGTCTATCAATAATGCACTAACAAAAGTCTTTAAGGAGAACAATAGTGGGACACCATAAGTAATCCAGCTCCGTAAGGCATTTTAAAAGGTTGTAGAACATATTGCTGAAATGCTGAGGTAAATTTGAGAAACAGCCCAGTAGCCTGGCGTTAAAGGAATTTTCTGCTTACTCAGGGTCTTGGACTCAATTTTCCACCCTGGGTCATCCTGTGCTGTTGAGGAGGATTTGGGAGGACTCTGGGGACCAGGTGCTCAGCCCTTGTGCCAGTGCTTCACGTTGGTGATGTTTAATGTTGGTGACGGGGAGTTTCTGACAGCACAGCCCTTCTGAAAGGCGAAGGGCTGAGATACAGGGCCTAAGGACAGCAGGAGCTGGCAGTACTGCAGGTACAGAGGCAGGCTGGGCTTGCAGCCAAACTGCTCTCCGATCTGAATGGCAGAGATCAGGCACTCTGTGCAGGACTAATGAACCTAGCCCCCAGATCATGCAAACCACAAGAGGAGCAGGGTTCATTGAATCTTCTTTCTTCTTTTGATGATTTTTATTTCATGTGCTTCCCTGTGGAGTCATGAAGGCTGGAAACGTACCTGCTGTATACTGTATCAGTAGTGCAATATACATGCATGCTGGATCAGTATGCTGAACCGTGCAACAAGGGGAATTAGCCCGTGCAGAGCTCCGTGCTGCCATGGACAGGTTGCCTTGAGCACATAAATCAGCTTTAGAGTACTGTCAAACACTAGCATACATTTACTGTGCTTTACATTTGTCAAAGAAACGTGGGAGAATGATCACAGGATTCCAGGAGCCGAGCCTTTAAAATAAGTGATACTTGGTATTGTGAGCCCCTCATTAAGTGGACAGAAACTGTTAGCAACTTGGCTAAATGTTAAGTTTAGAATAAATGACTGAAATATAATGACCTTTGTTGCATATGTGGGACCAAGGACAAAGAAAGATTGCTAGGCCGTAGCTACTCCCCGGAACTGGAAGGATTATTTTGTTTGGGAAGAGTTTATTCAGAGTTCTGGTTACTCCTATTTAGAGCCCCGACGAGGAAGCCTCCGCTGTGCTTCCACAGTATTTGCGTGCAGAATTGTACAGTTGTGCAATTTCACTCCGTACAAACAAACCATCTAAAGGCCTATAATTTGTGCTGGAAACACACTATCATTTGCAAGGCAATTGGAGCAGACAGCTGAGCTCACAAGGGTTATCATTTGCATCTGTTCAGAGGACAGCCTCCAACCTTGTCTTGGCTAACATTTTTAGCTCTGCTAACTAAACCCACATGAGATAAGAGTCCACCCACGCAACAGGTTATAGAGTTTGCTTTAAATCAGCTCTGTTTTGTGCACGCTGAATGGCTTGATTCTATTTCATGTATTTCCTTTAGCACTTCAAAATGAATTTAGGTTGTTTGAAAGGTTCTTGACTGACAGTTTTGGAAATTGAACTCCCGTGTTTAATCCTAGACTGGGTCCAACACAAGGAAGCTTCTCAGTTGTACCAGAGAGGAAACTTTGCTAGTCTGAGGATAGTCCTATTCGCTTACTTTCTCATGCCAGCAAAGCAGGATTTCCTAGGTTTTCACTGCTCTGTAGTTACTGGGTGTAGGATATTTTCATTACATTTAAATTATGCCTTGGATACTAAGACTGTACGTTTAAATCAGAAAAAAAGCACAAGTATTTAGTAAATCATCTGCCCTTTTAAGTATGATAATTCCGTTTCAGCCTTAAATTAATTAGGCAGTGGTATGGAAAGCTAATGATATTCACAGAACACTTGTTCTCTTTCCACCAACTTTCATTTATAGTCCTTATTGATTTTTGAAAAGTTAATTTATGCTTTCAATATTTAGCTTATTTTTGTGCAAAATTACAGGTGTTGAATCTATAAGCAGAGATGGAGTGCCATTACCCTTCAAAGTGCACATGGAGTAGATGAGGAGAAGCTATGTAAGTTCTAGGCTTCCAGGAATGGATGCCAAAACAATTTATTAAATTTGCTGTTAAGAATAATTGTTGGCTGACAGTTGTGTAACTTTTATCACAATATCTCCTGAACCCAGACATAAGACAGATACCAGTCATGATGTCAGGACTGTGATTGCTCCTCGTTCACAGAAGATACCAAGGTGACAAAAATGTTTATGATTGTGAGTCTTTTCATTGCCACACCGTTCTCGAGCTGCAGTTACATTAGTCTGACTGTAGTAGTTCCAGGTGACTCATGGCTTTTGTTATATGGCTGAGTTCTTAAAGGATAAAAGATTTGGGAGAGGTCATTTTTTTCTGCAGAAAAATGAAACAAAATCTGTTTTGTGAAGGTAAGTGCATTTGTACTCTTCAGCACTCATTACACGTTACAGGATGGAGGTAGACTGTGAGCTTTCTGAAAGTCCTCTCGGCTGTTTTCAACCAGTGCCTTGAAGCAATAGGTGACAGTGACAATGAATCGAGCACAGACCTTTGTGCTGTGGTGGATCAGGGACAGTTCATGTGCTCAGTTCTGCCAAGGGGACTGTGGTGACACGGGAGGGCATATGAGACATGGCAATGAGCAAGTCCCAGGCCTTTCCAGGCAGACTTGGAAGCCACTGGCTCATTATGTTACAATTTATTGAGGTGTTTTTAATGTTGTATCCTCTATTGTCTTAGGGTTATCGTCGTGGTTTACTGTAGCCCTTTACTGCCACATTGTCCTGGAACAGGCAGCATACATTTACATTCTCTTGCAGAGTATTCTCTGGCTCTGCCCACAGTCTCCAGCAGGCTGTGGCCAGCTCTGGCTTACATTCCCCCTCCCTGCCATTTGGTGTTAGGGCAGGTGGAGCTCCTGTTCTCCACATCTACGTGTGGCAAAGATGGTGCTGGCTTTGAAGGCTGCTGCTTTGTCCCGAGACATCATAATCACAGTTATTTAGCTACTGAGGGCTTTCAGAGCCTTTCTTAGAAGGCCTTATTACAGCTTTAAGCTGTAATGCAACGAATCAGAGTAGTGAGAGGTTTTAGTTCTTCCCTATGAGGATTTGGCAAGTCCACACTAAAAACATTATAAATAGTTAGTGCGAGTTGTGAGCAGAGCAAGAGTCAAAATGTCAGGAGGCATGCTTTAACCTTCTGCTGAAGGTTTACCTCATCCTTACAGGCTGTTATAAAAATAATCTTATAAACACTGAAGCAATCACCACCGTGAATCACATTGTGTTCATAGTAGACAAACCTACATAAGACTGGCAAAGGTTTGTCTGGGTAAAGATACTTACTTGGAAACTGTGAGAGAGGAAGCATTTCACTGGCAGATTGTTGTAACAGTGAAATATTTTATCCTGAGAAGAAATAGGTTGTGGAAATGTCAAATCTGTATTATACAAAAGTAATGCAGAGGGAATCCATTCCTGATTTTGGAAAACCTACCTGAATCTCCCATCGCTTTGGGCTCAGAAATATCAGGAGTGAAGTGACAGCAGAGTTCCTGAGGTCTAGTGGTTCTAACAAATAAACATTTGTTAACTCTGGTTTGATGGACAGTTCCTGTTTATCCAGCATTGCTCAAAATTATGTCTTCATACAGTTTGTTCTCCTTAAATAAAAAGGCTCACAACCAGCTTGGACAAGGCTTTGAAGAATACCCTCCAAAGAACACTGGAAAGAACAGTAATGCCATGGAAGTAGGATAAAGACAAACCTTTCCACTCATTTATTTTCACAGTTTTATTAAATGTAGTGAATACGTTTAACCACACTGAACTAGTCTTTTGTAAAGCACAAAATTCATCAAGGAAAGCTTGTATGACTTCATAATTACATAAAATTGATCCAGGAAAAAGAGATCATGAAGTAATGTAGAGTGTTGAACTGTCTGAAGCTTATCCATCCTTATGTTCAGATGTAAAACTGAGGCAGAACAAGAACTGACCAAAAGATTCCTCCCCTGCCCTCCCCTCCATCTTTTTTCTACGCTGTAACTACAGAGCTCATGGATGAATTTCCTGTGGGGAAGGAGAGGTGGCTAAGTCCCTCCATTTGTGTGTGCTCCTGCAGCTATACAGTTTGTGGCTATATAGTTCTTCTGTCTAGCCTGAGTTGCAGAATTTAATCCCCACTTGAAACCCAGGTGGATTGCAACACTGCATAGTGTGTGTTTTTGTTTGCTCTGCCCATACAGAGGATTTGCACCAATGTAGCTGCTTTCCTAACAAATCCTATGTATAACAAGCCAAGACCTGTGATACCATCTAGTCTTAGTTCTCAACACCCTTTCACCATAGCTTTTCACCATGCAGTGAATGTGAAATGCTACCAAACTAGAAGAGCACAGTTTTACCCTGCTTGGAGAGCATTTGTGATCAGCTGTAGCTCATGGAGAGCAGGCCCATTGTGAATTAAACGCTGTTTAGCTGAAAATTTGCATTGGATTTAATCCAATTATTTGTTTGCTGGCACAAATTCTTCTGGTGACCATGAGTTTCCAAGAAAAAGATACAGTTTTATCTCCCTTCCTAGATTTAGCACTATTCAAATGTCAAATTATTTTGTGTGTTTCCACTCCTGATCTTGAAGTCTGGGCCAGTGTGGAAGATAGAATGAGCACACCACCTCCAATCCTTGTCATCTAGGCCCAAACTCCTCCTGTGTAGTGTGTGTGGGAGTCTCTCACAAGCGTCACACTCAAAAAGTATATCTTTTTGTGGTGATTTATACATCAGTGCAAATGCTGGTTGCTGTAGAAGAATGCCTTGTTTCTATCCTCACAAATACCACTTACAGTACCAAGGGGCTTTGGCCAAAACTGGCCAGTCTACATAACGACAGGAAAAAGAGCGCCTTCTGATAGCTCAGATTATGATGTGCATGCAAAAATGGGTGCACACATATACCTGAAATGGCAACACTGGCAATTTTGATAGTTCTCAAGCTGGTCCAATATGTTACTGTAAGTATGCTTAGTTGTTTGGTGTTTGTACCTCATGTAAACATTTTTTTCCAGACCTGGTAATAGGCTGCTATCCATAAAAAGATATTTAACTGTTAGTAGTATTTCTTCATGCTGTTTAATCTACTTACTGTCTGTTTTCACTTCTTTGTTTTGTCTCCCACTTATCAGCTAAAACAAAATGTAGGTGTTTATATAAAACTTTTCAACAAAAGTTTTTGCTGCTGAAAAGGCCCAAACTCAAACCTTAGGTTTATGTGCTACCTTCTGCCATGGGCTGTAAGCACAGTGGTTCCTCAGAAACCAAAGTCAACACAGCACAAAGGCATTTCTGAGACCACAGAGGACCTGAGTGTCGAGTAGACCTTCTCCTTTGCTCCACGTGCACTTGGAATCCTTACTGTGCTGTTAGCTTACAACACCCTAAGAGAAGTTAAAAATTATCACCTTGCAGTGCATCACTAGTGGAGACCAGAGTTGTCTCGCTGTAAATAGGAGAGGTCTGCTACAATGGCAGTCTCAGTAAATAATCCTTGTGTCTGGATTCAGATTCTGACTTCTTTGTTCTAGCAAGATGTTGGATCTGATGGTCTGGATTTTAATTGTTTGTGAGCTGGAGAGCTAAAGAGGATCAAGAAAGAGAATTATGATTTTTGTATTGCCTCTACATGTGAAGATTGTGGTATACCACATGAGGAAACTTTTCCTGCATTTTCCAACAGAGAGACATTGAAAATATGCCAGATACATTTAAATAAACCTATTAAAAAGTTTGGAAAATTTGGAAATATGAGGAAAAAATAAAGGGAAAACTGAGTATTGCTTTCAAATTTTCAGACTTATATTTTAATGGAAATTGTTATTTAAATGATGCCAAACTAGTATTTCATCTGCAGATCTTAATTTAGGCTTAAGAGCTACGTGTCTTGGTAACCATAAAAAAGTTGTTTTCTGAATACGTAACTAGCTCCTGTAGCTCAAAAAAAGGAAAATGTGAAAAAAAATTTAGTACAGATAGAAAATTTTGGCAATGTCCTGTGCTTTGTTACCAATTACTTACTTTTTTCAGACTGAGTGCATATGGCACTAAACCCAAGAAAGTTTTCCATTGTCTCTAACGAGATCAATCACTGTCAGCGATCTATCAGTGTTTCTAGATACTGATTGCTCTTCTGCTAGAACTTTCAGAAAACACCAGAGTGTTTGAAGAATCATAGTTTGAAATATTTCAGGAAAATCCAGATGTCCTGAAATCTGAGAAAGGAGCCGACCAGTTGGTGTAGGCAATGTTGTTACTTGTTATTTGAACTACTTGCTCTTAAGCAGGTGCTTTCAACTGTTTATAAAGAGTTAATAGACATCTTTATAAGTACTTGATAGTTTGGTTCAGCCTTTACAGGATGAAACTTCTTTGTCCATGACATGCTTAGAACATATGTAAATTGTTCAAAGAACTCTTGAGTATTATATTAGTATTTCTATAGAGTTCAAAAATTATGAACTATTTTTTTTTCCATTTAGGGAATTCTATACATTTAGTGATAAATGTCTAAGTATTTTTTGCCCCTTCAGTTAGAGTCTATTATGAAGAATGTGAGTTTTGAAAACTTCTTGACAACGTCCGTAAAGAGTTCTTGGCAGTATTTTCATGTTCTGAAGACGCAGAACACTGTCTGTGATGGGACTCACTCTTTGTACCCTGGCACTTGTCAGTGTTTAGGGTTAACACAATCCACTGGCATGAAAAGGATGAATGGATATTTGTGCCTCTCCAACACAAGTGTGCACCATTTTATGCAGTTGAGAGTGTACACAGAGCCGCTAACCAATCCACAGAAAATGCGGGGGAAAAGGAAGAATTAAATCTGGCCAGAAACACTGAAGCAGCAAAATAATAGAATCATAGAGTAGTTTGCGTTAGAAGGGACCTTTAAAGTTGCAACCCACCTGCAGTGAGCAGGGACGTCTTCAGCTAGATTAGGATGCTCAGAGCTCTGTCCAGCCTGACCAGGAATGTTTCCAGGAATGAGGCATCCATCACCTCTCTGGACAACCTGTGGCAGTGTTTGACCGCCCTCACTGTAAAAATTTCTTCCATGTATCTAGTCTAAATCTTCCATATTTTAGTTTAAAACCATTGCCCCTTGTCCTATCGTACAAACCCTACTAAAATATTTCTCCCCATTTTTCTTATAAATCTCTTTTAAGTTTTCAAAAGCTACAGTAGGATCTCCCCAAAGCCTTGTCTTCTCCAGACCAAAGAACCACAACTACCTCAGCTTTTCCTCATAGGAGAGGTGTTCCATCCCTCTGATTATTTTTGTGGCCCTCCTCTGGACCCACTCCAGCACGTCCACGTCTTTCCTGTGCTGAAAAACCTTAAAGAATCATCCTACCAGTTTAGATGGCAGCAACTGGAGATGCTGTGAGAAATTGTAACAAATTATCTGCATAAATCTCAGTTATCCCACTTTCCCTAAATAAAACTGAGTCACAGGGCCAAAGGGGTTTTAAGGCTGTCAGTGAATCTTCAACACACAGTCAGATTCCAAGCTTCAAGGACCAGGCATCCCTGATGCTACAATCACCAGCAGCACCTACAGGGCATCAAGATTCAGTTCTATGGAAAGGGATTTGAACTTGCAGTGGTATGGGCTTTGTCTACCTAGTACAGAGAAGCAGCACTTCTGCAGGGTCTCATTTTGAGACTCCTCATCTCGTCAGCAGGTCAGAGACCCTGTTACTGGTAGCAAATCAGTTGCAAGGTCCTAGCCTGGCAAGTAAGGCAGAGATAGGAAATCAGTGTCAATACTTCAGACTACAGAAAGTTTCCTTTCTTTCTAACCCCGAATCTATTTTGGCTTTTAAAAGATAACACAGCAATCTGTCCTGTCATCTGTTCTATCACAGCACTTGTACTGTTACATATTGTGGCTCCCAAGAACAGAAAATAAAGTGGAAAAACTTGACAAAATCTATAGTTAAAAGCCAGGTTATTTTTAAATTTGGGTTTTGTTTTGTGGAAAATAGATGACTTTTTCTTTTCTTAGTCCAAAGTCGATCTGTGAGGCAAAAAAAAAAAAAAAAAAAAAAAAGCTGTAGCCTTAGTGACGTGATTAAATTTCTGAATTACCTGGCAAGGGCATTTGTATTTTGGTATGAATCTGGGCTGTTAGAGAAGTAAACAGCAGTTTGTGATTGGTGACTGCAAAAGTTGATTCACAGAGCACATGCATTCATCTGAAAATATTTTAGTTCTTAGGCTGCATTTCTGAGCTTTCCAGCACTCTTAATATTTTTTTCATTGGTATTTGATCCTGACGGGAAGTAAAAGCAAAGACACTGCTACCTGGATAGTGAGAATAATAGGGATTCATATCTACTTTTTAGTGGCAGAATGAGGCAATGAAAGTTAAAATCCCATGGCACGAATTGATGTAGATCTGATAAATTCTGCAGCATGGGGATTTTTCATCTGGAATGAGTATCCTGGATAAACTCAATGTCTTCAGTAGTTGCTGTATCCAATGCCTGGAGAAGAGAACTGTAATTTTTGCAACTAGAAGGCTACCAAGGAAGAAAGTGAGAACTTTGCTGGATCTGCCAGGGTAACTTGTCTAGTTTATGTCTCTTGAATTACAAATAGATCTGTGAGTAGCAGAGCTGAGGAAGATACAATTTCATGTTCACATCTTCTGGGGATCTAATAGTGTCTGCACCGTGGCTAAACCTTACTCAACAGCTGGCACAGGCTGAAATGGTGAGATATTCGGGTGGGACTAGGTGTGTGCATATAAAGGAAGTGTCATGCCATAAGAGTGATTGTTTATTAAAGTGTTCTTTTCTTACTAGCCTGCTTTTCTGTGAAATATGCCGTCTTACTTCTCTGCTGCGTAATAGATAAAGCCTTTTTTTTTTTCTTCTGTCCCCTCATAGAATGCAGCAGCAGCAGCCTGCCACATAGTTTAGGTATTAATAAGGGTACTGTCATAGGCTCCAGTTGCCATTAGCTCAAATGCTGTCTTGGGCCAATGTAGTTGCATTGCTTTTGGTACTGGAACAGTGTAGGCTTCCTGGAAATGTGTGGTGCTGATTTCCTGTCCATGTTCTATGGAAAAAACTGGCCCATTCTTAAGGCTTTTATTTAAGCTGATGCACAATTACAGGCATTGTCTCAGCCCTAACAGATTTAGCAGGACAACCTCCTTAAGGAAAGATTTACCAATGTGACTAAATGAAATACATTGGGTTTGTGAGAATTTATACCCAGAGTTTACAAATGAAGTGTGATAAAGTCACTGTGGGTTGAAGGTTAAAAAAGGTGTAGCATAAACAAGGACTTCACTGTTTGGCAATGCCTGCATACATGAAACATTTCATTTCAGTTCATTTTAAGCCCTGCACTTTGCTGCCTCAGTGTTCACTTTTTCCCCACCTGTAAATCATAGGGTGAGTGTTTGAAGAAGATCGTATGTCTCAGAGCGTGCAGGTGAATGGAAGGTTAAACATTGTGACTGGCATTCAGGTGACTCTTGTGCAATCAATCCCAGTGATACGATACTCAGTCAAAAGAACTGACAGGCATGGGCAGAAGAAAAGGGAGGAGGAAGATGAAGGGGAGGCTTCTAAATATGTTTTCAAATGTTGCATTAAAAGGAACAAAAGAGACCTGGTCTTTGATTCTTGGCTGCAGCTGGGTCTCTGGCAGGTATGAGGATGTGCTGAGTGCTTGCCCAAGTGTTCAGGAACACAGGGGCTGGAATCCAGAACCCTCCTGTTCACTTTCTTCCTGAGGTGGAAGGCAGAGGGGGAGTGAGCCAGGACCTTGGCTGTATCCTATGAAACAGTGACTGTTTCTTTGCATAGTCACAGAAGAGCCAAATACATTTGCTTTATGCATCTTGTGCTATCTTGCAATGCAAGAGAGTATAACAAGAAAGAAAATGTGGTATTTTTTTCTGCAGTAAGATGCTGAAATGCATCAAAGATTTCGATGTTCATAAATACATAAGAAAGCCAATGTTTGGATAGTCCAAAGAAGATTGTAAGGGTGATTTATAAATTCTGTTCAGCATGGAGCTCAGGGTTTAATGGGCCAGTCCTAGCAATGGTATCCACACAGGTATCTTTGTACAGTAGCTAAAAGAAATTAGTTTAAACCTCAAGCTGAGAGACAGAAAATCCCTTTGCATTCTTTTCCAGTTACTGTTTCAGTGACATGCTCTCAGCACACTGGTAGCTTCCTAATGGTTGGCACAGATTTCATATTCTTGCCATTATGTTCACAAATGTATACCTGATTGGGAAAAAGTCCTTCTGGGGGAGAAGAGGTAGTGAAGGGCATTAATAGAGGGGGCATGAAACTTCGTATTTCCGTAGCCTTTGGAGGGATTCTAAGAGTGATTTAGAATCCGAGGAAAGGTGGGACACAATGAGACAGCTGTGGATGACAATGCACTCCTAAGCAGTTTCGCAGTTCTGTACAAGGAGTAAGAGGTACAAAGTAAAGGCATGGACCCAAAGTGATGTGTTATCATTATCCTCTTAAAAGTGAAGGATGGCCTATGCTCTCCTTTGATTTCTGTCTTGCTGCAGCAGAGAGTGCAGCTATCTGAGTACATCTGCTGTCACACCTGACACAGTTACTGTGAGAACAGTCGGGCTCCAAGGTCACCGCACACCAGACACTGGGGAAATGTAAATACAGTTTATCTTAGAAAGATGATAGATGTGGCTTGTACCCCTCAGCCTGCCCTGCCCCTCCCCACCCTCCAATGAACCACATGCCTTTTTAGCACCATCCCAGAGGAGGTCTTTGATTACATGTATTTTATTTAGTTGCACACAGTAACCGGGTGCAGCACAGCAGAAAGGACATATAAACTAACTAGGGGAATAACAGTATCCTCCTCTGCGTAGGTCTAGTGACATCCACTGTAGCTGTTGCTGTATCGTGATTCTAAGGCAGCTTTATGAAAAGTTCTGTCAAGGGAGAGTGTCCTCTAAATACAGAAGTTTCCAGCTTCTAATAAAGGTATCTTATATGGAATTTACTTTAGGATTTCATAGCTGTCAGTTTCCTTACAGCTGCCTCTTCTCATACAATCATTAGATCACATATGTTTTGCAAATGCTGGCAGAGTTTTCAAGTGCCTAATGCAAAATGGAAAAAGGACATTTGTCCTTAAAGTGAACAATTTTTCTTCTTGGAATAAAGCAGTTTTTCCAAGATTTACTGGCTCATTGCTTTTAGTGGCACTCAAGCTGCCTTCTTTCTGGAAACAGTGGAACACTTGTCCTTTGAAACCCCAGGCTTTTCAAGATGTCTCAAATTTGCCATCCCAAAATTAAGGTACTCTACAGAATCCTGGCTATTATCTTTACTCAGCCCAGGTGACCTCACATTGCACCATGGGGAGTTTCCTTATCATGAATTTCTAGTTAATTCTCAAATCTCTCTCAGGCAGAGCTGCTACATTATTGTTCTATTCTATATTAAAATACAAAACCACATTAACCAAACCTAAGGCAGTGCTTCTGAATCCAGAATGAACATGGAAAGTTGACTCCATAAGCTTGAAATTACATACCAAATCAATTTTTTCCAAATGGCACTCTATAAAACAGCATGTAATTTCCTCACTTACACATTTGATATTTTGTGAGCCTGGACAGAAATAACATTACTCGGAAAGAACCTAGTTCAAAATAATGAGGAAGGGAACTCTTGCAGTAGTAGGTCAGAAAGCACGTGTGGCTGTGGGGATCTCTTATCAACCTTATTTTTCTCATCATTATTAATATGGGTAAAGCTAATTAAATGTCTTAGGTGCACTGGAGATATATAGAACACATACATGTTTTGTACCTGTAGTAGCCTTATCTATCTCCTCACTTGCTTAATTACTAACACTAAAGTTGTTCAGACTCACAAAGGCCATTTTTATGCAAAATAGGGAATTGTTTCAAACTCAGGAGCAGAACAAGTGAAATATAGTCCTGTTCCAATACAATATGGCCTTTGGGATCCACTGGAAACAGGAATGTCAGACTAAGAACATAGCTTATACTTTCCTTGAGATGCAGGTCTTGCATCTAATTCTGTTAGAAGTTAAGAAGACCATTTTCTGTCTCTGCCATAGTGAACAGGCCATTTCAAAGAAAAACACTGAATGTGGTCATATGGTCTTCCTCCACCACAAAGCCTGGCTGTGTGATTCCCTTGATAGTGATACAGTCACTAATTCCTGGCTGTGATTCTTAGGGCTTATCTTCTATGCCTGGTTCTGCTATTTGCATATGTACACGTGTTCTAGGTATGCCTGTATGGAATATTCTGCTGCATGCATTTGAGGTTCCACTACCTACACTGTTATGTAGAAATAGACATACTGTAAGATCACAAGTGCGTTAAGCCTCTAAGAGAAATGATACGGAAAGACATAGGTCAGTGAACAGGCAGTGGAAAATTGAGCAAAATTATCAGATCAGAATTTGGGTTCTGTGAAACACAGTGTGTAGCTGCAGTGTGTAGCAACTTCTTCCAAAAAAAAATACATTTGAATTAATTATGTAAAGGAAAAATAGATCCACACACAGAGAATCTGGAGCTTCCTGGAAAAAAAACGCCTTCAATGCCACCTTTTCATGTGCAGATTTCCATCCCTGTACTCTGGCTGTGCAGGTGTGCCATTAAGTCATTCCTGACAATCCCACCTGCCATGATTAATATCGCCCGAGTATAAAGGAGACCTGCCTGTTTGGCAGCTTCCACAGACGTTGCAGCAGGGCAGCCCAGAGTCTGATTGCAGCTGGCAGAAAGCTCCACTCTGTGGCTGCAGAGCTGTGCCTGTCCCAGTGTCAGGCTGGTCACCAGCACACGTGGTAACAGCCACGGCCCTTGGGATCTGTGCCAGCAGGGAGTGCACATTGCCCGCTCCTGGCTATGCCTCTTGCTAGAAAAGAGGCCCATTGCAGGAGATGGTGAGAGAAGCTGCTCTGGCAGCTCCATGCCCTCTGAGAATTCCCTCTATACAACAGAGATCACTCAGTCAAATTCAGCAGACTTCAGGATGTTTTGAGCATCCCAGAGAACAAATTGATCAGTGACCCAGTTCTTCCATTCCATTTGATTGCTTTATTGAGCCAGGATTCCTGATGCCAAAGGGATCCCTGGGGTCTGATAAATTTGGTGTGAAAAGAGATGTTTGAATTAAGCACTTCATGGATGAAGAGGGCACAACAGATCAAAACAACTTTGACTATTCCTGCTTCTATTTAGAAACTGCAGTAATACTTGGAGTCTGCCTGCAGGTTTTAAATGGAAAGATCACCTTTCTCTGCTGTAGTGTAATGTTTAACACATTATATATAGTAGGCATATAATGCAGTTATGATACTGTTATGTGTAATTCTTTCAAAAATGCTTTCAAAAATTCATTCAAAAATGCTTTTGTAAGCAGAGATAAAGAAAGGAAGCTCCTACTTCCATCAGGTTTGTAATTCAAAGTGTATCCAAAGCCTAGCAGCAAAAAAAATGCGCAGGCCTATGAGTGGAAGAGGCTGTAGGAGCGTGTCCTCCGCATGTGGGATGGAATGGGAGAATTTTTTTGTTTTTTCGAAGGAAATAACTGCTAAAACTTTGCACTTGTATTAGAGCTGCCCATATTTGCTGAACGGTGCATTTACTGGCTTTATTTCTGATAGCAAACATTTGTGTCTTGCAATCATATTCCTCAAGTGTGGATCATTCTCCCTCAGTTCATGAACAACCCTCCATTCAAAGGCCCTCTGAAAGCCTCTGACACAACTCCTGCCATTGGGAAATTTGGTTTTTCTTTACCTCTATTTGTACCGTTCCCATACACTAAACTTCTCATACAGTAAACTGTGGCTGGTGTGCTTAGGAAGTAGCTGCAGTATTATGAATGTCACTGCAAACTACTAATTTCAATGAAATCTTCAATCACCCAAATGTATTAGCAACCTTACATGTATAAGATAAAAGTAATCCCAGCTGAGTGAGAATAAGAAGTCACAAATTATAAGAGTCTAATGAGCTCATTCCCACATATAAAGTGATGGTGATCATGATTATGCAAAACACCAGGTTTGCCAGAAATTCATTGTTCTGCCATCGAAAGATATTAATGCTTTCATAGTAATTTTCTGCAGCAAGCACTAACAAGAAAGCAGTTTGGAAAAAAATGGCTGAAAGGCCCATTTTACAACTTGCGAATGGGAGAGATTGCATTGGTCTGGAGGTTTCTGATGATTACACATAGCCAAAATTACATAGCCATTACAAAACCCAAAATTTAAAGGTTAATATCTATTCATTAACGAATCACAAATGCCCATTGTTCTCAGGCTTTCCTGTGTATTGCTTACAGCTTCTTCTAATTCTTCAGGACTTACTCATGGATGACTTATAACTCACGCTGGAATGAATCCTGTATACAGTAAATTATGTAAGAAGATTGCACAAAGTGCCTGTCTCATGATGTAACTAACATTAAATTGTTAATCATAAACCCAGGGCTTCTCAGCTTTCACGGAAATGCAGCTGTTATACAGCCAGGTGAAACACACTCTGAGGAGTCTGGTGAAGTTGCTCTGTTCTTGCTGACATTTGTTGAAAGCCATATGCTGCACATAAACCAAGAAGACAGCAAAGCCTTGCTACAAAAAATTAAACCTTTGTGTATGGAAAGGATGCTGAATTTTGAAAAACTGCTTTCTTTTAGCAAGGACATGTTTTTATTTGGTCTTTTCCGGACACATGGCAAAACCTAACCCTAAGGGAAATCATTTGCTACAGCTTGGTGGTGTGTTGTATTATTCTCTGACAAGATTTGTTTGTCAGTTTTAAAAGCAGTTTATAAACCAGTCATGTAGATCAAACACAGAAAGCTGAAACATTCTGAAACATTCATCATGCAAGAGGTTTTTTTTCCCTTAAAACAAATCCTCTTTCCTTTTTGCTAGCTTGACTAACATAAACTTTTACTCTAATGATGACTGGAAAAAAAAAGGTAATCTTTTAAGCTGGAGTTGCGCATGTCAGCTGGAGTGTACCATTCCTAGAGTGTTATTAATCATAAGCCAGTCTATAAAACAATGTTTCTCTGCATGGGGTATGCTAACTAGCTTGCAATGTCACTGGGTTTAGCCTAGCTTTATTCTCCAGTGATCTAAATCTACAAGTAATGCCTGTTTCACCTCAAGAGACGTGTTTTTCACATCCCATCTCTTGTTTTATTGCATCTTTTTTATGCTCCTCTGACATTCTTGTCCTTCTGTAGGTAACTGTTATATTGTGTTTATGGAAGGCGTGTGCAGAAGCTGGGTACTGTTGCAAAGAACCGTGTTAAACACAGTACCTTACAGTGTAGGGAATCATGAGAAATACATAGGAGTGGTCTGGATCAGTTCCTAACAACCTGAATGTTCTGATGGGAAACTCATTAGGTAGTAACTGTGTCTCTATTTACTGATATCATCACCAAAAATATTTTCTTCTTCTTAGATTCAGTGCTAGTGAAAAAAGAAAAAAATTCAGGTAGGTTTAAAATATTTAAAAATCTTTCAGGCATTTCTAGGCAGGTGAGTATATACTGGTTCACCTTCATTGATACAGTTCTGTTCCTTTATGCTTATTTGGGCTTCTCCAAAGCCAGCAATACTTTTCTTTATGCTGTTCAGGAAGGGACCAGGTGTAACTGCAAAAGAATAGTACAGTGTACCCTCTTTATGCACAGTGGCTATGAGTGCTTTTTGCCACTGCAGAACTATTATGTCCAACTGTTAAAGAGAGCTTCATGTTATGACAGTCTGTTCCAGCCTCAAAAGACAAGAAGACAGGTCAGATGTGGAGAAAAAATATTTTGAAAAGGACTGGATTAATAAAATACTGTTCCATTAAATCTGTAGAGCCAAGGTTTTAGGGCTTGCCAGTGAAAATGAAATGAAGTACAAAACAGTTACACTTTTTTGTTATGACACTCATGACTATGAACAAACCATTTCCATCATTCATGCACAGAATTATACTGAAGGGAGCAAGGGTCACGTATCTCCGTGATTAACGTAACACCTTAAGAAAGGAAGAGGATAATTCCATTTTGTAGTGTAATGATTATTTTTGACTACCATGCCATGTTTGAGTTACAAATAGTAAAAGAGTGAACCCACCCCTATGGAGCTCACTTTGTGTATGGTCCAGGTTCTCTAGTCCAGATGCTTCATCATTCTTCAGTAACAGAAAATTTGCAGGTCAAAATTCTTTACTCCTGTGAATTTTCTTAATTTCACTTCAATTTCCACAGCAGGTCTTCCTTGTGCTGTTTACCCCACAGGACTAGAGGAAAGAGTTTGAAGTAGCCCATGAACCAAATATTTCTTGCTTATATTTCTCTGAAAGAGACTGACGATAGTTGATGAAGCAGTAGATTTTTCATGTCTGCTCCTGTGCTTTGCAAGGCCTGCTAGAGAGTTTGGAATTCTGCTTTCAGGATGAGGATATGGGGAGTGGGATAAATCACCTCCTCCTCTGTGCTCACGTAACCTGGCAGAGAGTTGAGCACAGTTCTGTCTCTACTCTGGCAGTACTCAAACTAGCTAAATTGAGAAATTTAAGATTTTAGAGATTAATTAAAAACTTTCATGCAATATATGTGTTTTAGGAATCCATTCGCAAAGGGAAGATTTTACACAAGTTTTCTATCAACAGTAAACTATGGTTGAAACTTGCTGTTTCTCCTTTCTGTGTCCTGCTGGGCGTTGAGTTTTCTTTGGTAGCACATCCTTACCTATCAGCCACTTGCCCAGGCAGAGCTGAGTCAGACCTCAGCTCCCAAGTCTATGTCTAGAGTTGTCCCCAGTGTCCCAGTCCTCTTTGGCTGGCACTGGCACATTTTGCCTGGGGCTGCTGGTGGCTGAACTCTGTACTTGATGACATGGTGGAAAGAGGCTTAAAATATTGCAGTAGGTGCAAAAGTCAATGTGTCACTGCCGCTGCCCGTAATGGCTTACGTCAGTGCAGTGGTATGACATGCCACATTGTTTTCTTCCACTGCAGGCCATATATAGCCTGTTACACTTTGATCTGCTCAGCAAAACAGAGTGGATTCCTTTTGTCTGTAAACAGCAGCTGGGTGAAAGGAAAGGGTAATGGAGCCTGAAGGTATTTGATGGATCGGCATTAACTTTGAATATATTCGCTGACCAGATAACAGCCCATATGTGTCTTGCCAGTGTGAGCTTGTAGTTGTTACTGCTTCTAGAGCACAGCTGTGGTATAAAACGATCTGCTCTGATTTCACCTTGGGAGGTGTGATTCTGGAGGGAAAATGCGGCCTGGCTAAACTGATGTGCTGCGCCTTCCTGTGACCCTCTTGTCACATGAGCTGTTTCAAATAAGACTCTCCTTGTTCTTGGCAAAAAGGACGTATTCTTTGGTGGGTGGCTTGCCTGTCCTGTTACTGCTCAAAATGGATTTTCACATTTTAGACGTTCCAACTACGCAAATGGAGCAGGTCTGTACTGTTCATCAGATGCAAAGCTAACTTTAAATGAGCATATGGAGGCATATGAGAGGTTTGCACTATAGTTAAATCTGTCTGAGGATCGAGGAGGACCAAATAATTTAGAGTAAATACTTGCATTTTAAAACATCTATTCTTAATCTGGGGCAAGTGTGCCTGAAGCTTTACAGATAGCATCATCTCATCCTACCTCACGTCACATTTTCTAAGCAAATGTTCATGGTTCACATCTGCTTTATTTACTGTCTGTTAGATTTAATGCAGTCTTATATATTAGAAAAGAGATATATCTTCAGATAAACGGGGTTTAAAAATGGGATTATAATCCCAGGGCCCTCAAACACTCATGTTTCAGTGAGTAAAAGCAGACTTTTCTGATACAGTCGGGGCAGAAATGTTTATTGTATGGCTCATACTGTGCAAAATGATATAGAGCAGCTCTGTCTTTCAGTATTAAATCACATACTTAGTAACAAGCATGGATTTTGAGTGCAAAATTTGTTAACTCTTACAGTAAAGTGTAGAATGTGCGACATATTAAAATTCTTAGCATACCAAAGGGTGTGAACCAGATTTGGAAATACGATAGGGGTTTTTAACACCTCTTTTAAAATGAGGCAGATGCAGAATAATCTAATCAAGATGTGTATCCAAAGTATAAAATGAAATCTATTCTGAACCCAACTTCCTGCAGTCATGAAATGCACATCCATGAAGCTCTCAAATAAAGCAACGTGCAATCTGTGCTTCTTCCTCTTAGAGAACAGAGAAAATGTGAACTATTTATTATTCTAACAGTACTGCGTTTTTTTGTGTACTGTGTACACAATCCTGTGTTTTTGCAAAGTCCTGCTCTAAAAGTAAACCTTGAAAGCAATTGCAAGTGCCGAGGCAAATGTGCCATCTCATGTGCATTCTCATCAGGTCAGCTGATTACATGTGATTATAAACAGGCTGTTGATTGTGGTGAAGGGGCCAGGCCTCATGAAGGCTTTGTGTGGAATTATGGATTTGCAAATGCAAAGTGTCTGAAACCACTTGCAGTGACAGCGAGACCGCTGCAGGACACAAACACAAATTCTGTCCTACCCCTGTGAAATTAAAGGCATTCCTCTGTTTGGTTTGACCCTGGTTAAAGCAGGTTGAAACAAGGAAAACTCCTTCCTTAGTATCCAAAGCAGGGAGTGCTGGGGTGAAAGGCAGGTTTAAGCATGAAAGTGGTAGGGGAAAAAGGCCTTTTGCCATAGCAGAAAAAAAGGAGCCACCTTCATTGCTTTCTGTGCTTTTCTCTGTCTCATCTTTACACCATTAAGAAGATCTTTAACATTACTAAATTCACTAATTTTTCCTGTTGCTGAAATATAATTTAATTTTAGCTGCTTTTAGTTGGGTATCTGTAGCAGTAATCAATGGCCTAAACAGACCTGTATTGCCATTTGAGCTGCCCTAAGGTCCTGCCACAGGGCTGGCAGGTGTGATACAGGACCTAAGGCAAATTGTTGCTCTTCTGGGGCAGCACTGGTTATATTAGGGCATCTCACATGGGGCCAGACCCTTGCATTTAGTCCATAGCCTAAACAAATAGTCTTGGCTTCTTGTGTGGTCAGAGAAGAGAAGAGAGAGGCTCTTTCAGCAGATGGTTGTGAGTGCCTGTCTCAGGCATCAAGGCAAGTCAGTCATCCCTGTAAAGTATTTGTCTGTTCTTTTACCAGGGAGTGCAGGCAATGAGGTAAGTTTAGGATTTCTGATTTGTGGATGACAGAAGTCAGTTATGGGAAATGTTGTCCTTTAAGAACAAAAAAATATGGAAATTATGGGTTTTTAATATAAAGAGTTGGATTTCATAGTATTACTAAGATTTATCACTATAGATAAACTGTGGGAAATCCCAAGGATGAAACTAGCTAAAACTCATCTTTAATTAAAGGTGCAACTGAAAATCTGAATTACAATTTTTTCCTAGAATCAGTTGGTATTTAAAGAATTATAGAAAGGATTTTATTTGTTTAATCAACCAGAGGAACTTTACTCTGCAGTGTAACTGGAAGATAAAGATATCTCTTTATATTAAGCCATTGCTCTCTGTTTTAAACTGGCTCCTCAACTGTCACCCGTCTAAAGTCGATTTGTTGCAGCTGTGATGAACTGGGGATACAAATGAAGCATAATTTGTGAGAGGTAACATTATCTTTTTATAAGCCCGCTACTCTAGCAGGAGCAAACAGAGGAGTATTCAGCACACAACCCGCTGCTTTAGGGTCTGCAGGCTTCTCCGTTTTCTTCCATTATTTCAGTACAGCTATTAAAAGATACTACTCCCCTTACAAGACTAGCCTCATTTATTACTGTCTTAAGGAATGCAAATCTATTAATAGTGGAAATGAGGTGAGGAGGTCAGGATTGTGAACAGAACACAAGATCTTATAACCTTTAGAGTTCTCCCTGTCTCATTTCAATTAGGCACAAAATGATAAAAAGATTCCTTTGACATTCTAAAGCAGCACAGGAAACACAGCAGAGCTGTTTAGTGTGATATGGTTTCCAGTGCCATTGGAATGCCAACAGCAGGATTCTGAGGTTCAGCCAAGTTATTCAGCACAAAGCTCCAAGAGGTAGGAAAGGACTATTTATGCCTCTGTCATATATCACGACAGATCCACACAGGGTGGACAGACACATCCTGCACCAGAGAAAAGTCCCTTCAACGTCTTATGGTGCAAGTGAAGGCCTGTGGAGTGCAAAGCATAATGAAATCCAAAACTGGAACTTTCCCAATTATATAAATATAGCCCTTTGCTTTATTTCATATCACCTTTGTTTACCCTTTGAAATAGTCAGACATCATTTCTAATACAGAACCCCTTACTGTAGTTTTAGGGTATTCTGGCATTTTGAAACAAAACAAGAATGGAAGCAAATATATTTCTTGGCTTCGAATTTAAAAGCTTAGGGACCCTTTTAAAAACAAATTTTACAGTGACCAGCTTTTGAGTTAGCTCTGCCAATAAAGAATTCACAACTAAAGAGACCGAAGGCATTACCTGGTGAGGCTCATCTTGCAGCAGTGAGAAGAGCCTGTACAAAGCCATCTGTAGGATATTAGACATTAAAATGAGATTTAATCAGCACGTAATGGCTTAATAACTGTCTGTTGAGTTTGGGAACTAAAGCGATTTCCTGCCCCTTGGCTGTTTCGACAGTGGTATTTTGATGCTGGCATTTTAAATGTGTGCAACGATAACGTTATTCTCTTCATACTGGAAAATCTTCTGTATGATGGCCACAACCTGCTGAACTACGAATATTTATTACGTTTGTTTGTTCCCTGTGCTTCTTTGCTTGCTTCCTTGCACATGTGAGAATATGTATGCATAGTTTCTTTTGTATTCTTTTCATAGACTACTTTAGGGCGGGTTCTGGTCTGCCAGTGATTTCTGGCCCACAGGGTGAAGAACATTTTGAACCATGAACACTGTATTGTATGTGCTGTGGAAATTCTGCAAAATATAACTTTTTTTTTTTTGTTAAAGTGAGTTTACAAGGTTATTTGCTGTTGAAAAAATAATTTCAACTAATAATAGCGTTTATTATTAAAGGGGCCAACTTTGTAAGGTAATTAACAGATGAGATAGGATACAGGCTGCTGAAAATGACTTCCTGAGGATTTTATGCCATATTTTTCTGTTACTAATAGAAAGGTACTAATGTAGCTTTGATGGTACTAACGATGAGGCTACATAAAAGATCACCTCTTGCACAGACTGAAGGATCGGAACAGACAGGAATGAAAGATCTGCAGAATACCCTGGGACTTAATTCAGCACTGGGCCATGGCAGCCAGTGTGTGAGAGATGTCGGGGGCTGCACAGGACCCCTCTTTTCCTGGGCTGTTTGGTGTCCTGGGACTCTGTGCACTTCAATGACTGTTAGAGAGAGAAGGTTACCACAGCTCCTTATTGTAAAGGTTTTCCTGGGAATACTGAATGAATGAATGAATGAATGATCAAGCCAACATAGTGTTCCTAGCCAGACTAAGCAGTAGCTGTTGTTTAATGTTTGATTCTATCGTAGAGCTCAAGCTGAAGGGTCTATAATGCAGGGTCCAACAATGGATGTTACTGGTAAAGGTGTATGATGATGACATGATAAAAACTTTCAACCACCAATCACTCTTCCTTAGCTACCAACATTTTCCAAAAGCACAGGTGTTTGTTTTGTCAGATTTAAATACACAGAAATGTTGAAGCATGTCCTCAAAAAGTAATTTTGTACTTTATGAATTGCTTAGTTTCTGTTTCACAATATGCTAAATTTTTTATGATGGTCATAAAATTAAAACAATTTGATGCTACATGCACTGAGATTTATGCCATTCCACATTCCTTGAAAGGTAAGTTTGGACAAAAGTTAACAGAAGAGAAATTTGTTGTAACTTCTTCTGGAAATACAAAGAGAGGTTAAAAGGTTGAGTTTAAAAGTTGAGCTCTCAAATACCTTTTTATCTTCCATTTCAGTGAATAAAATCATGGTAGCTAATTCAGCTAGTCCCTTAAAGAATGGTTTATGTTTTAGAAAGTGGTAAACTCACAAAAAAGTGCATGTGGATTATTTGAGGACTATTATGTCATGAGAGATTAGGAGAACATGTTCTCACCTTCAGAAATCTTGGATTAGAACATGTCCAAACATTTCATTATCTCATCGTCCATCTTCATACACCAGTTCTTTCAGTTTTTTGCCATTTGAAGAATATCTTCTGTAAATTCGTACATTGAACTGCTGCATCTGAAAAACTGTTTTCCACTTGAGGAAACTTGGCCCAGTATGATTGATTTGCTTAAGGCTGGGGCTCAGATCAACACTGGGAAGTATTAAAAGGTTCATTGTTTAGATAACAGATCGATTATAAAACTGGTTCTGTTCTGTTAAATGAAGAAATTCAGAGATTGCTTTGAAAAGTATTAAAATCTACAATTATTTCAATTTTAGATAACAAATGGAAGATATGAGAATGCTTTATGCACTGCATCTTTGAGGGCAGTAGAAATATGCAGTTGAGATGATAAAGTATGGCATGTTAAAGAAAATATACCTTCCCTAAAATGTGCCACACAATAAAACATTGTGTATTATTTTTTAGCTGGCTCACGCATGACTATTTATATTTATTGATATTGCTGTTTCTTCCCTAGAAGAGAGCTTGTCACCATATCCTGATACTCTTCAAGTACAACCCTTAGAGCATAATCCTTGCTGTGGAAACAATTTGAGAAAAGTGACATATCTTTTAAGTGTAACCTTTTCAGCTGAGATCAGTGCTGTCCATCTTGCAGATCATTTACAATCTTAATCATTACAAAGCAAATAAATCTTACAGATTTATTAATAATAGTAATGTACAAAAATGTTTTAGGTACAATAATACATAGCATTGTGAATAACATAATAATGATGTAAGCTTTCTGCTCTTATTTGCTTCCTTGCTTTCTCAAGCAGGAACATGTGAACTATTTGATTTTTTAAAGAGTGTTGCCTTTCTGGTGCAGTCTCTGCTTGACCATGTGGCTGTAGTGCTTCAAGATGTCATTAGAAGCCGTATCAGGGCATGAGAGTTTTTATACAGCCAGTCTAAAAGGCCACTCAGAAAAATCTGCCTGTATCTCACAAAGGGTCACTACAGTAAAGACTTCCTGTGGCAGGAAGAGCTCAAACCACTGAGTAGTGACTGTGCTCATAAAATTTCTCTTATAAAAGTCATTAAGTTTTGATTTAAGGATGGTGCGACTATTTGCATTATGAGGGTATATAGATATATATCTATCTAAAATAATTCTGGTAAATCTGCTACTTGTATTTGAATGTGCTAGACTAGCAGCTCAAGCCAACTATAAATAATCAGAATAACAGGTTTTCATTGCATGTCTATATAAAAACCTTCATCAGAATTTTTGAGCTCACTCAGACAATACAGTGAAATCTGAAGAAATATTGACATTGGTTGTGCACTGCCTAGGTAAAGTTAATTTGCTGTCTTTGGGAGAAATTGTCTAATCTATCTGTCTAATTTATAGACCAAAGGCGAAATGATCCTAACACATAATCTGCTCAAAACCCCTAAAGATTTAAGTGGGCACTTGCCTAATGCACTTTCCTTCTAATCCATGGTCAAGGGCAAAGTTGAGCAGAAAGTTTAAGTTTCTGCAGAATCAGTAAACTGATACAAATATAGTGGCTATCAGTACTTTTTACTTTTGTCATAAATATTGGCACAAATAAGATCTTCCTTTATTTTTGCAATTTCTTGGTAACAAATGTATCAATTAAAACTTAGGAATCTTCAACAGAAGTCAGGTCCTGGAAGATGAGAACAAATTTCTCTGATCTACTGGCGGTAGAAGACAACAGTGACATCGAAGCTGTTGTTGTCCCACATCTTCATCCAGACCTGATGAGGAAAACTAGAACAATCAATGACTTGTTGAACTGGAAAGAAACTTTAAAAACTAAAGTGAGCCATATGCAGTAAAATACTGAGTAAAGTGTTTGATTCTCTAACTCTTGGTGTATTTAATCAGGTCTCAATGCCTTCTGGGATATATTTGGGCAGACACCAGTGTTGATAGCAGTATAGAGGTAGGAGGGGAACTATATGATGTTTATTTCAGTTACATATTAACTGATCTTTGACACCTGCAGTCGTGAACATTACGTACGTCAGAAAAAAGAAAAGCTCGGTTGCTTCTGGAAGTCCGTCTGTAAAATGCACAGTAGTACAGCAGATAATTTCTCAGTACAGGGCACCTTGTTCTCATTCACAATTGACTGTTCCCGTGTACCATCCTCAAAAACTGATGGGCATAATAGGAATAGCAGGAGTCGGAGCTTATCATAGCATAAAACCATGGTCTTGTGGTCATGACTAATAAAGTACCTGTGTGAAAGCCTTGAGTCACATCCTCTGCAAGGCTCTGCAAGACAAGTGGTTGTTTGCATCATAGCAGCTGCCATATAGCCAGCACAAAATAAAAGAACGTAATGGTCATCTGAACTGCCACCAGAATAACTTTTTTTGATGTGCTGAAGGTGTCAGCAGAACTGGGTTTAGGTGAAACGTAATAGATTGTGTCATGGGAGGCAAGACTGGATGTAATTACTTTATTTAAAACTTACGAAAATATGAAAGGTAGCATCAAAGCTGTTCATTTTTTACAAAGAGCAAACATAGTCTGCTCTCATCAAAGCTTTCATAGGCTTAGTGACAACTGCTGGACTGGTTCTGGCAAAAGCTCTGTCTTTTTCTTTAGTGTATGATCTGTGCAGATCCAGGAGTTTTTCTAGAGAATTCATGGTGGCGTGTGTGGTTTAGTGGCTGTTGGCCTTTGTGGCATTGCCAGTGAGATAAACACTGCTTAGGCAGACTTCAGATAGAGCTTTGTATCCCATTTTTTGGCTTTTGTGTCTCAAATTTTTATGCATTTTTTGTTTTGTTTTTCTCGCCACTGGCTGGGGAACCTGAACTCTTCCGATGACAGCTCTGTCAGCTGGAGGTCGTTGGCTACACCTGCCGAGATGCTTGCATAGAGGGGCAGTGTCTGGGTTTGAGACAAGTTTGGGAGGAAAATGCCCTGGAGTGAACGTCTCCCCCAAAGACAGGTTTTCGGCACCCCCTCCCCCATTGATGCGAAAGGAATTTCTTGGACGAAAGTGAAAAAAACCTATTTATTTAACAAACAAAGTGCCGGTGGGGCACAGGAAAAATGAATAACTTAAAATATTAAACCTCCTCGATGCAGAGAAAGCTGGTGGATTTAGAGTTCCCTCTGTAGCTGGCGCGTCCCCTCCCGAGGTCCGAGGCCGGGATGCGGCGTCCCCGCAGCCTCCCCACCGGTCCATGGGGTCTGATGATCTGGTTCTCGGATCACAGCTGGGCCGAACAGTTCCAGAAGAGGAAGAAGTTGTTACTGGAGGATTTCGGTGTGCCGGTATGTCCTGGGAAAAAACCTCTTGCCTCAGCTGACAGGCCGGCTAAAAGCAGGAAGGTGCTCCCTCGGCTCTGCAGCGGTGAGAACGCGGCGGAGCGTGTGAGTCCTTGAACACAAACCGTGCTGAGGAATTCGCTCGGCTTCTCCCCCCTTTTCCTTGGACCCAGCTTAAAGCTGCAGGGCCCATTTCTGGGCAATAAGCAGACAATAGGGGAATACAGTATTATCATAAAATCACCCCAAGACAGGCAGGAACTCAACATTGTATCAGTCTCGTCAGTACTTTAAGAGAAATACCTCTAACAGGAAAATCAGATATTTAACCCAATTTTATGCAGGCCAAGAGAGTCCCTGGAGAAGGAATGAAAGTCTGCAAGATTGCACCAGTACTTGATTTGCTTTCGTTGTCTATAAGAGTGCAGAGCTTTTCAGAAGAACCAAACACCGGCTACCTAATAGTCAATGGTGCAGGTTCTTAGGGCATCCTCTGAATTATTACTTATCCTATAACAGTACCCAGTCTCCTTCCACAGCGCTGTGCTTTTGATCAAAGAAATAGCATACCAGCATAGAAACAGTTCCAGGAGCTTACTAGAAGTGGCATGCTTTGGATGGCTTTATTGGAATGTTCATGAGTTACATATCTATGCAGTTGCTTTACTCAGAGGTTTTTCTTGGTGCAGCTTGCAGAAGTAATGATTGTTTAACACTGTGCCAAGTACGTTTGAATGAACTACTTCTCTAAGGAAGCCACTCTGTAGTTATACAAAAGAACTGAACTTTCTCAGAATACCTCAATAAGAAAAAATGCTATTTCTCTGCTTATAACCCAGCTGTAAGTTGATAAAGATGTTATTTGCAAGTTTGTGTATAACTCTTGCCTTTAGGAAAAATTTTCCTTCTTTCTTCTGTTGCACAGCTGAGAAGCGTGGAAAAAAATGAAGAATACATTTGGTATCCATTCACTGCTACTCAGATATTCATTATTGTAACATGGTGTATTACTTCTCAAGGTCTGGGATTCATTGAACTATCAAGAGTGGTTATAAATATGCTTTACTGAGTATTTATTATATCATGGATGGATTTCATATGCATAGATGCATATGCAATATGCCTATGTATAAATTATGACTGAAATATAGATGCCCTGGTATTTTTTCAGATTCTTGAAAATCCAAGAAAATTCATATATTCCTGTTAATATTATTTCATGTGTTTCTATACCTTACAGTAGACTGTTTTATTGTTGTTGTTCCACACTGTGAAAACAGCATATATTGCTCAGGCAGCTATTGCAGGAATCAGCTAAATGTGGATCAAACAATGACTGTCCTATCTAAGTGCTAAATAGAAAATAATTGTAGCCTAGTGTGTGGGGTTGACCCAGGCTGGATGCCAGGAGCCCGCCAAAGCTGCTCCATCACTCCCCTCAGAAAATATAATGAAACACTCATGGGTCAAGATCTGGGGAGAGATCACTCACAGTTACTGTCACAGGCAAAACAGTAACTTGACTTGGGGAAATTAGTTTAATTTATTACCATCAAATCAGACCAGGATAATGATAAATAAAACCTGAATGCTATAACACCTTTTGCCCATCCCTCCCTTCGTCCTGAGGTTAACTTCACCTCTGAATTCTCTACCTACTGCTGCCCCCGTGGCACAGGGGGGTGGGTAATGGGGGTTGTGGTCAACTCACTACACGTTGTTTCTGCTGCTCTTTCCTTCTCAGGGGGATGACTCCTCACACTCTTCCCCTGCTCCAGTGTGGAGCCCCACGAACTGGAGACACTCCTTCAGGAGCAGCCTGCTCAAGCATGGGTCCTCCATGGGGTCACAAGTCCTAGTAGCAAACCTGCTCCGGGGTGGGCTCCTTTCTCGATGGAGCCAGAGGTCCTGCCAGGAACCTGCTCCAGCATGGGCTTCCTATGGGGTCACAGCCTCCCTTGGGCATCCCCTTGCTCTCACCTGGGGTCCTCCAAGGGCTGCTCCACCATGCACCTCCATGGACTTCAGGGGCACAGCCTGTCACCACAGGCTGCGGGAGAATCTCAGCTCCGACACCTGGGGCATCTCCTCCACCTCCTTTTCCAATGACCTTGGTGTCAGGGTTGTTTCTCTCACATGTTCTCACTCCTCTCTCTGCCTGCAGTTGCTGCTGCAGTTTTTCTGCTTCTTCCTAAATCAGTTATCCCAGAGGTGCCCCCACCATGGCTGATAGGCTTGGCCTTGACCAGCAATGGGTCTATCTTGAAGCTGGCTGACATGGCAGACAAGGGAGAAGCTCCCAGCAGCTTCTCATGGAGCCACCCCTGGAGGCCGTGCTGCTGCTAGCCACTGCTACCAAAACCTGGACACAAAAAACCAAGACATCTAGTTAATCTGTATTTTGGTAGAAGGCAATTTTAGTGTTGGCCTCTGGTCTTTAATTTATTTATTCTTGTTTTTCCAAGACATTACAGATCAGAGAGGTTCCCTCCATGTGCCATCTGTTTCCTTGCAATTGGGAATGGTAGAATAATTTTCTGAAGAATTGCTGACAAGATGTGGCAGGGGAACAGTAATCCATAAGAACGAGACTTCTCATTAAAGTCACTCAGCTCGTCTGTGATACAGCAAGCTCTTGATTTACACTGGTCACCTCTGGAGCAGGGAGGACAGTGACTGGTAAGTTACATTTTTTATTGCACAAGCTTACGGTGAGGTTCTTGACAGTAACTGGGATTGCTGTCAGATCAGTTTTCATGGCACAGACACACTTATCTAAGTGAGATTATCTTAGTCCGACAGTTTATCATAATAACAGATGTCATCATAGACGCCTCTTGACCTTAGTTACTTCATGATGTCTTAATGTTGGCTGGCTGTTGTCATATCATTCCTTAGGCTTTTGCTGGGACGAGCAGGTGGACTGCACAAGGTCCCTCATGAATTATAGCAGACCTCTCTTTTTGGCCTCTCAAATTTCTTTTCCGTATGTGCCTCCTGGTCTTCTCTCACGAACGGAACCTTAGTTCTGTTCAGATCACTGCTTCTGCTCTCGCTGAGCAGCCCAGTTTATGACATACTGGCACAGCTGGACATGTCAACCAGCTGATAATAGTTGCAAGCAGACAAAGGAAATTGCTCTAGGACAGTTTAAAAATTAAATATCTGCCACAGAAGCTTGGCTGGGGTGAAGAGGGTAAGGAAAAATAAGATAGAAAGGAGAGGCAGAATCACAGAGCTGGTGGTCAGAAGGGGTGTTGCAGGTCACTTAGTCTGGCTTCCTGCTTAAAGCAGCACCCTGAAGGCCTCAGAGCACAGGGAAGCGTGCATGGATAGGAAGTACACCTGGACCAAAACAGGAAACGGAGATATCCTCTTCCAATTGCAGAACCAGGCCTTTCCACAGTACAATGAAAGCTACTTCTAAGTCATGATCAGCTCTTCCCCACCCCTCTATTTCTACACATATTTCACAATAAATGCCACCTGTCTTTTCAAGAGGGTCCTCAAAGTATTTGAAAGTACAGAGAAAGTTAAACTTCTATATAATGTGAAAAAAAGAAGAATCCTATACAATGTGAAAACAAAAAAGAAGAATCCATGATTATTGTGTAAATCATCAGCTGGAATAAAGGACTTATTTTTCCTCTTCTGAGAGGTGGCAGCTCCTATGCTAATTTTTTTATTCTTAGCGTATAAGGAGCTTTGGAGTAGAGCTCTTTTCCTATCTTACACAAATCTGAGTAAAGAAGTGTAAAAGCTCATCAGCTTTCAAGCAGAATCATGTTTAGTCTTGAGCTGCCAGTATTGTCAGGTGAATTTCAGAATGTAGGTCTGTGTGCCTTCTGGCTTAGCCACTGTTAACAGCAGAAAAATGAAAAATCTAAAGTTGGAACTCTATCCCAAGCCCTGAAGAGACTAAAAGATGTGCTTCGTTTCATATAGAAATGTAGTTAAATGATCTCAGGACATGATTTCGGCTGAATTCATGTGTTCGGAGTAGCTCTTTCCTAATTACCCACACTGAAATTTGGTAATGGGGCACTACACCGTTTTTAACAAGAGTGCCAGTCTGCTTAAGGTAAGACAGTCTGTCTTACCTGGCAGATCTGAAAAATAAAATAAAAAATTCATAATGCTTCAGTCCAAATTTTGCTTTTAAAGTTCATTATATTACCCCTTCTCACAAATGCTTCAAGGAAAATGTGAAAATACATGTGGACACTATAAGAAAATGACGATCACAGCACAAGGCAAAATATCTAATCAGAGTAGCTGTTTGGTAGGAAAAAAGGGTGCACACCTTCAGGCAGTGAGAGCCCCAGCTCTGCCATGAGGTGGTGGATGTACTGACCCATATTAGGGTGTTCTGCTTTGCATCCTGGCAAGGCACATTTGCTTCGGTTTCGTTGCAAACCCTCTAGTTGGGATCCTCTGGAAACAGGAGCCTAGAGGAACGGCATGATTGGCTTGAAAGATTATTTTGTTGTGATTGCTAAATCAGCTGCATTCTTCCACTAGCTCACTATGTCAGATTCACATAACCATGCTCCAGTGCCTAAGCACACTTGTAAGATGCTAAATTCAGCCAACTATCCCTTCACGCCTTAAGGGCTGAGAGGAAGAGGAGTGTGAATGGCAGACTGTGGAGGAAGAGACTAGCAGATCACACAAAGCCAGACTGACTGCTGAGTTCTGAGTCACTTAGTCAGAATCCCTTAGAACCACCTTAATAATTCAATAAGGCAAATAATATTTTGAACTCGGTGAATAGTAATGAAAGATTCTACAGCAGTCACCTCAATGAGCCTTCTCTCGCAAATACGAAACATTAGAGCAAAATGTGGTTTTATAACTCCAAGTAACTCCCAATGAAACAATTTGAGAGAATGTTCCCAGGGAAAGTTGTGTGGCCCACCTATCCAGCATGGTCTTGCTGCTGGCTAATAGCTTTTTGCTGGCTCTTCCTCCAAGCAATGTCCCCAAATGTGTGACCTCAGTCTGGAATCTATGCTCTCAGTCTTCCACAATACAAGCTCCTTGAGTTGAGATCCATAACTCGCTCACAAGATAATAATCCAAAAATCTGAGTCAGCCCAACAAATTCACTTGGATAAAGCCACATAAACAGAAAAATCCTTTTTTGTTGCCTGGAATATTGCAAATTATCATTAGAGTCAGTGCACAGACACTTGAATATGCTGGTAACATGGAGCTTTGAAAGACTGGTAATTTTTTGAACAAAAAATATGCAAAACATGTAAGATATTGTATATGAAGATGAAAGATGCATGGTTTAACTTGAAAGCTATAGGGGTAACACTGGAATGAAGGTAATGTGTCTAAAGAATTATTTTTTGCCAACTGTTGGCACGTTTTTTTCAGAAATAAGAAGCATAACTACCTATTTGCAAACAGACAATTCTAACTCATCCATACATGCTGTCTGTGTAAATTACATATGGGTTGTTCTAAACCAAATTCTTCCTGTGTCTTTGTTCACTTGCTTTTGCAATCCTCAGTATTTCCAGTGAGTCTGTTAAGGAAGCCTCCAACCTGAAAGAATATTTGAGTTTTAACTCATAACTGTGAAATAAGAATAAATAAAAAATGCTCTATACGTCTGAAATTAACTATCTTCAGCTTTGTTTTCATCATGGACATTATCTGGAAATTTACTACTTCTTACGTGATCACAGCCATGTGGATATTTGCAAGTTACATGAGGTCTGAGCAGCCTTGAAATCATCATACAGGTGAAATTTTAAGAATAAAACGGTGGTCATTGACAGTATATTTATCATCATGTATCCCTTTATTATTTCTTACTCATCTTGCATAGGCAATGACAAGGCTGAGAAGAGCAGCTGGTGATTTCTCTTCATCTCTGTACCTGGGCCTCTCATCATGACAGGATCCTTTTCTACACAGAAAGCAGGAAAGCTACTGCTGTTACAAACATGCTCATTAAATCAGACTGATGCTTTCATTCAAAAAATATTTGCATCTGTTTGGATGTTTTTCTTGATGTATTTTTTCTGTCTGTGTTGGTGGATGCATACACTTAAATACATGCAAAGCTTAAATGCACTGAGGGAAAGCCCTCAAAATGCAAATCTTACACTTTTTGAAGCTAGATGTAGTCTCATATTTGACAGTGCGTATTTACATATATACCCAAAAGGAACACATTCAAATTGCCTTTTGTCTTAATAAACGTGGTCCTTCTTATCCTATGATTTGTCATGATTATCAAATAATAACACAAATAGCTGAATTCTGAGAACGTGCTGAATAGCTGATGCAAGAAAAAGCAGTTTTGAAGAGATTTGCAACTGAAAGGTCACCTGGCAGTATGGCAACATGTTTAATGAACCAAGAGTGAGCTAATCTAACATGCTTTTCAAGGATTCGGAAAAAAGGCCTGGAGTTCCTCTGTGCCTGGTATCATGGCTCTGTGTTTGGAGGCCTTTTAAACAGACAAAACCCTAGCACTGTTAAAGCAAAACTGTCCCATCCTGATGTTCTTCACGAAGATAGCTTAACAGGGTTACATCACAAACTGACAGGCATTGAAACAAGCATTTAAGGTTTATGTAGAAAGCTCCATCTCATACCAAATGTGTGCATAAAAAACCACATTGTGGCATCAGCATATTAGCATATCTAGGAGTTTGGGCTTTGATAGCTGCTGGAGAGAAGGACTCTGGCTATTTATCACCTACGCAGCAGAAGGATTCTGAATGTTACCTTTGGCATTTGCTGAAGCATTGTCTGCCTCCCACTTTGATAGCCCATGCAAGGGAGAAGGTGTTTCTCCCATGCTGCAGCTTAGATTCTCCCAGGCTTTCAGTTTACAGCTAGGAGGCTTAAAGGGAGTCACTATTTCCTTTTACCAGGACATGTCTACAAGAGATTTATAATGCCTTTCTCAGGTACTTTTTTCTCAAATCATTTTCTCAAACGGGTGGGGCAGAGAATGTCTTGCTAAATAATAGAATAGGAAAAGACTTAGTCACAAACACAGGCTGAGTACATCTTATTCACTTAAGTTCTTGTCCCAAGGAAGAGACTTCTGTTTGAAATGCACCTCCTTGGGCTGGTCTTGCTGGGCATCCTTAATGAGTGTTTCCTGATCAGACAGGAGCCCTGCGCTGATTTGATTGCTGGATATGGGGACTGGGATTGCTTGCACTTCACATAATGCAACTACAGCTATTTGCTGGGACCAGTGCTATTGTCTTTACTCATTGGCTTCTTGTTGTCAGCCCCAAGTAAACTCTTGCAGAAATACTCCATAGAAATTAATCTACTGCCAAATGTTAAGAGAGAAGTAATATGGCTGAGGCAGAACATTTTAATTCACTGCAAATGAATCTTTCAGAAATCAAATCTTTATACAGCCATGAAAAGTACAGAAAAAGTAAAGGATCACACCTCCTTAAAATCCTGCTTAAAATCCTATTTTTTATACTTTGTCAAAGAAGTATTGGTAGCTTCTGATGATTTTCAGAACAATAAATAAAAAGTTGAATTAACAACCGTGGTCTGAATGACACCATGGAAAGTATCTGCAGTTTGAGCACTGTAGAATTTTCTGTATACAGTATTTTCTTCTTAGTTGTTCCACTGGGTGGCACAACTCCTACATTGCCTTTTTCAAAGATATCACTCAATATTTGAATATGTTAAATTATTTTACTGTATTATTTTGTGTTGACAGCCGCAGCCTTGAGTTCTGATCACGTTGCCTAGCCAGATGAAATAGGGAATTAAAGTAATCGGGAGACAATTGCTACTGTACTGTCTTTAATCCAAGACATAACCTACACCCTCCAGCCTCCCCCCTCCTTCCAAATTGTGGTTAACTGACTTTGAACAAAATCTAATGTGTGAGGAAAACATGCAGATCAGACCTTAAGAGCAACTAAAGCTTTCCACGAAGGGCATTGGTTTCCAGACAGAAAACAAAAAGTATTTACTCCCTTAATGAGACCTACTCATCAACCTGTGTTTTAAAAAAATTCTTCTGAGACCCTCATGCTCCCAGGGTGGAAGGATAAGGAAATTGTCCTGCATTTTGGGTGCATCCACCCACAGTCTTTTATTTAATCCTCACTAATGGCAAGGAAGAATTCTCGACTTCCAAATCCTGTCTGCTCAGAGAAATGTCACCTAGAACTCATGACAGCATTTCTCACCACGCGGTTGCCTTGCTGATGAAAATTATCTGGGTTTGGCCTTCAATATTATAAAATGTTCTGACAGACCAACAAGACCCTGTTGCATCACAGCTTCCCTGATTGTTATTTGCTCTCCAATTCCTCATCTCTTTAAGGCTTTTCCTTAAAAATGTAATTTTAAAAATCATTGTATTCCTCACCAATAAACCCACTCCAATCCCCATTTCTAACCCTATGAAGGACTTCAAACCTTAGAAGTGGCTGGCTCCTGGCATGACCAGGCTATCCTGTTACCTCAGCTTGTCCTCAGGCAGGGGACGTGCAGTGGCAACAGCAGCACAAACAGTTACATGTTTGCTGGCTCTCATTACGGGTAAGTCCGATTAAGGACAGAAACCCTGCAATTTTAAATGAAGCGTTTTGTTACAGTGACAGGGATTCTGAGGTATTTCCACATGAAATCTTTTCTATTTGTTAGTCGGGTGCCCAAGGAAAACCCTTCCATAGTGCAGTGATTGTCTCTCTGTCAGTTCTGCCTCCACCTACTTTTGAGCCCAGGGGTTAATTTCAGTGATAAGTGAAAGACGAATAGATAGGACACAAAGGTGTCTAAATGGGTAAAAAATTTGGGAGAATTGGCCTGTGACTAGAAGAGACCTGTACAAAGAAAGATCTCCCTGACAGAACTCACATTATGTGTAACATTTGGCTGTAGCTAATCAGTCAAAATGTACCTGACCATCCAATTAGCATTTGTGCACTGTCAGATTAGCTATAACTCTGCTTTCTAGCTGTCTCTTGCAGGATGCAGCTGGAAATATTGCTGCAGGAACTGGGTCATGACAGTAGGGGATGAATCTATAAGAAAACCATTTCATTAGTTATGCTACTCATGCAGCAACTAATTTGAAATGAAGAAAATGTCTTACTAGTCAGGTTCATGTAAATCTTTTGTGCAGGAGGCTTATGCTTTTATCTTTAAATACACTATGTTTTTAATTTTCAAATAAATATGTTTGAGCTTTGTAGATTCAATTTTCTTTTGCTGAAATCCCACTACAGTAGGGTTAGCTCCTTTGTAGCTATAAAAGAAGCAAGGCTGTAAGGGTGTTCTATATGGCAGGTGACAGCTCCAGAGCAGTGAATCAGGATTATATACTGAAGTTCATCAATTTACCCATTTAAGCAAACTTCTACAATTCATTTTACTGTCTAGAGTGCTTCAACTTTTCTGCTTTCTTTTTAAGCTACAGCTGCTGTGCCCGCAGATCTTTATACACATGGGATAAATTCCTCTTGACTTCAGTGGAGTTCTACCAGCCTGAAATTTTGCTTCTGGCTTCTTTGGGATTTAAATGGTGTGTGTTTGGAAGAAAATGTCAGATTAGACTCAGGAGAAAAAGAAATATGAAGAATACCCACATGTCTAAGCTATGGACAAAAAAAAGGAAAGTAGGAACTGGTGCTGAATTATTTTAATTTCAGTTACATTTTATATTTCCTTAGAAATTCAAATGTGTCTTTAGCTTTCCCAGGTTAGATAACATATCTGAAGCATTGTTTGGGACAGCAGATATTTATGAGACAGCTGATTGGAATAGAAATTTTTAGCATCTTTTATGGTAAGTGGGGTTTTTTTGTCCTAAAATAAATCATGGCATTTTTAGGAGAAATAGGGAGACTATTTTTAAAAAAATCGGGTTTTCAGTGAGAAAGTCTCAAAGGACAGTTTTGACTTCCTTCTACAGAAAAAAAAATGCTACAAATATGAATTATCTTGGCAAGGACTTTAGTTTCTTAACTGTATTTAATATTTGTGTTGCTCCTGCAGTTCCAATTATCCCGATGTATCCTGATGCAAGGTCTGTAAATCAATGTCCTCGCTGGCTCTTACGTTATTAGTTTCCTGCTGAAGAGCTGGGCCTCTGGAGGGCTTGCCCTTGGTTAGGTTGCCCTTGCAGATGCCAGGCAGAAATGCAGCTCTGTGAGGGCTCTGAGAAATGACAGAAATGAAGCTGGTAGGACTTGTGTGTCTGTGCAGTGGGGAATGATTAAAGGCTGAACAAGGGGTGGGGCAGATGGCTTCCTGACTCAATGCGTGTCTGAGACAGGAGCTTGGCTGGGTTGCCAAGGGATTGTGATAAGGAGGAGAGTATTTCCCCTGGGAGCACTCCAAGGCTGTAGATACTCTGGACAACCTTGTTCTTCTTTTGAAAGCAAGACCTGTAACAGTGAGAAACAAGGATGTGTGTGTGAAAGGAGGGGTTCTGTATGAATGAGAACCTGCAGGTAACATGAGAGTCCTCTCGCTGGACACTGACAGAGGAAAACAGGAGATAAAGTTGCTTGCCACGTTTCCTTTGCTCTATTCTTTTCTGGTTTTTTCTCTCTTATTCTTTTCTGAGAAGAGAACAGAGCTTCTCATCCCCTTTGTTTTTCAAAATGCATTTTTCCTGCTGGCAAATCCTAACTGTGAACATGATTGTACCAGTAGAATCCCCTTTTAGTGACAGAGTTTTCACTATGTTTGTGGAAAAGATGAAAAATATGCTGGCCAAAACACTCTTTCCAAGGAAAAGTGTGTCTCTGCTAACTGATCTTCTGAGCACTACCTGCAGCTTAGTTTCTTCCTTTAGACTATTTGTTGTTTGGCAAAGGAGGATCAGGCTCGTGCTCATTGCATACAGCAGTCCCAATGACCATAACTTTGAACTCTTTTCTACTCCTAAGAAAATGAAACATTTTGTATTATTTACTACACAGGACATTTTCTTTATGAACTATTATCTAAAGATAGCACATACCTTATCCAACAGAACAGCAATGAATGCTCATAAAACAAAGTGAGAGTTCATGATTATTTGCGGCTTCTCATTAGGGTGCGAATCAAATCTTTTAAACCCTAAATTGTTGATTTTTTTCTTCAAGCTGTTTCTCTAGCTCTGATACTCGCCTGCCTAGCTAGATGCATAATTAGCTTCAGCATCAGAAGGACTTCAAATGGAGCAGTGCTGTGGACTGGGTGGTCTGGTTCCTTTTAAGTGCCTGCCTACTGCAAAACACAGAAAGTGTGGGGTTTTTCCTTCAGATTTTAGCTTTACACTCTGAGTTGCACAGGTGGCTTTGGTATTAGTAGTAACAAAGAAAAGCCGTAGATGATTAAAAATGATTTTTTAAACAGAAAATTGCACAACATCAAACTCTGTGTAAGAATGGTTATCAAAATGTTTTTGGTAGCTAGCTCCAGGTAGGCAATATTCAACAGCAGAATTTGTATGAGTTACAGAGGAAGAAGCAAGTAACGAGTATTTCATACAATTAAGAATAACTGATTTTAGAGAACTTTCTGCTCTGAACTGAATTATTGGCTTATGAGCAATCTCTTGGACTGTTCCAGTGTCATCTATAAGGAAGGAGGGTTTGGGGTCCAGGAATTCTGTCATGAAAAGTGACAGTTTAGGGTATGTCCATATGTTGGATTTGCCGTTATATGTAGAAATTTCTGCTATTTTCTCACTAATACAGTTTAGGCCATCTAGCTCAAAGCTAATTTTATCTACATCGTGTCTTTGATGGCAAGCATTTCCAAGCAGAAAGTATATTTCTGCAGCAACAGAAGGCACATAAGTAAGTGAAATTATAAAAGCAAAGAAGATACAGAAGGGACATGGTGAACCTTGAAATAAATCCAGCCTCTGTTGCAGCAAACTGGTGGTATTTAGATGTCTTATCTGCTGTATTATCCTACAGAAGGCTTTTGAGGCCCGCAGCTTAGCAAAGTATAAAGTGAAGACTGAAACAGGGCTGTGGCAAAAAGTCCAACAAACAAACAGAGGTGGTTAATGCCAGCCATAAAGGATAAGGAATATGGAGGCTGTAGTGGTTCAGGTCATGTAAGGACTTGCAGACAGAGATACAGGGAGGAACTTTGCAAATGTCAAGCATCAGAATGTACTGAGGAGAAGATAAGCTTTGATTGATTTTGAATGATGGATTTGATGTCAATGACACCAGAAAAGCAGAAACACTTAGCTTTTCCTGTATAGGTGTTCTTACTGTTTTTAATTATGAAGATAAATAAAAGTAGTAGAGGTGTTGAGAAAAGTGACTGACGTGGCAAGATCTCTGCTTATTGCCTGGAGAGGAGTTCTGAAACCAATATTTGAAGGAACAAGAAGCATCTTTGTTAAGGTATATATAATTTTTTTTGAAATGCATTTTTTAAATGAATCTTACTTCCACAGTACTCACATTGGCTTGTGATTACTACCACAGTTAAAAAAACTCCAGACTGATAAAGGACACAAGGATGGCTGAAAGAAAACCACTAAACTGTAAACCAGTCTCTAGAGGAATAGACAGTAAATGAAGTGGGACAAAACTCAAAAATTTTTTTCTGGAGAAAACTCCTTTAGCCCTGCAGTTAGTCATGTAATTGGTGCTATATGTGGATTCAGTGGTTTTTCTGTACATATCTGCTTGCAAAACGGGGAAGAGAATGATCTAATGCATGTCTTCTATTTCCATATGTTCACATCAGTTTAACTACCCCGTAACTTGCAGAAACATTTTCTTCAGTGCTGTTCCCAGTGGCACGAGACACATGACTTTAAATGCACCAAGGACTCTTTTTGTATCAGTATATTAGGTAAACCTGATACTTCATTTGAAGAAAGAGAAGTGTGGATGAAAGAACCATGAATTCAAGATGTTAAGGTTAATAGGTCAAAATCTAACCTAAATAAAACCCTCAATGAGAATTTAGCCTGGGCAAGGACTGTGGGATTTAGCCTTAAGAGAATTAACAAGGTACATCAGGTCTCGTCACTGTTCTGATTGCCAGAAGCCTGTCTGGACAGTGTCCAGAAATACATTCTCAATCACAGCAGATTAAAGCAGCTAATGCAGGAAATGATGTGTACTGTTTCACATTGTCTGTTCTGTTATCTGGACAGGTACAATAATAAGCATACAGAGAAAATAGGAGGGAAAAATGCTGAATTATTTTAATCAGCTGACGTTTTTCTCATGTACTTCTTTTCTGGGAAAGTAATTATTTCCAAATAATTGTTAGCTGAGTTTTAAAAATCCCGTTATAGTTCTTTCTTCACCTTGGGAATCCTTTTTGATTTTTTAAAGCCGTTGTGGATCCCTCCCCCTTTAAAAAAACCCCTCATAAAATGTTTACAAGTTTTGTTTATATTCCCATAACATTTTTCATTATGCTGCAACAGCTTCACTGAAAAATTATTTTAATTATCTCAAAATGAATCGCACAAAGAGGGAATATGAAAATATAAATCTTATGTCTGACTGTACTTTAATTGCTTCAGCTAATGAAAGAGGCATGAGATATCTACACAATGCGAAAGCTAAATTGCATGAACAATATAATCGGTGTTTGAAATGTGCTGAATCCATAGCACTCACTCTGCTTCAGTGGGAAGATGTGGGGACCGTACCTGTTTTGCAGTGCTTGTTTTCTGCTTCTGGTATGGCAAACTAATTTCAATGGGAAATGGTGTTGAAAACACCTAATAATTATCTCTTCTGTTCTCTAGGTCAGCAACATGGAGACTTTAATGAACAAAACAAAGTAAATTTATGTTCCAGAAGCTATGGGTCATCTCCTGCAACCTGTCCACAAGAGTTCAGTTATATGAGTTGTTCTTACGCAACTGTAATGTGAGATGATGCTTGTATAAGGTATTAAACCACATCCATAAAATGTCCATTGATTACAGTAAGTGACCTAATCCTACAAAAAATTTGACAAAGCAAGATAAAATGGGCACCAGGAGGCAATAGAATGATTTTAAATATATACACACATAATGGGTCAAATCTGTAGGTCTAATTAGGTATTTTCTGTTCCCACAGGAGAAATTTTTGCCTCATCAGATCCTAACCTTGTGATCTTTGACTGAATTTTATCCAAGACATTGCACACAGGCATTTTATTTTCACAGACTTCTGAACTTTCAGCTGTTTAGAAGCTCTTGGTTGAAGGTGATGAATTTAACAAAGAACAAGAGTATGACAGAAAAACAGTGCTCGAACTGTTACTTTGTCAGTGACTCTTCCACCAACATAATGCAGGAATGCTGCAAGGTTATTAGCCAACAAATCTCTCCTCTGTAGTCTAAAAATATCTCCCAATTGGGTGCCTCAGTGAAATGCCATGTGTTATAAATGGCAAAGCTGATTTCCAACTTACAGGGATAGTGAGGAAGGACTGCAGGAGCTTTGATATTTAGCAGAAAGGTAACGGACATGTTGCCACACACGTAGCCAGCCCTAAGTAATTGTTTTCCTCCCTTAGATTAGATGCTTCTTATCTCGTGGTAATGTCATAAGTCAAAATCCTGCCATTTCTCACCATTGTCTTTAAAGGGTTCTGGGGTTTTTGAATTTTTTAAATTTTTTTTTTAGTGTTGGGATAATAGTCTTTCATAATCTTTTACTCTCAGAGGGTTTTCCTTTGGTTCACAAATATTGCACTGAGTTGTAAATCTGTGTAATTAGTGGCAGGCATTAAGGGAACACGCTGACTCAGGAAATTAGTAGTGATTAGGGGAGGCTTTCTCTTAGGTCAAATCAGCGGTGACAGGACATTTTCCATCTGATGGCTGGTTTAGGGTCATACAGCTGAGGATGCTTTGAATTTGTGTAGCACATCGCCTCTGCCCCTAGGAAGTTTTACCTGCTGTGTTTCCTGCAGTGACAGCATTATCCAGGGTAGCAGCGGGCCACGTTTGTCAGTAGTGTAAATCAAAGTAACACAACACTCTCTTCTGCCAGCAGTTCTTCTGATTGCCTATGTCTCTAACACTGTGACTCTGAGGCATTAAACCAAAACTGGCAGACTTTTTCTGGAAAAGCTAATTTATATGTTGTTCATGGGAGAAAAGATGTGGACATTTGTAATTCCTGCTGTCTTCTCACATCCAATAAAAACATGCAGGACAATCTTAATTTCTCACAGTACATAATCAAGCAAGGCACACTATGTAACACACTATGTTCATACTCAGATGTGTCATTTATAACTGTTAAATATTTTTCTCCCAAGAATGTCTTTTCTAGTTCAGATTTCTTTGTCTCTACTTGCCACCTTGCAGTCCAGCATTCTGTCACTTTACGGTATTGCATTAACCAGAGTGATAATCTGGCTGTTTGTCAGTATGAACCCCCTTGCTGCAGGGAGCATCATTAGCTTCCTCTCTTCCCTGGTAATGTGATCCCTTGGGAGTAACCTCTCACGTGCTATTGAAGCAGTGCTTAGGCCATTCATGGATTTTCCTGTTATTTGGTTGGTTTCATTTAAATTTCAAGTATTATAAATGCAGAGTTCATATATAAATCGAATGAACAGGCAGTAATTTCAGGGGTTATGTTGCAGACAACAGGTACACATACATGTCAGAATAACCAGCTGACTTAGAATCTCACTGAATGAATATGAGTAGATTTTCTTCAGCTGAACATCTACCTTGTAAATGTGTTTCAAGCTGTTGAGTCACCTAAGGAATATCCCACCAGCGAGCAGCAACATCTGTATTCTTCTTTCTAAATATTTAAACTAGCTACATATTATTTTCTATTCATCAAACATTTCAGAGCTTTATAGTCTTTCTAAGCTGTAGCTTGGAACAAATAGTTTAGAATCTGTTATTGTGTGCTCTGGCTGCTAATTCTGTTTCACTATAATTGATGTAAGTGTTTACTTAGCTCCCTCCAGTGACTTGATGAGCAAATAAGTCCATGGTGTGCTATCATTCTAGATATTGCAAAACAAGTTACCACAAAAGGCAAGATCAGTTCTTTAAGATGATATTCTATGTAGCATTCTGCAGCATAATGACTAAATACTATCTGCTAAACCCATTTTAGAATATAATAAACAGAGCGTCTAAGAGTTATGACATAATTCTACTATTATTTATTATCAATACATTTTTATCCTTGGCAGAATTAATGCGTGAATTTCAACATCAAGTGAGAGTGAGAAAGCTCCACGCTTCTAAAAGAGGATTAATATTTGTAGGAGAAAAAGGAGGAGGTTCAGAATCTGCATTCGTTTTATGAGCTGTATTGAAGGTGCTCCTTCGATCTTTGCAATGATATGCAGAAAAACACTAGCTATGGAAACAGAAAGTATTATGAACTGTATCCTGAGGAAAATCTGTGTGCTTTCACTAATGTTAGACAGAACAAATTTAACTGAGCTGGGGTCCATTTGTGAAAATGGTACCATTATGAGAAATATATTGGAAGAACAGAAAATTCAGTTGTTTATGAGCTAAATTGAATCAGGAAATGCTCTTGGAGCTGAAAAGCTATGGAGAAGTCTGTGCAGACAAATTGCAGCAGTATTCATAATAGGAACAGGAAAAAATGACAGTATAAAGAAAACTGATTAGATTCTCAGAGGGAACTTTTAGTCCCATTGAAGCAAATGGAAATTTTGCAGCTGATTTCAGCTGTACCACAATGCAAATATGTGAGGATGAAGCTTTGGGAGAGTTTCTTTGGGTTTGTGTCTCCCCCACTGAAAGTGCATCCTTAAAGACTTTAATTTTAGAGGATTGTGCTTTGAGTGTGAAGAAATGTTTTGTGCTTTTTAAAAATTTCTTAACACCCCACCCCAATTCCTTAGGTACGTCAATAAAACCAAACCAAACCAAACTCAAAAAATAGCTGAATTGCTCATGTCGAGACACCTTATCGGGAGTCATAATTTGTTCTTTGTTACTGTAGACTCTAGGAGGTTGCCCTCAGGACCAAGTTACCACTGTATTAGGCCAAAACCCTCATAACATAGTGCCAGTCCAAAGAATTCAGAGAATAGGAGAAGTCAGTGGAACTCTTCATGAATTGGAGTCAGTCTGAAGGCAATGACAGGAAGTGAAATTCTGGCTAAGGCTGTTAGCATCTCATTTTCATGCAAAATAAAGGGAAAAAACCCACAAATCCAAGAAGTTTTTATTTTCTTGCTCACTTCTCTTTTCTGCACTTGGCACTTTTCTCCTCTGCCTTACAACTTCCTGTATCTTCAGTGGAAAAAGCAATGAAAGCAGAAAAGAAATAATGAGGAGGAGAGGAATAATGTGAAAACAAATTTACATTATCTTGAAATGATAAAAAGATGCCAAAATTGCTAAAAAGAAGAAATCATGTTTCCACAGGGATATAATCTGTGGAAAAAGAGTTTCAAACAACTCCCGTGCATAGAGGTTGATCTACATCTGATGTGGACAGCTGTAGAGCAATCATAGTTCAGAGTACAGTGACACAGGAGGCAGAACAAGGGCTATTCCCTGACCACCTAGAAGGGTACTTTCCCCACTATTTTTATAATTTACAAGTACCAAAGCCAGTTTTAGAAGGTGGGAAAAAAGGTAGTGAACATCTTTTACAAAAAATATGCACTTTCTTGTGGAGATTTGATAAAATAAATTCAAACAAGCAATTATCAGGAAATAGAATGTCCTAAAGACTTGGCACTGGAGATTTGTTTTTCAAAAGTTCTTACTGGTAACATTTTACTGATTTTCCATACTAGGAATTTTATAGGATAAATCATTTCCTTATGGGCCACATGATTTTTCAGTGTGCAATAAATTAATATAAAATACATTGTATTCCTATTACAACTGTCAGTGAAAGAGTATGACTATTTCATGAACTTTAACCCATTCAGTAGGAATTTTTGTCTGTTCCTGCATGGGGGAATTTGTGTGTGTGTGTGTGTGTGTGTGTGTATCTGTGTCTATAAAGTGTGCCATCTAGTTCTGCTGGAAATGTACTTACTCATCATTTCACTGTAATTGCCATGGACTTGCGTAATTTTACCCAAAGTGAAACAAGTCTATCATTTCTTGGCTTTTATGCAATCTGTAATAAATTAAGCAGGGAAAGCTAGGTCAGAAAGGTTGGCTTTGTGCTTCTTCATGACAGGAGCACTGCTCATTTGTACCTCTGGTTCCAGAGGGAATGCTGTTCTGTGCTTCGTGCCATTGTTCCCAGAGCTGGGGGTCACTGCCATGCCCAGGACATCTTCCAGCTTTGAGCTCCTCACAGTCGCTACTCCTGCAGCTCAGTCCTTCCTACAGCTGCACAGGCCAAAGGCAGCCACTGCCAGCGTGACCTTGACCTCTCTGCTGCCCCTTAGGAGGATGTTGAGGACCTCTCTCTCCTTGCTTTCTGGCTCCTGCTCTTCTCTGATCAGTTTGGTTGTTCAGGCAGGACAGAGCTGATGCTGGGCATTGTACTTGTGCTCTGAATGTCAGACCAGGGCCTCAGAGGGCTCAGAAGGGCAGAGTTTGAGAGGATGGCTCTCTAATCCATGAGGCACAAGCCTGGAAATCAGACCAGTGATGAAGTAGCAGTACACCTTGTGCCTCAAGAAGGAAACTGTTGTCTTCTGTGCTAGTTCACACTGAATCCCCAGGACAGGTGGTCTTATTCCTGGTTAGAATGAAGAACGTCACAGCAAAGTTTGTGGGCAGGAGCACCCCCTTATGTAAAGCCAGGTCTAAGCAAGAGCATAACCTTTTGGTCAGAAAGTGAGGAAAAATAAAAATGGGCCTCCACTTTGTAGACCAAACTACATCTGTGTAAAAAGAACATAAATGTTTTAGTTTATTTGGCCAGTGAGACGGAAGAATTGTTTATACTAGAGTTGTTACAGATAAGAGTTTAGGTTTTATTTTTTTAAGGTTGTCAAATCAGAAATGTCACCCATCTGGAGTATTAAATTTTGATCACTGAGTCAGAATGTTGGAGTCCTTTTGCTAGGTCCTCTGAAATTAGAATGTTGCTCTGTTGCTAGGCTAGGTCTCTCTGAATCTTAGTTTCTGCTTTTATGTTATAGTTTGCTCATGATTAATAAAATATTGTCTCTCTTTCTGGGCAGAAATGAACAGATGGGGAAATCAACTGATCTGATTAACTCTGTGTGTACATATACTCAGTCAACAAATAATCACAAAAGTAGGAAGGATAATGCTTAAATGTTACCTATTTAAAAATATTATACAATCACATACTATCAATGCTGCCAAAGGGGTGGATTGACTAAGGAAAGTTTATTATTGTATGCATTATTTATCTGCTCTTTCAGTCACAACAGGTTTAATTAAAAACCTGCAATTTTTCTAAATATTTATTCAGGATGCTGTTATTAAATGTAAATGTGGCATTTTGCATAACGTCAGTGTTAACTTTTTGGATTAGGATTTTAAAGAGAAGTAAACAAATCATGAGTATTTCTTAGGAGGCATTTATGTGCTTTTCATTTCAATAACACCAAGTCAGCTGGCAAAATTGTGTAGAAAATAACTATCTGTGAGATGTAAGAAATGGCTCTGGAGCACATCCAGAGTCTCTTTGGCATGTTGAGGGTTGCAAAACCCAGCAAATGCCTCACATAAAATAGCCTGAACACAACAAAAGATTAAAAAAAAAAAAATCCTCAGCTGATAAAGTAAACCTGTATAATTATCTAGTTCACCTTATGCCATTGTTAGAGGGGAAATGTCTCACAGAGCAGAGTCCAGCACCTGGAGCACAGTTGTCAGCCTTGGGAAGAGTGAATGACCCAAGGGAGGTGTGAGAAAACAGAGGCATTGGGAGGGCTCTATCCTCAGCCATGGCTGCCAGACCAGAAATGACAGAGTCATTAATCCTGGATAGGCCTCGTGCAAGTCAGGGCGCTTTGGGTTGGTGGCTCTGCTGAGAAAGCCGGCCCAGACAGGGTTCTGTATGCACAGAAAAGTTCAAGGCAAGAAGATGCCTAAAAGCAGTCCCAGTGGCTCGGTGCTACGAGAATATTGCAGCCCACTTTGAGCCCACAGGAGTTTGGCTGGATGTTCCTATCAATTCGTAATAGGGGCCTCAACATCCAGGTTTGTCCCTAAGGTGCCCTGATGCTGGCACTGGCAGTTCTAAAGCTTGACCTTGTGGGAGCCTCAAGGACACAACCTGCACAGCCCTGTTGAGTATCCAGGAGTAGAAAAGGCACGTGTCCAAAGGAAGATAATTCCTGGGCATCACTATGTTTGGAGGACCGTGACCGAAAGAAGGAATGCTGTGTTCAGAGGGCAGTTCTGAAAATGGGATTTACACAGCCTAAAATGCACATGATATTGTTTCTAACCTTGAACAAGAACCACCCACAATTGATTCAACACTGAGCACAGCTGGAGTCATAAAAGACATTTTGCTTATCTATTTGTAACTTCTTTGCATCAACCCTGCAGAAAGGTGATTTCCCTATTGAATGACAATCAGGCTACATTGCTATTAATAGCATTGAAGAAGAACGCATCTGCTCTACCCTCCCCTCTCGCTGTCAAGGCTAAGCACCTAGGAGACAGCAAATGTTTCTGTTTACTAATGGAAAAGTACCTGGACAGACCTCACTTGCCCTGGGAAGACTAAAAAGTGGGCCACAGGCACTTTCTAGACAAAAAAGAACACTTAGATAGGAGGCAAACAAAACCAGCTATGAACCAATACAGAGAAAATAAAGGAAAAATTTCTATTACCTCTACTCATCCTAATGAATTCTAGCCAAGATGAACTTTCTAGACAGCTTTTCTCTGTTCATCAGAAGGTCTGCGGTAGAGGAAATACGCAATTTTCCCAATCTCAAGCCTTCTAAGAGGACAGGGGTTTCTGAGGCTGAGAAGTTGCCTCTCCCATCTAGCCTGTCTCTCTCCAGGTACTCTCTGTACTACACAACCCTGAATCACTGATAAAACACCTCATTTTGTGTATGCAAGGAGACAGAAGCCATTTCAAAAAAACCCGGTATAACAAAAACTCAATCTCATTTCATGATAAATGTCTCTTTCAGTAGCTCTTTCCAGAAGCAGCCTTCAGAGCATGCAGTTAGTGAGGTCATTATCATTTGGAACAGGGAAACTGAGGCAGCACTTTGCAGTCCTTTCATATAAAGTTGTAAACAAAATCACAGAGGCATCATTAAAAATTACCAAACATGATAATTGCTGTTTATTCTTTGTGTTGCCTGAGAGCTGTAGTGATGAGCAGAGCTCTTCTTGTGTCTGTGCAAACACTGTGGGAACTTACAAACGCGTTTTGAACGCATTATACACAATGATTTGGTTCAAGGACAACTTAAAGCTTCCCCCAGCTTGTTCAGCAGGCTTGACTAAAGGTTCCCTGACCTCCCTGGGACAGGTAGGACTGCAAAGATGGACAGAAATTATATGTAAAATGACAGAAAGCGTCTCTTGTGCACAGTATCCAAAGGCTCCCATATTGTGTCTCACTTGGATAGAATAGAGTTCAAATTCAATACACCGCCAATCTTTGAGAGGGCTCAGATTAATGCCCAGAATGTCTCCTTTCATGAAGAGGGACCTTGTGTAAATATTAAAGAATATTTACCTCATTCAGCAATTGTTGGACTGTCCCAATCAGAGAAAGGAAGTGTAAGAATATAAATATTCAAAAAATACCTTCAGAAAATAGCATCTCACATGCAATTGTTTTGTTAGTATGTAGATTGTTTTATTAGTGTATTGATAAAAGTTAGTCAAGCCTCAGATCTCATCCTTGTAAACCGTAATCTAGCTCTGGGCAGTTCTGTGCTGGAAACCTGCTCTAACTCTGAGGCAAAATGTGATCCAATGAATTGATGAGTATCTCTGTGGAACAGATCCAATATCGCTTCACCTGGTGTCTCTTTGTTTGAGATACCGCAGTGCTATCATAGCCCTGGCTTTTGTAATAACTTTGATTATTACAACAGTTGGAAAATTAAATTTGCTGAAATGGGAATGTTTCCTTTGATGGTGCACTCAAAGTAGTTTGCTCCCAGTCTTACTGCAGCTGGCTTTGTGGAGCCACAAAGTGTCCAGAGATGTTTCACCTGCTAAACAGCCTATGAGACATGGCTTGGTAAAGACTACTTGAGACCATGTCTTGGAATACTTAAACACAACTGAAACTGGGCCCATACATGGTTGCTGCCGTGTCTGGAGCTGAGAACCGGACCTTTTGATGGAGAAAAAGATGTGAAGGTTTTATTTCCTTATCAACTCCATGCTTTGTGTGGCCAATCCTTTGGGCCAGGTATTATCAACGTGAACTGGTTTTGACTGGATTTCTGTTGGATAAAAACCATCAGACAGATGTGCCTGCAGCCAAGTATTATCGAATGCTTGGAAAGGTCTTAGGGCATGGGAATTGCTTCAGTCCTGTGAACTTGTGCTTGTACTTTGAACAGGCACCTCAGCGTTTTCTGCACATTGCTGGGGAACAGAACCCTTGAAATGGTTGGAATTGTGCCTGTGAGTTCAGTACAGGTCTCCTCCTCTAAATGACATACTTTATATTCTGGAAACACTTAGCACTGTTGTAGTCAGCCTGGTGCATCCCAAAACAAGTCCCTGTAAATTACAGAGTATAAAAACTGTAATTTCCCCTACTCCCCATGGGCAAAGGGTAATTCATACATAACATTATTTTAATGGAAATCTCTTACTCTATTCCTTGGTGAGGACGGAAAAGGTAGAAAGTATCAAAGTGGCTAAATATTTATCCTAGGATATTCATATGGATGTTTAAGTTAATTTTTCATTTGATTTAACACAAATACTTTACACTCCCAGGGGAAATTATTTTACATCATATTTTCAGTGTTCCTGTCTTTCAAGGACTAATTTGTTACATACAGCTGTTCCAAGGTGGAGGTGAAAAAGGAATGAAAGGAGAAGAAAAAACTAAACTTCAGTAAGAGTTTTGAAAAAACCCAAAAGCTCATGGAATATCTCAGGACTTAGCCAAGTCTTCTCTACTGCCCACTAGGCTAAGTTACAGCTGTTCTGCATGCTTGACTCATCTGGGAAACATTTGTATTTGAATCATTTTCACAGTATTTATAAATCCTTCTCAGGGAAAAAAAAAAACCCATTTTGTTGCCTATGTCAAAATACCATTTCATTGCAGCATCCTCAGCTCTGTACAATTTCAAACGAGAGCAGAATCTAGCTTAGTGAGACTATTACAGGGATCTTTATCAGACTGTTTGGGGTGAGAGTTGTTGCCATTAGGGATTACATCACTGTTTTAGGCAAATTGTCCCAGATGGCTGCTCATTAAGAATATGAATATTTTTAGAAGAATAGGAGAAGTTATTCGTTAGAAATCATAGTGAACCGACAGACAATGATTATTTCTAAATGTAGGTTTCATGGAACTTGCAGCTCCTGAAATGGAGTAAAGCAGGGAAATTAAATGAAAAAGTCCCATTTTAGTAGGCAGGAAGAAGCTGAACAGTAAATCACTTATTGCTCTCACCGCAACTTGGGCTGAAGACCTTGTCTTTTCTCAGTGGAGGGGGAAAAATGTCTTTAAAAAAGGTTTCATTTATCATTTTATATCACTAATTGGAATTTGTCTAATACATACACCTAATCAGGCTTTGTAAGGATGAAGCTGAACAGATGCTTCAGAAATGAGAATTCTCCCTGCATGACAGAGAAAGACAGTCCTTAAAATCACTGGTACATATGAATGGTTTTGTTGGAGCTGACATGTTGTATGAGGGTATTAAAATTCAGAGGACTGCACACGCGAGAACCCAATTCATTCAAGCCCTGCTATGGCTTGCAGCATTGTGCTTACAAGCACATTTTCCTTTCCTAACATTTACCATCTGTTAGAAATGACCCGAGAAGCCATAACTTGATGTATGCAAATTCATAAATAAAGCACAAGATTCCCACATCTGAACATAAATATTCTTCTCAATTATGTACCAGGAAGAGCTGTTCTTCAAGGAGATCCTTCAGTGACCATGCCGTGACTGTCCAGACAGACCCTTGTTTACACCAAAATCATAGTGAACACTGATGACTTCTAGTCAACAAAAACTACTCGTTTTTCCAGATAATTATTTTACTCTAGTTACAGATCTTGTGAGAGTAACAGCTTCCACAAACAGCGAGCACAACTAGTCCTTTTTAAAGAACATAAGACTTTGTGTGGTGAAGGACTGTGTTAAATACTGGTTTGCGTTAGGAAGGGAAGCCCTACAGAAATCTTTCGTTGGTGCTGGAAATCTTTGAGGTTACTGTGTTTTTACATTCTCACAGTCAGCTATATTCCTAGAAAACATTTGTACTTCCAAGTATTTCGGAGTCAGCAGTGTGATAGTTCAGATAATATAATTCATGGAATGTATTTTAGTCGCTTGTTTACAGGTACGTGCACGCAATAAGTCTGGACAGAGTTTTTAAAACGTGGACAATTTTTCCTTATTTTTTTCCCAGTGTTTTGACCAGCTTGAGGCACTAGCTAAGCTTTTGGTGGATTGGAACAGACAATAGGTAATTAAAAAGTGTATACTACAGAAACATAGGGCAGCAGAGAAAAATGTGTAAGATCTACAAAAATTATGGTTTGTGGGTAGAAAGGGAGGATGGGAGGGAAGGGGGGAAAAAAGAAGAAAACAAAAGGACAGATTTATCATGCGTGCAACTAACATTAAGAGAAGAAATAAATAATACAATCTGTCTGCAGAAGTTACGTGATTTGTTGTGATTTTTTTGGCCATACCTAATAATACTTCACTATCTTTTCTGAGCAGGTACAAATACACATAAATGCGAGTTCTATCTTTGACATGGTTTTAATAAAAACAAAATTAAATCCAGCCTTTATGACAACATTTGGTTTTGGCATCCTGGAGAGATGAATTCCATGGGCTAAAATCAGATTTTTAGAAGCAATATGACCAAAATGAGTGAGGTGCCTTAATGCCATTGAATGTTTGTAACCTTCAGTACCAAGACATCTGGCCCTGACTGAGCACAGGGCAATTAGCATAACTTGTTATTAGTGAAATCAGTGATGCCTGGGAGAGTTACAGGGATGTTTAACACATTTCAGAATCTGAGCGTTCAATGTCATTTATCCTTAAGGTGCTTGAAGAGCAATGAAGAAATTAGCACACTGTGTGGAGCTACACTTCTTTTGTACATTCTACATTTATAGCTATTAATTCCAGCTGAATTCCTGTCAGCAGATATAAAAGCAGATCTATCAGATAGCAAAAGAAATACCTCTGCAGCTATTTCAATTATGATATAGAACTCGGAGGATAATAGCCTTGATGTATTTCCTGCTTAATGAAGTAACATTCCTGTCAGACGGGTAATTGCTGCAGCAGGGCTCTGTTCAAAGAGGTTTCTTCTATCTGCTCTCATTCTGCTCTCACTGCTGTGATACCTCAGCTTCTTGAAGTTTAGGATGCTCCTTTCCTTTTGTGAGCTGCAGTCTTAATGAGGGCAATTGCTCTGTGTTGGCCAGCACTGATTATTGGCAACAGGTCCTGTATTGCAGATAAGCTCCGTGTGATCCCCACTGAAGAAAATGGGGCTGTAGGCAGAGAGTTTGTTGAAAAACACTCACAGTTAAATGGAGAGACTGATCTTGCACATAGTGAGATTAAAGATGGAATCTCCACTGCATTTGATGGGAGCAGGGCAGGGAAGAGGCAGTGGCATAAAATACATCTTAAACCAGGATTCTGAGGTTCTGAGAGCACTGGTCCAGCAGAATTTCTCTCTGTTTGTACCTGTCCTAAGTAAATATCATTATTGCCAAGTGTGTACCAGCAGCTCTCAATGGTCTTGACCATACAGGGACTGTCCTGTTAGCAAAGTTCAGTGACCCCTCCACTGGGGAGCTGATATGGCTCCTCATTAGTCAAAGCTGAAACGAGAGCCAGCATAAAGAAAGAGAACAGATTTTGAAAAAAAAACCAAAACAAAACCCAAACTTATGGCAATATTCCTACTTGTGTCAGTCTTCTGCTATCAGCCTCCAAGCTGCATCAGATCACTGGTCTGAACTGAGCCCCCACACTGCTGATCATGGGAACTATGAAGAAAAATGGTGGCCAACATGAGCCATGGGTCTGCTCAAAGGATCTAAGAAGCAGAGAAACACGGGTTTTGGTCTTTCCCTGTTTTTCCTGGTTGCTTCTATCAGCCTATGAGCAGCAAACATATCTACCCCAGTCAGAGCATTGCTGCTGGCCCATATTGCTGCTATTGTGATGAAAGCAACTGTGCAGGTGAATGCTTAGCCCATGTGACACATTGCAGCAGTGTACACACATGAATATAAAGAAAGCATTGGGGTTTTTTGTAATTCAGAGTGATTTCCTATCAGCTTCCGTAATGAAGTAAAGGTGGGTGCCAGAGACCTGTAAAGACCTGTGGATTATAGTCTGCACTCATGTTAAAATATAATGATTAAACCAGCTGAACAGAGAATGTCTATTCCTTGAGCACCTACACATATATCTATATAAAGCACATGGAATAGATTGCAAACATTCTGCATTGCTGTCAGGCTTGGAAATCACATTAAGCTTTGGATGAAGTGGCTTGCTCCCTTTCCTCTTACACTCTTTCCCAGTACGTTCAGGGCAGCAACATCTAAACAATTGAGGCAAACACTGGCAGGATTTATTGAGCTGAATCAGCTCCATAATAAGGGTATTTCTACAGAATATTTCCAACTGGATGTTAGAAGATAGAGGTCATTGGCATTTACATAAGCAAATTACATTCCTTCAACAGACAGGCGAGGGTTAACCCTCTTTGTGCAGTTATATTGAATCCAGTTGAGATTTCACTCAGAACAGAGGAGAAAATTGAAGTGCATTCCAAGAAAATAAACTCCCTTCTTTTTCTTTTTTTTTTTAAACTCAAATTGGTTCATATTTGTAGAATATGATGTCATAGCCAACTCCAATGGCCTTTAATGGCATGAGGAGCCTTGTTTGATTACACATCTAAAGAGACGATGCCAATTTCCCTTTGATTCAATTGTTTGCTGTAGTAATACTTGCATTTGTGAATCATGAGCTGAATCTCTGCAATTTACCATGGTTTTAGTAATTCCAGTGATGATGAGGACAATGTGTTCTACAATTTGAAGAAAGAAAACCACTGTGTGCTGTAATGCTGTGTGCATTTTAGATGATGTAGGGACCAGAGCTCATTTTCCCCCCAGGATCGTCTGCCACAACACACATCTCCACAACAGCACTGGTCCTCTGGAACCAGGAGACTTGTCCTAGTGGAACCTTTGGTTTCCACAGAAATGGGTATCATGGCAATGTGTAAGAGTGATTTTCCTCCTTTTCTGGGCCTTTTCCTAGCAGCCCCACAAGAAAAACCAGAAGATTGGTTACTGCAGAATATAAACAGAAGTAAAGAACCTGTGTTTAAATGATGGTTAAAGAAACTGTGATTAGTAAACATGTATTTTCAGGATCAAAATACATACTATAGAATGTGATTAAGAGAGACTGGATAACAACAACAAAAAAAAGGACCATAAATACACAAGTAATTCAGTTTTCTCTTCATCTGCCCCTTGTTTAATTCTGTCAGTCATTGTGTGCTCTGTATTTCCATTTCAATGCATTATTTAATGGATAAAGGGAGTTTGGGGGAAGGGAGGAAGATAATTTCATTTGGACAGCCATCAGAATTTCTGTAAACATCTGGTTCTGTTTAAGAGGGTTTTTAAAGCATTTAATATGAGATGCTATTAGAAGGTAGCAAATGAAGGCTGAGTGTTCTCGCCGTGTAAGAAGTGCATTTTCCTCTCCTGAAAGTTTGCATACAAGTGAACTTGAGTCAAGTTTGTAGATAGGTTTTGCAAAGATAACCTTGCATTATCTAGTGTGAGTGTGAGAGACTTGCAAGAACAACAGTTAAAGTCATTAAAGACCTCTCTGAAAAAGAAGTTCAAAAGATGATAAAGCCCAACTGGATACATTTCAACCAGCTGGATTTCAGTAATTGAATGAACATAGTTGAACAAGTAGTTAGAGATGAAAAGAGTGTAGAGAATAAAAATGGAGACAATGAAAAATTCATGTCACAATGGTCTAGTCTTTTTCTCATTTGGACAGGACTCAGTAGATAACTTGGAGGATTGCCTGTGTCTTTGATATTCTCATATTAAGTGATATGCTCAAATGATAACAATGAAGAGTATGTTTTTAGCACAATTCATTATTAATAGCACGTTTTTATTGTCTTGAAACACTTCAATCACATTTTTTATCCAGTAAAAAGAAATGCTTCAAAAGATATAAATAGGATTAGTGTCACATCTGCAAGTAAATGCACTTGATTTAGAGATTATATTGAGTAATTGCAAGTTTAAAAGTGTTCATTCAGAGAGGAAATAACATAGTCCAAGAATGAAAATGATGCTTTTGGACCCTACTGCTCAGGCCTTCCTATTTTGCAGGTCAGCTGCTGTTGATGCCTGCTGAGCAGGCTGTAGTCAAGGTAGTCCTTCCTGTAAGGGTTATCTTTGGGTCAGGTTTTCATTTTAGAACAGAAACTCTAAATATATCAAAATAGACTAAAGACAGCCAAATTCCTCTCATTTTCAAAGCAAGAACTTCAAAAAGGTACCTGAGCCCTGAATAAGCATTTTGAGACAACTTTAAGTATGTGAAGTGTAGGTAGCATTCAGTACAATTCTGAAAAAGTTCTGAAAGGGGTTGAGCTTAGAGAGGGGACATTTTAAAATCTATTTCACCCTTAGGACTTCTGTTAGCCTGCTGCTTGCTTCTTCTGAAGAATCTCCCCTCAAACTTGCTGGTTTGTGCCTCTGCCTTATATTTCATGTATCAGGTAGAGGGGGTTGCAAACAAAGCAGCTTTGTTTAACCTTTTTTTTTTAATCAGCCACTGTAAGTAAGATTGTTTGTGAAAAGAATACTCATAAAAAATGTTTAGATTTTTCTCCAAGTTTTGATGCACCTCCATCCTTTCTTTAAATGGACTACCAGTCTTTTCTTCCTCTTTCACACAGACTTTCTGACACAGTCAGCTTCTTTCATCCATTCTCATCCTCCTGAGGAGTTTTATTTAGAGTTACTTAATCTCCTAAATGAAGGTCCAGCTTTTGGATTTATTTATTTATGCTGGTAAAATTGCACTTCAGGAATAAACAGCTGCCTCCTACTTAGCTAGATGGAAAATGTAGGGTTGGGCGTTTGCTGTTGAAGTACACAGTACAATATGTTGGCCATGTTTACTTAGCACTTCCTCATCTATTTTAATTCCGGTTTTCTTTCATGGTTACTCAAAACCTGAAGGGCCAAATCATGGCTTTGTCACACAATCCAGTAATTTGGCAAGAAAACAGCTGCAACAGCTGTTAGAATTCTCTAAAGAAGTCTCAAAATCAAAGAACAGTGGTAAAAGACAAAAGAGAATTTGTATTCCAAGGCTCAAAATGTAGATACAACACAACTGTCTTCTCTTAACAAGGACATCCTGCGTTTTCAGAGTGCTTGCACAATGCAGCAACACCATCTTTCACTGGAGAGAAAAAGGATTCTGTATGCCACTGGTACTGAGAGCCCTGAGAGCAATACATTTGTAACACAAGAAACATTTGATAAGATAAATCACCTAGCTTGGTCTATTTAAATTTTACAATCATGAATACTGGGAACAGCACTTTTTTACCTTTAGAGATAGGGCCAGAGGGAGAACACAGACAGCACAGTTTGCCTAATTCATAACATGACAGATTTTGGACCCAGTTGGGCTCACAATGATAAATCTTCCAGGGACAGTTTAAGATACGTCTCTGTTCTCCACCTCACCTTCTGATGGAGGTTACTGAACTTGAAGCAGGAAAAGCAGGATGAGGATCATGTGTCTTAACTCCCAGTGCAAAACAAATTTCATGGTCTGGAAGGCAGAGATTCAGCCACATAGTCCCTTCTGCTGCCTTTGCACTGGGAACAGTAATGGTCATGAGCTGAGAAATGGTAGTCAGGAGCAGTGCCTTCCTAAATCAACTCAGGAAGTTATGCTAAATTCAAGGGCATTGAAACTTCCTCTGGGAGCAGAATATTTTACTTGAGTCGCCTATTATACATGCTGTGTGGATGGTGAATACTAATGGAATCAAAACCAAGTAAGAGTAGGGTTGAGCATGCACTTCTGCCCCTCCCCATCCAGAGCTCCTGACTGACACCACACTTATACTGGGTATAATGAGAGGGTATGGTGCAGAATCTGTCTCAAAAACGCCACCCTTAGACTTCAGCTTTGCCCAAGGCTCCACTTAACAGATGAAGTTGGAGACAGAAACAGAGAGTGGCTCACATGTAATGTTGCCTTAGAGATGTGAGCTGTTAGTAGCATTATGGCTGTTCAAAGGCGGAAGAGAAATGGTCTCTCCTTTACAGATGAGGAATGAAGCTCAGAGGGTGAGTGAGGTGGCACATACTGTGCTTCTCCAGGGAAGACAGCCTTGGTCACTGGGACAGCTCACATGGGTCAGCTCATGCTCACACTGCCTAGGTTATGGAACATGAATTCAGCTGGAACTCTCGCTGAGTGTGATGTGACACTTATCTGGCCCTTTGCATTGTTGTCTTGGTTCTTCTGTCGAGGGCTCCAGGACCTCTGCTGCAGCAGCCAGAACACTCTTCCACCGCATGGCACAGTGAGCTCAGGCTGCACATCCCCAGGCAGGCTGAGGGGGCCTCCAGAGTCTTGCACGGTGACAGCACTGCCTGTTGGGTGCTGGTGGATTTGTGCTGAGGGAGGGGAGACCCACAGATGGGGTCCATGTCCAAGCTTCCTACTTCATAGCTAGAGCTGACCCAGCAGGAGGCTGCTCTGTGCTGCAGTTTGCTCTCGGGAGGAGCCAGACAGTTTGCTCTGCAGGGCAGCCCAGAAGCGAACAAGGAGATAAGCAGCATGGATTAGAGCTAGAGCCAGGTGTGAAAAAAAAGGTCTGGGACCGATTGACAAGAATTCCATCATGAAGCCAGAACATACCCTGAGTTCCAGACCAACACAGAGTGCCATCCTTTCTTCCTACCTTTGTGATCAGGTCACAGTTTCTGTCTCTCCTGAGTCTATTTGTATACACTATTGCCGCAGTGTGAACCTCTCCATTTAAAAATTACCACAGCACCAGAAGAAGCTAGAAAATAGATATGTTTAAGTGCTACTTGCTGACATTTTAGAACCATTTCTTGAATGCAAAGGATGTGTGGCTATATTGATATTTTAACTTTTACTGAGATGTGCTCAGAGAAGTGAGGTGACCCAAGCAACCTTCCCCAAGACCTTTTATTGCACGTTTCTGAGTGCTCATATTCACTTTTTTTTTTAAAATGAAATAATCAGATAAAAAGTATGATGTGACTGTACTGAAAGGTGTTGGAAGTATAAAGCAGTGCTGTGGATGGACTACATCGTTGTTCAGTTTTAATGCTAAGCATGTGAGAAGGTTGGCAGTTTAAAAATCGATCATTTATTTATATTATGTGAAGGATATGCATGGAGGGTAAACTGTGATACTTTGAAACTGCAGTACATTTCATTGCCCAACATCTACTGCACTGCTGTAGTAAGAATTGAAAGCTTAACAGAAGAGATGGAAAGGATTTGCAAAGGCTCTGCTAAACTTCAAATACTTAACTAAAATTATTATAAGGATATATGAGGATATTTCTGCTATTTAAAGGCACCTTGAAATTTTCTCTTAAAAATTGGACTGCTTTTATGATATTCTCCTAGAGAGTACATGTGATCTGATGTTGGTAATAAAGGAATAGTGAGATTTAACTCGAATTTAGGGCTGTCTTTCTTTATTAGTAAGCTTAACTCTGAAAGTATGCTGGAGCACTTCAACAGCATTGAAGTCAATGTATTATCTTAGATTCTATCTTACAGGAACACTTTTTGTATATCAATATGCTTTATGCCATACTGGCCAGAAAAAAAATCCCCTCACATACGAGTGTTATTCATACTGACAAAATTCATCGCACACACACTCGAACACAATTGTGCACACACATGGAATCAGCCAGTCCTGCCAAAAATACACATTTGCAGGCATCAGTGTGTCCACTTAAGTGCCTTTGGCTGACACATTTTATCAGGAACAGATCAGAGCTCTGTGAACTCTCTAGAAGACTCATGCCAACAAAAACATCTAATGAAGATGTAATTGTATTTAGAAATCATGTACTGTACTTCCATGTGTGTAATACGTAAGTTTTGCACAGAAAGAAAAAGGCTCTTGCAATTTAACAGATGTGCAAATATGCAGTTTTTGGTATTTCTTTTGAAGTGGAAAGAAGAGAAACCCCAGAAGTCTGAGATGGATCTGTCCTTAAATTAAGCCATTACTTTTAGGTTGATTTTACTCTCTGCTCTTCTCACTGGTTATAATCAAAGCAGTATCACAAAACATTTGATTTCATGTAATGAAAGCAAAATTTTCCATCTATTTGAACTATATTAAGGGAGAACTTAGCAGATAATTGGAGTGTCAAGACATTGTGTCATGACCTTTACAGAAATTAGTGATGGGAGTAGTGATTCTTTGCATACTGCTTGGTCTTCAGGCCATTTTCGGGAAAGGAGAGAGAAACTCACATTAATTTCATTGGTGGTGGGTACCCAGTGTCCCACAATAAAAGCAGCAACTTACTACTGGCTTAATAAATCAAGTTGGTGTCATTCAAGTTCCTTACAGAGCATTACTCATAGAAACACCTCAGTTTTGAGGAGATTGCATCGTTTGTCACTGGGAAGAGAAGTCAAGCCTCCTGGCTTTAAGAACAGTTCTGGTAGCTCACTGTGTTGGTTGTGGAGGAGAGAGCAAATTCTGCTAAACTCCCCTCAGATGGCAACTGATTTTCCCTCCTTTGATTTCAGTGAAGTCACATCCATTTTATACTACTGCAAACAAGTCCAGGATTAGGACATCTTGGTATTGCACCTGGTTTTCTGTTTTATTATATTTATATTATTCTATTTACAGAATCATCATGCAATATGAATCACGAGTTACATTGATATAGGAGATGGCACAGGCAGGAATGTAGCCCACAAATTACAGTGTTTTCTGGCCTTTCAATGAGGGATTGTGTAATTCCATGAGAACTGTATCAACCAACTGCAATTCATGGCTATGACTGTTATTTAGTTATTGGAGTAATACTTTCAGCCACTTTGCATCTGACCAGCAACTAGCAAGGGGTACCCAGGTGGAAGATGAAGGGAATGCAATCTTTGCAACAAATTCATCATAAGGTACCCCATAGATTTCCTTGAAAAGAACATTTAGGAGGTAGACAAGAGGACTGAACAGTACCTCGTGTGTGAGAAATTTAGTATTTCCCTTAAAATTAGATTCTCCTTTGCCTACTGCTTACAAAGAGTAGATAATTCCTAGTAAGGAGATGCTGCACTGATATAGGTAGAAACTATTTTCCATTTCTGCTTGTCTGAATTTATAGTGGCAGGTATGTTATCCCTGCAGGAAAATACAGAAAAAACAATGATGTCACTCATTTTCACAACTCTATTCTGGTAAAAATAACAGCTTAACCTGTAAGAACACAGAGGCATTTCATCTGAACCACACTGACAGTCCTATTGCAGTTACATCTTCATCACCTGTGCCTGGCTCTTGGTGAAAGAAAAGCTCAGCATCTTTCCTCCCGGACACGTTGCATAACGTGTTTATGTTCTGGGTTACATGCCCCCTGGATCATAGGGAAAATTAAGAAGATAATTAACACTTTCAAGCAGTTGTTAGTGTGTTACATGGATATATAATCTGCTTGCCACATACTTACAACTGTAAATACATCTTTTTAAAAAAAACCTTAGAAGCACAAAAATAAGCCAATGACAGGAGTTATTAAAGTGGGAATAAGGGGTTTGGGATTTTGTTTGTTTGGTTGGTTTGTCTTTATGTAAAAGACTTTCTCTGGATATTTTTTAATTCATAGTTCCATTCAGTATGTTCCATGGAATACACCTGGGCATCGTGCATGGCTGGGCTGGAGCAGGGAAAAAAGGCCTGACTTTTCCAGCATGCACTGCTGCCGGATGAGTGTGTGAACAGAAAATAATGAAAAAGTGTTTCTTTTCTATTTAAGCCTGATTCCTTAAAAGTCTGGATGGTTCTTTCCTGTTTTTCCCTGCAAGTCATATTTACCTCAATTTTTAACAGGTCAAAGCACAATGTCATGGAAATGAAATGCACAAAACCCACATGTATTGGAAGATGCCATAAATACGATTATTTTGCAACTGGTTATTGCTCTCAATATACTGTGGTTGAGAGATCTGTCTTGAAATTTTGGAAGCTTTTGCAAACTGTGACCTCTCCAGTTCTGAGTAGTCCATTTAAAGGGTGTTAAAAGACTCCAGGCTACACACTCCAAAGTTGTACCGAGAAGCAAAGGCTGTACAAGTGTTTACACTCCTCATCATGATCAGGAGACCAAGTCCACACAGCTGCCAACCTTGTGACAGCCAACTTGGAAGCCTGACCTCCGTGGCTGTCCTGGAGCCAGAAATCTTTGATGTCCCTAGCCAATTGTTGTGGCCCTAGGGAGGATTTGTAGGAACTCTGTATTGGATTCATTTGAAATTTGCAAACCATGGATGTTTAGAGAGAAATAGTATGCATTTGCCCTGCTGATACCACTTTGACGAGTCTATTTTGCTGAATTTTTTCTGAAATTCCTAATATACCTTGTGAGTTCATTAGGAGGACTGAGAAATGTCAGCAGCTCCCTTTCCTGTTCCCAGCCACAGGCGCCCCGTGCTCTCCCAGCTGTGTGCAGATTGCTTTCTGTCACGATTAGGTTGTGATTGCGCAGCATTTCCATTTACTCTGGTTCTGCACCTCCCCATGGTTTAACGCCTTAATATTAATTCTCTAAAATAATTAATGGGATATCTTCCAGTTCTCTTGTTCCCAGGGGGTGCCTTTATTTAAAGGTGGTTGGGGTAAGTCTTTGGGGGTTGTAGCACAAACTAAGGATATATTTCACAGCACTGTATACATGGCAGTCAGAGACCGGGAGTTCTGAAAAGCCAAATCATTTTCTGAATAACTTGACATCACATCTTCTTACAGTCTGACTGGCAGACATAGTCTTGGGCCTTTAAAAACGTCAAAGCACTGTCAGTTATGCTTTAATGGCAGAGAAGGAAAGTAGTGTTGTTTATTTTTAGTTCAAAACCAGCAAGTTTCTGTAGAAGCCACAAGAGGAGCTTTGATTTTTTAAAATTATTATTATTTTTTTATTCTCAGTTTGAAACTGCTTCCCCTTTATTATAGTGCTGTTTTTTGAAATAATAGTTAATCATTAATGAGAACTCCTTTCAGCAACCAGTTTTGTATAGCTTCTACAAAAGGGGATTTTTTTACATTTTAGTCAGTTTCTAATCTAATTTCCACATCCTGTTTTTCTGTGGCACTTATCTGCTCCAGTGAAATTGTTCAAGGAAATTTCATAATCATTAACTCCCTATCTGCATTTCCATGATGACTCTTCTTTCCTAGAAATTGAAAGAGGACCACAAAACTGGTTCAGCGCTGGAGAGTTCTCATTTTCTTTTGTCTACAGAAAATTGTGTAGAAACATAAACCCTAGCACTGGTATGTGCACCCAGGAAAGAAAGCAGCAGTGTTAGCACATCCCCAGTTTATCCCTGATTTCATTGGTACCTGCTTTTGTATCTGCTACCAAAACGGAGTGGGACACACTTTAGGATTACCTCAGACTGATGTGACGTGCCATTTGCATCACATTGGCACGTCAGGGGTGATATCTCATATGATAATACAATATCAGGTCATATTGGTGTGTCAGGGATGATATCTCATACAATAATAAAACATCAGGTCATATTGGTGTGTCAGGGGTGATATCTCATATGATAATAAAACATCAGGTCATATTGGTATGTCAGGGGTGATATCTCATACGATAATAAAACATCAGGTCATATTGCTTGGCAGCTGTAAGACTTCCTGCATTTAAGAGCTGCCATCCAAATCTCTTTCACAAAAGGCAAAGTGTTGCCTTTTAAGCCTCCTCAAGTAGTATTCACAAGAGTCAGCAAAGCCATGGAAAATTTATTTTCACATCATCACCACTCTTTATTTGTTTTTATCTCTCACCTGCCTCCTTCATGCTTTCCATTGATTTCCACATGCTCTTGTTTCTGATTCAGGTATATTGGAAGCTCCTTGTATGAAAAGGTTGCACTGCAAAACTCACAGGAAATTCCTCTATCTATTACCTGTCCATAAAACTGATGAGGACCAAGGGTTATGAAATTTTGCTTCTGATTTTTTCCAGGAACAAATAATTTCCCCCTTTAAGCTCTCACATCACGAAGAAGATCCTGCCTGTTTGTTACGATGCTCACGTCAAGATATTTTCTGTTTGTGCTAAGGCTTTCTCTAAAGTTGTGAATATATATAAAGATATACATGGCATTTATGTTTTAGAGAGGCAGAAAGTTTTGGTAGTTCTTACTATACTAAGAGAGTATTAGCCCTTTAACAGTAATTGAAATAAATACATTAATATTTAATTTAACATAGGAAAGGGCATCTGGTTCATGTTCATGGAGTAATAGGAGCAATTAACTTGGATTACATTTAGGCTTTTGTTCAAAAGGTTTGTAAACTAACTAATGGAGATATTTTAGGATTAACTATCCTTACACAACATTTATGAAGTCAGACTTGTTTTCCAAGACAGTTTCAGTGTTAATCTTTAACAACTCTGTAATTCAGTCAGTATAGTAATATAAACATCATGTTAACCAATAGAATAAAAGCAGTGAGGATATTTTGGAGTACCTAACTGATATTTATAAATGAACATTAGGAAATAGCCAGTTTGAAATTATTTTCAGCTGAGATTTCTGTATATCACCTTGTCTCGTATCCAAAGATCTAGAAAAAAAAAATAAACTTGTAAGTTTCAGAGTTGGTAAGGGTTTGGTTTTGCTTGAAGGCCTATGAAATAAATGGACCTTAAAGGCATGAAGCAGGTATATCTCATCGATTTTACTGTGAGTGATATTTCCTATCATACTTTCCATTTGATTCTTCACAAGGGTGAACAAATTTTACAAAAAGACATTCGACTGGACTCTTTATCCAAAAGTTTCTAGTTGAAGGATGGCTTTTGAAAGATTGTATATCCTCCAATGAATACACTGGAAATTATGTACAATTTATAAATTACAGTCAACCTCATGGTTCCAGTTTCTGAAGCTGTTCTCAATGTATAAAAACAGAACTTGTCATCATATTAAAAGTCAGTTTTAACAAATGAAGCCTGCACTCTTTCAAGTAGCATTCACTTGGTTTTCCACTTGACTAGTCTGTCCATTCAAGAGTAAACAGAAACAAAGGTGTTATTTAAAAGGGAATAATTTAGACAAAGAATCAACAGTGTTGGATAGATTTTTTTTCACTTCATAAACTTCAAATTGGCATATTTTAACAGAAGATTTCTCTGTTATGCTTCTTACAATGAGTTTAAAATTAATCTAACTAATAAAACAAAGAATGACTCCTGAAAAAATCATTGCCTTTGTTCCATGCTGATATAAAAACTGTTATTCAAATAACTACTCTAAGTAAGGTCTGCCTGTTAGCACATGGCAGTTTTTGCATGGAAGTGATTGCAGATCTTACAGTTTGTATTTTGTTCTAGGGACGAGTGGAGTTTTTTGTACATTTCCTGCTAATCTGAGTGAAGTGCAAGGCTGGATTTGCAGTATTTTGTAGTGACCACAGCACTGGGTACTGATTGGAAGGACAGCACATCTTAAAAATAGGACCCATCTTTCTTAATCTTCCATCCATAGATTATACCCTTTATTTGATCTAGACAAAATGTTTTCTCCTTTTTCTGAGCGGACCTTGTATTTATCAATTTTAGATACCTTAGAGAGTCTTCCTTAATAGTAATGCAAGGGGACCCATCAGGTATAACTAACATTTACCCAGATTTGTTCTCTGGAGAAATATGGTTCAGCTTCCATACAGAAGTGGCAGCTGGTGGTAGAAGTGTGGGTCGTTCCTGAGATCCAAGTGATCATCTTTTTAGAGCTAGAAAATGTTTATGTGTGGTGCTACTATTCAAGAATGGACAGTTTTTGTTATTCTTACTATCAAGGGCTTTTAAAGGGGGTTGCTTGTGGTTTTTTTCATCCAGGTTTGCAGTGATTGAAACATCATTTGTAGCCAGAGATTTCTGGAAATGTCCCCAAGGATTTTGTGCGTGGACACTTCTCAGGTGAAAACAAGCCAGAGTAGTCTCTGTGACCAAGGCATGGAACCAATCTGTTTGTTTTAAAGAACCTAAGTTTGTTCTTCCCACAACTTTTGATACAGGTCAGTGATTCCATTAATGTCACCTGATAAGCAAACCATGGCCTTTATAAATTAATGATCACATGCCCTTGGAAACCTAGCCCTTGTTTTAATTTAAACCAGAAGTTCTTTAATTCTGAGAGGTTTTTTCCCCGCTGTTTGGAAGCAGTCAACTGTGTGTTATCTTTCTGCCATGGCAGTTCCTGAGTATGTCCTGGAAAAGATCAAAGTCCTGTGTTAATTCCTACATATGATATACTTATTAATTTTACTGTGATTTGTTGGATGGAAATATATGGTATATTATTCCAAAAACAGATAAAAGCCAACACATAAGGAACCAGAATCTCTAACTTTTAGAACAGCAGTTCTGGTATTAAGCAGTGAAACTGCCACTTCCTCTCTATTGTTCCCCATGTGTTATCTCGGATGTTGATAGGTTTGACAGACACAGCTACCTGAGAGAATGTAAATACGGAGTTTTTGCTATTTCTGCATTATAGAAAAAGAAATGTATCAATAATAATTGTTGAAGATGGTTTGATTCTTTCAGGAGAACTAGCAGCTGTTCTGACATCTCTCAAAGCATCAGTCTACCAGCGTGCTTGAGGCACACACACGGGCATGCAGCCCCTGTGACTTTTCCCTGTCCTTAAACACATGTCAGCCTCACTAGGCTTATCTATTCTTAAGGAACATTATAAAGCTGCTTTAAGGGAAAAACTTGAGTTACAATGTGTGAATTCATTTAGCAAATCTACAACCTCAAATCCTTAGTGATTATGGGGAATTAATTTTCATGAGGTTTGTCTTCTGCATAAAGAGACAGTGAAGACATGCAATAGGTTCGGGTGGGAAAGTGAGGTTAATGTTTCCGACAGGAAAACCTAGGCACAGAGATTGTTTCATTCCTATCGTGTAGAAATTCAGTCAGACTCTTAAATCTATTTCACACATACATGTAGTACACAATGCACTATCCCAAACCTGAAATTCAGATGGATTTGGACACAACTTATGAATAGAGGGGTCAAATTCAGCTTTCTGATACAAACCATAAGACTGTTGAACTCAAAAGGAGTCAAAGGTATAATGGATGAGTGCAACATAACACTGAGGCATAGAGTGCCCTGAGCTCACTCTGAAGTGAGCTTACTCTGGGAGACTTGCCATCTGCCTGTGGGATTCCTAGTCCACGTTACACATCAACAAAAAGAATTGTCAAGATAAGAACCAACACTTTAGCTGAGAAATTGCCAGAGACACTAAAATCCAGTACATTCAGATGAATCTCAAGCTCTTCAGGGGGTAGAGGTGCTATTTTAAATCTTCCCTGAAGTGGAAGCTTTTGAGTTTGAAACTATTTTTCTTTCAGTTAGTGAGGGGGCTAGGAATACTTTTCTTGATTCTGACTAGGTATAAAATGTTGAGGATATTGGAAAGTCTCTGTAAAGCCCAATTTCTCTCTCTCTCTTTTTCTCCTCTCAGCTGGGGCTTTTTTTCCCAGGGCCTGTGGCTATTTTTTGGTATTCCTCACCTAGACCTTAGGGCTGGTAAGAGACTTTTTACTGTCTATATCCTCTTCTGCTCAACGTGAATTTCCCAAAAAGGAACAGCATTGTGCAGTTAGCATGAATCTGGTAGCTTTTTCTGGCTGCGACGTTTAATATCCTGAACAATTCTAAATGTGTCTTCAATCTCATTCATTTTGCTGATTGTTTGTGAAAAATGAGCATCGCAGGAGCTGAAGTTCCCAGCTTGAAGTAATAAGTAATGTTCTATTATATGTTTACAGGCTCATAAAAAAATAATTAATTCCCTGACTGCTCTGAGAATGGAACAAACCTGAGAACGAAACGGTGGAATTGAGCCTCGTGCTTTTCAGGGTAGCCCCGTTTACTGAGCAGACTTTCCAGTCCTTGATTATATCTATATTTATTCATGCTTCACAATGTTTTATTAAAAATTTGAAGGATATTCAAGTCAGACACATGACAGAAATCTGCTCTGGCAAGGAAAACAGCTGCACTATGGAAGGCCAGCCCGGTAGCCTGGGTTCAACAGGCAGGGTAAAAAAGGTGCACAGCCAAGTGTGTACAAGTATCTCACAATTGCTGAACCTGACTGCAGATTTAAAAATGGTCAAGTCTCATACCAAAGCATTAAGATGCAAAAAAATTCCTTCTTACCGAGCAGCTGGGTCCTTCTTACAGCCATGCTACTCATTGTACCTAATCCTGTGATGTCCAGAGGCTTCCTAGATGTCACTGAACCTGAGCTCTGCGTACCTTGTGCCCTGGGGTCTAGACACAGACGCTTTCAGACTGTACAGGCGAGTTCAAAATAGAGCAATTTCCTGTGTAAGGCATTGATGAGACAATAGATCCCTTTATGAGGCTCTGTTTGACTACAGAAATCAGCAATTGTTCACATTATATTTAATAAATCCCTTGACACCCTGTTAAAAGGACCTATGTTTAGCTGAAGTCTTGGCATGAATGTACTTCCAGAGGTTTAATGACCTTTCACTTTTCGAGGTGTTCTTTATTTAAACTAATGAAAATGAGCTCCACTTAAAAGGCTTTTAAATGCTGATTAAAAATTAAATCAGCTGTTCATTATCCCCAGGTGGCCTTGTTCTAAGAGCAGTAATTCAGAGAGAGTCAAACAAGTAGTCTTTTTTTAATGCAGCTAGATCTTGAGCTGGGACAACTTTATTAGAGCTGTTTATGAATCCCCACCAAGCTTTCGACTCACAATGAAAATGGGTTTGTAAAGACAAAACTTCTCCCCTCCATTTCTGTCCCATTTGTTAGAAATAAGGAAGAAAATGAAGCACATTTCTAAAGATTCCGTGTGGCATGTCCAGCAGAAATGTAAATAGCTGCAGTATTTTCAAACAAACCAAATACTGACGCAGTCAGTGCCATCACATTAATAACGATAAAAACTGAAAAATCAGCTATAGAATGTCTTACTTTATCTATTTCCTGATTTTGCCCCAGGGTTGGAATAGTTTCAGAAACATTTAAAACACAAATGAACAATGATAAAACCTCAGTGGATTAGCTTTCTTTGGTTGGGTTTTGTTGTTGTTGTTGTTGCTGTTGTTTGGTTTTTGGTTTTGGTGGGTTTGGGGTTTTTTTCCATTATGGCTGCTGAGAGCACTGCCATGGAATTTAAGTAGTTAAACATTACTTAAAACGCTGGGCGAACAAAATTTTCAAGTTTTTAAAGGAAAACTTATCTGAGAAGCAGGAACACTTTTGGCTTGAACCCTAAGATAGTTTTACTGAACTTTTCCTGTGCTTTTCAGTTACAAAGTTTCACTTTAGATAAAGAACTTCCTGATCTTGGAATGCAAGCTTCACTAGTAAGAGATATACTTGGACAGAGCAAAATATTTGTGATCACTTTGAGAAAAGATAAGGCAGTGCGTTTTTGAGAACATTTAGATATAATAAGAAAGGAAATACTGTTATTCCACGCAAACCCCTGTTTTTCACCACAGATAACACTTTCCTGGTTGTTTTTTATAGTCCAGATGACTCTTGGCTCATTATTACTTGTAGCAAAATGAGTGCCCAAAGGTTGCTGGGTGAAATACATTGCAAAGTATTAGGGGAGCTATGCAGCATTGTTACTTTGGTCCTGCTGCAGCAGGAAAGATGGAAAAAACAAGCCCTCGTTGGCTGAAGTGTTTGAAATTCCCTTCCTTGAACAGACTATGGCCTTGAGTCCTGTGCCTGTCTACAGATATCTGTTAGCTCCTGTTCCAGTGGCTGCTCCAGGGATGCACCAGGAGCTCATCCTTATATTCACACATTGCTTGAAAAGCCTGGCAGAGCTGAACAAAGCTGCGTATCCCGAAGAGCTGCAAGGAAAACTGGCTCAGTGCTAGGAGCCAGCTGGTCCTTCTCTGACCCCCACTCGTGAGTGCTTTGTCTGGCAAAACTTGTAGGTGACCGGGACGCTCTTATTCCCAGGCTTATGAACAGAGGCAGAGGAGACTGCACGGGGATGTTACGGAGACAGGGCTGCAGAGACATGAAGGTGTCCTACCAGCTCTGGGGGGGTTATGCAGTCACACTCACGCGCCTTTTCCCTCGTGACTTTCTAATGGCTTCTGGAATTGGGCACATGACACCAGGGAATGCAGCCTGTGTGTCCGAGGTAACGAGCAAACATCCCTAAATAGGATGCCTGGCTGGAGAAGTATTCAGACTTTGGTCAGTGAAACTTTAATGTCCCCTCCCACCCCCCAGGTTAAAAGAAGTTTATTTTTTTCTGTCCTTGTTGGAGAAAGAATAATCATTTAATTGCAGAGTAAGATTCCGCTTTAAATGTCAGATTCTAGGAACTCTTTCCACTCCAATGCTAATGCAGAGCAGATTGTAATGCAGTGGTAAGTGCATGCCTAAAACAATGAAAACACTGATGTTTTGAAGAATGTCCTTGGCCGATAGCTGTATTTAATTATCCAAAGTAATTGGAAAAAAGTTATTTTCCAAGGTAATGAGATTTTTCCTAAAATCTCCTACTGTTCTACTGCTGAGGAATCTTCACTATGACTGTGGAGAAGATGTGTTTGTAGAAAATACAGTGCTTTGAATGGAAAAAGCAAAAATTATACACATGGACAATGGTATTAAAAACTACATGGACAGGGTAACCCTAGCTGTCTGCTGCATTGGTATATTAGTATTGCATGCAGTGTTGTACATGCAGCAGAGCTGGGATTCCATTCTTCTACCTGTCATGTACTATTATTTTTTAGCACAAGCGTAGGAGCCTATATGAAAAGCCATGCCTTTTGGGAAAAATACAGAGAAATGGCAGATATGCAAACACCGATAAATAAAGAGCATAGCATAGAGTTTCACCTTGAAATTCACTCCCTCCTTCCTGGCTGTTTCTGGTTTCAGAAAACCCTATAGGTTTTTAGTCCTTTTTAAAAAAATATTTATTTTGAGTGACTGTAAGAAATTGTCACTTTCTGTGCAAAGAAATTATCACTTTCTGTTCTGCTTTATATTCTCTCTACCACCCCTGCAAACAAAATGATTACTTTCCAGGGGAAGGAATATCTCCACAGAGAGGTCAGATCTGTGGGAGCAGAGGAAAGAGATTTAACAGGCTCAAAAAGACCGGGAATGAGAATATATTACTGCAAAGACGTTTGTTTTGCACAGCACATCTCTAATCAGACACCAAAGGTATGATGTTCCTTTTCACCAGCAGCTTTGGTGCTTTTTCACAATTGGAGGGCACTGTGGTTCTCGTTGTTAGCAAAAGTTTATAAATTCTCCAGTACGGATGGAGTTACCCCTCCAAAAATGATTTTTTTTCCCCCCAGTCATCACGACTTTTGTAATTACTTCCTGTGTGTGTTCTTAACTTTCCTGCATGAGAGCATTGCTAAATGAAAATCATTCCTGGCCCCTGGGCTAGATCCAAAGGTCTTGTGTTTTCAAGTGCTCATTGTTACTGTGCCCTGCTCTAATGTGCCTTGTTTACTTATGGGAATAAATCACTGGCTCATGTGAAGCATGTCAGCTCTCCAGATGATCTATCAGGGCAGTTAAGAGCTGCTCATATTTCAGTTCGCTGGACTCTTAACATAAATAGAGCATTCTCAGTCTCATTTAGATGTCAGAAACCACCTAGTAAAAATAGCACAAAACTCTATTTAGATTTATTCATCCTCCTCTACAGAGTAAATTAATGTAGCTGGAATGTGGGGCTGTCTTAAGGAAAATTTAAGCTGAGCTGGAGTGTTTACCTGGACAATTGTTCCAGACTAGGATGTATCAGGCCAGTTTCAGCAGCTCTGTTGACTCACAGCGACGTGTTTAGTGGCTGTGACTTTACTGCTTGCGACTGAACATCCCTTGTATATTTAGCATAAAATGTGACGCCACACCCTCCACAAACTTGGAATATTTTCTTGCTTCCTTCTGTTCTTTCGAGTGTATTCAGTGCTTACTTTGGAGTAGTTCTTAAATGGAAACTGTTTAGTTTAAAAGCACATTCTTGATTTATGGGTTATGTCTTCCTTTAAACAATGTCAACATTCTGCAACATGAAAAAATAATTACACTTGAAAAGCTGATGCAATAATTAGATCCTTGGAATAATTACTTAGTTACGGCATCTAACAGAAGACACAAGGCTGAGATCTAATCCTAGTCAAGCTTTCTGTTTTTTACTCTTCGTGCTATTGAAGTAAGCTTTACTGAACAAGAGGATTCAGAGGTGTCTGAAGATATTTGCATGTGTCCTATGAAATAAATGAAGCTATCATTCAAATAAAATGCAGCCATCATTCAAATACTCTCAAAGAATATTCTTTTTCCAAGAGGTTTATTACTACTGCATAAGGAATAGTGAATTGGGCATTGTTCCTGGTACTGGGAAAAGTAATAAAGAATTATTGCCAGTGGTTTTATAATAAAACCTTGAGGAGAATTAATTATTTTGGGCAGACCTTAAGTTTAACTTTATTTAGAAGCAAGGAAAATGCATGTCAGGAGAGGACATCTGTATTTCACTTTTAAATTCATCTAAGAGTCAGAAATCTTTTGAGGAATGCCACAAATACAAGTGATATTCTGGAGCGATAAAATCTACATTTACAGCTCTGATTTTGCTGAAAGGTGTGCAAAACCTTACATTGTGGAATTCTGTTGGCCCGAGTATGCTTCAGCAGAAAAATTACTGTTTCCATTTGACTTAATCTCAGATGATTGCCTTTGGATCAGTCTCTCTTACATGCTAGAATAAGAAAAATAGGTTAACTTTGCCAGAACAGCCTATTGTGCCAAACCAGTGACATTTTGTTTATTTTGCCATTCCAGCACGGAGGATAAAGGCCTTATTATGGAAGCTGTTGTTGGTGTTTAAAAAAAAAATTACCCTGAGAGCACAGAGAGGATGTTGTGATGAAACTCCCCAAGTGAAGGTGTGAGCACTTATGCCTGGAAGAACTGAAAAATGGTATTTGAAATAGGTCAGGCTATTTATATAACTGTAGGCAAACACACCCTCAAGTTTTCCTTTGGGAAACTCTACAGAAAACTCTATCTTGTTGCTGTGGAATAAGTTTAGTCTGATGAAGTAATTATGAAGTCAAAGTCAGGACACTGAAAGCAAAGAGGGTGTGGAAGGAAGCAGCAAGCTTCCTTCAGCAGGGCAGAGACAGGGATAAGATAAGTGTTGACGGGACTGCTGGCAGCCCTTAGGCCACAGAGTCAGACTAGACCTTGTCTGAAATAACTTTGCCACAACACATACTGTGGTCATCAAGTCTTCAGCACCGATTTTTTCTTGCCTTCTCTCCTGGTTTGAGACACTCCTGTCTGGATGCAAAGAGGCTGGGAGAGGTGTTCTCCTTAGCTGAACGTTTTAAAACCAACCTGGAATGCTCCTGCAAAGTCCAGCGAGCGGTTTGCTGTCTCCTTTGGCTTCTGCTATCTATGTGCGATCCATCAGAATTGAGGAAAGCCTTAGAAAATATTTCTATCTATCTATCTATCTATCTATCTATCTACCTATCTATCTATCCCTGGTACTGCAGGAATGTTTCTCCAGTGCTTGGAAGGGAATGTCCAGCCTAGGTCTTCCTTGAGCAGATTGCCGACATGTTAGAAAGACAGCTAATGGACAAGATGCAGTAAATATCCAGCACTCCAACAAATTCACTATTTGATTTCAGCTTATGCTACAAAACCTGTACTTGTTTGTACAAGCTCATGGACTTAATCTATTCAGAGACTGGCTTATTCGCTGTCTTTGTGTTTCCTACTCAGTCAGTGTCAAAATAAATTTCTAATACTGCTGTAGAAGCAGTATAAACTAACCTGCAAATGCAGAAGAATGAATCACTAAATAATATTTTTTCATCCATCAATCTAGTCACAGGGTCAGAAGATGTACTGTTGGTATCTTAGGGATTGTCAAGGTGTTATTTTCATGAGAAAATAATTCCTGTCACACATCAAATATAAGGATACAATGTGTCTGTACAAATGCAATATGGGGTATTGTTATAAGGGAGTAACAAAAAAAATCATTTGGACTTGAGTAATTAATCACTTGAAGACTAATTCAGTTTGCTGCTCATTCAGAACAAACCAAGCAAAGATACGGAGAGTGAGCTAACCTTAAGGATTGCTCAGGGGTGTCTTAAACCTCATAAAAGGGGGTTGATTTACAGTAATGAAGCATTTTTTGAAGTTATTTTCCCTCCCTCTTTATCAACTTGGAAATGTGTTGGCAGCTCAGATACGATCAACAAGTCTTTTCACACTCGACTTTCTCCATAACACTTTAAGCCAATATCCCATTTCAGTTTTCTGCTACATAGTTTGCCTTCATAAATTAGGTGCATATCTGTAGGATTAAATCCCTGAGCTCATCTCCTCTTTCGAAAACACTACAGCAGCTGATGCTCTTCTCTGTTTTGGTCAGCTTGCACATTCAGGCCAAGAAAGCTAAAGGCAGAAAGGAATGTGGATGTTTACTTGCCTAACCTTGCAAAGATCACTGGTAATCTGCAATTCAAGGCTTGCAACTGAGGTTTCTCCAACAGTTCAGATGCAGGCAGAATTGATTTCATGGCAGAAGAAGACATATTAATTAGTCTCGCATTATTTCCTAATTTTGTTTTGAACAATCACCCTTGAATGTTCAAACCCTCTTGAGAGTATTCTTTAGGCATGAAAAACCCACGATATGAAAGAAAGATTTTGATGTTCTCAAAATCTCATGGAAATATATGAGCCCTGCAAATGTGGCATTTAAAAGTAATTTCTAAGTAGTGCTGAACACACTTGGTGTTAAATGTTTTAGCTGAGATTTATTACACTAAATTTATGACCTCTTAAACATGATGTAAAAGTCTAGGCCTGCATAATTAGAAAGGCAGAGTGTTAATGCTCACATATTTAAAAAAACATCTGTACCTAAGTGTGGTAAAATAGCATTAGGGTAATATCTTGGCTGCAGTCTTTCAAGGCGCTTAATGTTCCCTGCACTCTCTCCCTAATAACAAAATGAAAACCTGTTGTTCAACCAAAAGTTTGTCAAGATGTGGTTTCACAGCAATTTCTAACCCATCACAGGAAGCCAATGTAGTTTTACTAAATCTCCACTGAAAGTTCTTCATGTTGGTCCTTAGTTGCCTGGCCTTCTCTGAAGCCAGACGATTGCTTGGGAACGTAGCTCCTCCTTCCTTCCCTTGGTGGCAGACATTCTGGCCTCAAATATACTCACCCTCCCCTTCCCCTGCTGCGTGTCTACAATGAACAGAAATCCACGCCGGGGAACCCAGCTGGAAAGGGAAGCAAAGAGCCAGCAGAGTTCATTCTTGACTGTGGGGATGATTCTGGATCTCCATGGCTAATGCTTCCCTATGGTTTCCATGCAACTGTGCTGATTTCTGCCATCTGCCCTACTCACTCAAACAGTTACCACATTAGATGTTCATAGAATCATAAGAATTGTTTAGGTTGGAAAAGACTTTTGAGATCATTTGAACTCAACCATTAACCCAGCACTGCCAAGCCTACCACATGACCCTGAGTGCTACATCTGCATGTCTTTTAAATACCTCCAGTGGTGGTGACTCCACCACTTCCCTGGGCAGCCTGTGCCACTTCTTGACAATCCTTTCCATGAAGAAATTTTCCCTAATATTCTATCTAAACCTCGCCTGGTGCAACTTGAGGCTGTTTCTTCTTGTTCTATTGCTTTTTACCTGGGAGAAGAGACTGACCACCACCTGGCTGCATCGTCCTTTCAGGAGAGCAGTAAGGTCCCCC
>VZTA01012704.1:82291-104937 GCA_013398855.1 Mohoua ochrocephala | reverse complement strand
GGGGCGGGGGGGCCCGAGATGCTCGGGAGGGGCCCGGGATGCTCGGGAGGGGCCCGGGATGCTCGGCCGGGCCCAGGAGGCAGCGGGCACCGAGTGATGCCCAGGGAGCTCTACCTGAATACGAGGAAGAACTTCTTCACTGTTCAATGACCGAGCCCTGAACAGATTGTCCAGAGAGGGTGTGGAGTCTCCCTCACTGGGGATATTCCAGAGCCGTCTGGACACAATCCTGTGCCCTGTGCTCTGGGATGGCCCAGCTGGAGCAGGGAGGTGGGACTAGGTGCCCCACTGTGGCCCCTTCCAGCCTGACCCATCCTGACCCCACGGGCTCAGTTAAACCACCCCGTGTCTGCTGCTTCTCTCAGTTCAGACGCAGTGGAAGCAGAAGCAAATTGATAGTTATTGAAGGAAATAAGTGACGTTTGCATCGTGATGTGGAGCGCTGGACATGCACCAGGGCCCCTTGGCCACATGGATGCTAGGTCAGAGAGACTGCCGTAGACATCTGAGTTGCAGGAGAATTTTTCCTATGAATCACTGGGAATTCCCCCTGGGGAGGGGTTGGGGTTGGGAGCTCGTGCTTCCGCAACGTTAAAGAGCCTTGCCCTCAAACCCTGCCTGGCTGTCAGCGCCATGAGGTGTCCCCTTGGTGGCACAGACGGGCAGGGGAAGTGCCGTGGTCCCCATGTGCAAATATGCAGGACGATGTCCCTACCTTCTCGTGCCACGTGGATTTAAGCGTGTGTTTAAAGTGCTTCCTTGTATTTGGTCCTCTGGGTTGACTGTTCACTCTCAAAACCCTGTCACATCAGTAATGCTGGGAAGAGGAGGCCTTAGTTCACATAATTGCCAACACCGTTCCAACATTTTACAGGTTTTCTTGAGAAATTAAAAAAACCCATCTGGTTTCTGCGGCCTTTTGCATATATGTGAGATTTTTCAGGCCATGGAGGGCTCTGTCATAATCCAGCAGGAATGTCCGTAGGAAAGTAACTCGCTGTTAAAGTGGGCATCTATTCAGGGAAACGACGGCAGAAATGGCATTGTGGGGTCCATGTTTATGGTTTCTCAGCAACGCTGGTTGACGTCTCCTCGGCTGCAAAATTAAAGGACTTTTTTTTTTTTTCTTGACTTGCCAGCTCTGTGAGCTCAGCTGGGGCTCCCCACCACGCTGGGCTCCATCGGGCATCATCAGGACTCGGGAATCAGCGCGTGGAATTTGGTTAATAGCTAATAGTTGATGGATGAGACAAAGGCGAGTCGGAGGCCTGAGCTTTGCTCGCTCTGTGGGGCACTTTAAGGTGTACAGAACTTGGTTTAAATGTTGAAACATGCAGGTCATGCACCCCATGGCTGCATCTGGAGATCGGGTGCTGTTTGCACATGGAATCCCATTCCAGGGAATGGCCGGTAGTTACATACACGCCCAAGTTTTCCTTTGATTGCAGTGGGAGTTTTGGGCGTGCAAAGAATCTGGGAATGGCTCCTACATGATTTACTGGCAGATAATTTACACAGGCTACTTCTTGGCTGTGTTGTATGTGTTTCCTTTCTGCAGAGCCTGTCTTGGAGTAGTTTAAGTACCATCAGATTTATCTGCGGGACCTTTGGAGTACAGTTTTGAGAGGGAATGCCATCAAGCCAACTTCCCCAGTTTTGAAAAAAGGAATGTATATCTAGGTTATTTTTGTGCATGGCTGTCCCTAGGGCTTTAAATGGCTATAAAGTAAGGACTATAGCCATTTAAAAGAAGTTACTAGGGAAGGACCACAGTGACCTTGGCAATATCTAATTGCAGGCTAAACTTTCTGGGTGGGCATTCAGCACTGGATACAAAAAAAAAAAAAAGTAAAACCTTGGCAGGAGCTGCCAGGTCTCATTATTTTCAGTAGAGCCTGACATTTCTGGTGTTCAAAAAAAAAAAAAAGAATATAAAGTCAACAACTTCAAAGCAGTAGAGGCGTATGGAAAAAAGGGTTTGAGCAAAACGAATTTAGCAGTGATAAAGTTATAATCAGAAATAAGCAGAGGTTTTTTGCAGGCTTTCTTATGGCTTTTCCTCTCTTTTGCTCTCCGTGTCTCCCCTCTGCAGGAATGGGAGCTGGTGGTGCTGGGGAAGTTGAAGTGGAACCTTGCAGCCGTCACCCCACACGATTTCATTGAACACATCCTAAGGAAGGTGCCTCTCCCTAAAGACAAGTTGCTTTTGATCCGGAAGCATGCACAAACCTTCATCGCCCTTTGTGCCACAGGTAGGCTCAGACTCTCTGGCTGCTGCTGCTGCTGCTCATGGTGTGGTTGGAAGGGCAGGTTTGTTCCTGGTGGTGCATCATCCCCTCCATCCTGACATGATGTGGGAAGAGCAGCTGAATCCCATGGGGCTGTTTGCAAAGGGTGTTGTGAATCAGGCCCCGAAACTGTGTAAGGACAGAATTCTTGCAGTAGTGACCCGTAGTGCAGCTGATGTGTGTGGTGCTTTTGCAGCGAAGTCTTGTAAGACTGGATTAGACCATCCTGGTTTTATTTTGCCCATTCACTGCTGCTTTTAGAGAGCCATGGATCATTAGTAAGAACAGCTCAAAAATACAGAAGTTGTTACAGTACATTAGCCCAAAATGTATTGAGCTAATGCATTGCATGAATGCGTTCATAAACTTTTCATCAGCTGGACTCTGTCCAGATAAAAGGTAAAATTGTGTATTTTAACATTTATGTGATACTACCACCTCCCTGAAGCACAGGGAATGACAGTTTAGAGGGTAATTACTTTTTTTAAAAACACATTTGGATTCTTTCCTAACTTCAGTCCAAGAAAGCAGTGAAACTACTGTGTTTTGTAGGGAACCATTGCACTCCCTTTTTGTCATATGGCTGAACACAGTTTCTGAAGATTTAGATGAGAATAATTGCTTCCGTGGAAGAGAGGATTTTTAGCGTTGACCTGTCTGCAGAACACTGGTTTTTGTTTGTGTGTTGTTTTGTTGTTTGGGTTTTTCTTCCCTCAGTTACTTCTACAAAATAAGTGTACTCTGAAGTTTCATCCAAAGGGTTAATGGTAAGACTACTTTTTAGAAGCTAGACCTGGACTAGATAAACAGCATGCAGTGCTTTCCAGAGTCATTATCAAGTAGTGGATAGCTCAGTGTTTGAATTCACCAGTTTGACATACCTAGTCCTTTGTGACAGGAATTGTTCTGCCTGTGTGTTTGCAGAGGGGAAAGGAAGACTGGGTGCAACTTTTGGGTTCGAATGCCTGCTTCTTGGTATTTAAGATGTAGTGACTGTTTCTACAATGTTGGCCAATTCTTCCCACCTCAGTTGATCTGTTTTAGAGATTTGTGTATGGGCTGTGTTAGAGTAATTGACTTTTTGGTTGCCGTGATGCTCAGGCTTTCCCTTCTTTTCCCACTGCTGCATGATCCTTTTCAGACCAAAGACCACAGGACTCAATAGAAATATTGCTCAAATCCTGCAGGATCACTCTTGGTAATTCATTAGACACTTTGGACTAATTAGCTTTTTACTTTAGGGTTGATCTGCTAGATCAGCTTTGCCTTCTCCCCTTACTCAGGATGCATTCACTGTTCTGCCTTGTCTGATATGAAGAAGATGGGCTTTCCCGTGGACATTGCCCTGGATCTTCACACCATCAGCCATCCAACTCCAGTATACCTCCGTGTCGCTTTCACTTCCTACAATAGTGGTTTGGTTTGTTTTATTTTTTATCCAGCACAACATTTTCTTGAGAGCCCTAGAATTTCATTATGATTTAACTTTCCAAATTCTGATCCATAATCCTTTGCCCTTAAAGTTTTCCATATAACCAAACCATTGCAAGACTGCGGGCCATGAAAGAGTCTCCAAAGTCCACGGCTTCTTTCCACTCCATGAATTCTTTGCTGGTTAGCTCCATGCTCTAGAAGTCCTTTTACTGAGACCCAGGCCAGTGCCCCCTTTCCAGCCCTCAGCCCAGTCATGCAGTTCCCTCATGTGTGTCCCCCATGTGATCTGCCTCTCATGTTATGTCTCCAGTGCATGAAATGTAGTCCTTTGTGTAGAGTTTAAAGAGGTAACAAGTCAAGAGTTTCTTCTCTTAAAAGTGGAAGACATAATTCCTGCAGAGCTTCCTAAAAGTGAGGGCACTGTGGTGCTGGCTGGAGATTTTTTCTTCTCATCCCATTGTCCACAGACCACTGTAGTTTTGAGGAGGACCCACAACCCTTTGCCATTTCGAAAGCAGAGCTCTTACCCAGGCCCTCCATACCACATTCCCACTTTACCTGTGAACTGCTACCTCAGTTTCTATTGTGGCAATGTTGTTGTTACTCCGGTATTTCCCTTTCACTGCCACTCTTTGAAGAAAAGCCCCTTCTCATCAGACTTCCTTCCAGATCCAGTTGTCATTTCCTTTTCTTGTCCTGTTTGTTGCCGAGGTCTCATCGGCTGCTCTGTTTCTTTCTCTTTCTCCCTCGGAGCTGCTGCTCTCTGCCAGCCCAGGTTAAGCCTGGTGTTTCATTTCCCCATTTGCCTCCTTTCAGCAATAGGACCTCCTCTGACATGTGGCTCCCTCTTCCCTTGCTCCCCATATGTGTTTTTAGCCTGGATTTGACTCTTTACTATTCCCAGGCCTGACCTGGCTGCGTGGCTAACAGCTCTGGTCAGGAGCATAGCAGTGAATCTCTTTCTATTCCCTGATTCATCTCAGCACAGCGTTTTCTGCTTTCAAGTACTTTTTCTTTAAAGTATCATGCAAAATCTGGCATATTTTGAACTTTTCTCCCCTGGCCTTAGTTCTTCTTCACCAACCACTCCGTTTTAATTTCCCAGTAAAAACGTTTTACCAGAAATTCCCAGGTGTTCCCTGCCTGTACAGAGCTGGCTTTGATCTCAGTCCTGCAGCACTTTGTGTCAGCAAATGAAGAGGGAAGCAGCCACGAACAGTTACAGGGTGTTGTGCTGGATGTGTAGGATCACTGTGATACTCATCCCTGTTCTCCTTTCCATCTGAACGTCCCCCAAAAGGAGGTGATATTCTGTTCTTCTGCATATTCCTTTTAGTCATGTTCGGTCACTTTGGCACTCTCTCTGTTTCTCTGCCTTTATTTTGAGCCCAGTTCCTGAGCCGAGCTGCGTGGATATAAACCCACGGCCTCTTCCCAGCCCTTGCAGTGATTAATGATTCACATGAGCATGACTGGAACTGGAATGTCTCCCTCTTTGCCCTTGGTCCCATTGGAACATACAGCTGCTGAGCAGGACAGAAGCTTGTGTGTCCTCCTGAATAAAGAGTTTTCTCTTTCATTGCTCTGTACTCACAAAGGTTTCAGGAGTCTCCTTCTCCATGAGGAGGGCATGGAAGTGGCATTTTCCTCCAGCTGCCTTGCTCACTGCACAGTGAGGGTGCATAGATGAACACTATGCACTGGCATAGCCTGATCTGTCACCATGTCATTTGTTTTCTCATCCCACTGGTGGCTCCCCGTGCAAGCCAAAAATCTCCTTCAGAGGGCTTCTGAATTTTCAAGGCACCAAGAGGATGCATTTGGGGCCTTCAGTGGTGCTTACAGCTTCTTTCCTATGAGGAGAGACTGAGGGAGCTGGGCCTGATGAGTCTAGAGAAGAGAAGACTGAGAGGGGGTCTCATTAATGCATATAAATATCTCAAAGAGGGTGTCAGAGGATGGTGCCAGGCTCTTTTCAGTGGTGCCCAGTGACAGGATGAGGAGCAGTGGCCGTAAGCTAAACACAAGAAGTTCCATCTCAACATGAGGAAGAACTTCTGTCCGTTGAGGGTGGCAGAGCCCTGGAACAGCTCCCTGGGGAGGACGTGGAGTCTCCCTCTCTGAAGACATTCCAACCCCACCTGGACACATTCCTGTGTCACCTGCACCAGGGGACCCTGCCTTGGCAGGGGTGTGCAGTGGGTGATCTCCAGAGGTCCCTTGCAGCCCTAATGATTCTGTGATTCCTCAGCATGGGAGGTTCCTGTTTATCTGTGAGCCTAATGGAGATCATCCTTGTTTTGCTCACTAGGATTGTGTTGCTTTTCCACTCTGCCCACACCTCCATCTCTGCACTGCTCTGCACTGCTCTGCACCCTTTGTTCCTCTGTCTCTTTGCACAGCGCTGCACAGCTTGGAAATGTTCTCTCAGGGGTTGGCCATTTGCGTGTGCTGAGCTCCAAGCCAGGGAATCACTGCTGGAAGGAGTGGGAGAGGGCAGTGGTTACAGAGGTGTGTGCAGAGCCTGCCACGCTGCTGCTGGAAAGGGAGCCATGCGTTATTTCCTCACCCTTCAACGCGCTCATCGTTTCTTCTTGCAGCCTGTTCAGAGTCACAGATGCACAACTGCTTCCTTGTGTTACACTCCCCTCTCAGAGGCTGTACATGTTACAGTTTTGGTGCAGGATACCCCTTTTTTATGTGAGAGCCTGTAAGGGAATGTTTTTTGAGGGAAGGCAGTCTGTGCATGACAGGTTTTCAGAAAGAGGAGCTGTAATGGAGACACTAATCTCTATGAGGAGCTTCACAGGATTTTAGTCGAGTGGCAAGCAAAACTTAGAAGCAAAAACCTTTGCAGACTTGCAGAGATAGAAGGCAGCTTGTATAAAAAAACCCCTGGACTCAGTCCTCTGCGTGGTCTTTTCTGAGCCTCAGCTGAGTCCTGTGGCAGGTGGGATGTGCCCTTGGTGGGCCCAGCATGTCAGGCCTCAGGGCCTTTGTCAGCACAGAGGCCGAGAAAGAGCGGGAAAGTGTCGGCTTTTAAGTCAGTTTCGTACAGTGTGCCAAACCTCTGCCCACTGTTTCTGGGACATTAATCATCTACACTTGAAAGCTGAGAAGGCTTTTTTTTAACTTCTGGGCCAAATCCTGCATCCTTGTTCAGGCAGAAGTTGTGTGGAAGTCAATGGGAGTGTTGTCTGAGCGAATCCTGCAAGATGAGGCCTACAGCCCTGGTGGTGATCTGCGGGGTGCCCACACGGAATGAGGCCTGTTCGCTCCTCAGGATTCCTGCTGGGCAATTCTGCTCTGCATCCCCTTCTCATCCAGTGTAAGGTACTGGGGCCTGTCCCTGCAAAGTGTGATACAGGTTTTATTTGGGACCTGTTCTTTGCAGAGGGAAAGAATGAAGCCTGCAGAGGCTTCACTGTAAATGAATGTCTTAAGAAATAAAATACATGTTGCAAAGTGGCAGCGTTTGCAGGATCTTTTTGCTTAGGAGAAGAAAGAATAATTTACACTAATTTATTGCTAGACAAAAGAAGGCTCTTGCTTGTTCCAGGGAGAAGCAGCTCATATCAGTATTTCCAGCCAATGGAGCCACAAGAACCAAGGAAGTGCCATCAGCAAGTAGTCAGGGCCTGGGGAGTGTTTCATGACCAGTCAAGTCTGGCAAGAGGAGGTGGAAGGAAATGGAGAAAGAGAGCATGTGCTGATACAAGCTGGCATCACTCCAGAGCTGCCAGAGGAGTTGCCCTCCTTTCTACCAGCTGCAGGTCTGTCATTTTGGCGGTTCAGGCACTAACATCATCCTAATCCTTGGTTAGGAAGGTGTAGAATAAGTGCAAACAATAACCAGTGCAAACAGCTGTTCAGAAATAGTATTTACCGTCAGCTAATGAGCATATTGTTCTGAGTGCTCCTCTACTCTGCATGGGTTGTTCAGCGTGTTTCCCTGTCTTTACCTCTCTTGGATGGTGGTGATGAAGCATTAACATTTAGGATACTTCAGACCCATTTGTATAAAGGCCAAATGGTGCTTGCTTTACTGTAGCCCAGGAACAGAATTAGATGTCTGCCCTCCCACCCACTCAAAGGATGGAAGCACGTCTGCATCCTGGTTTACTTGACAGTTTTGTGTTTGGTTTGAAGGGCTGAAGAGTCATCTGGTTTTGCCTTTAAAAGCAGAAATAGTTAACGTGAGGAAAATTTGCAGTGTCTTGGAGGAATACAAGAGCAAGAGAAAAAAAAAATGGCCAATGCAGATACAACCAACTGTATTAGAAAAAAAAAAGAGTACCACACTGACCCTGGAATTGCATTTGGATCAAAGCAGACAAGAATTAAATTCACTACTTCCATTGTTTATCTTAGACTTTTCTTTTAAACTTCGATGGTTAAATATAGATCCATGCTTGTCTTCATAGTACAGGCATTGGCTGGGTGAAGTCCGAGGCTGGCTGTGACCATTATCTATATAATTTTAATGTATCAATACCTTTTTTCCTGATGGAGGTAACATACCTTTTTTTCCTCCCTTTTTTCCTCCCCCACCATGGGAAGAATTACCTTCCTCAGGACAGCAGTTTCCAACTCTTTAAATAAATATCTATCGAATTACAGAGATTAAAACTGGCTGCTCAAAAAGCCCAACCAGCAGCCAGAGCAGTAACATGGGTCGTTGTAAGAAGGTGGAGTTCCCCCACCTGACTTTGGCACACCAAGCACGTTCAGCCTGGGTATTTGTCAGTGCTCTTTTCCTTCCGACGGTTTTATTTATTGGCTGCAAGTTAAGGCTTCCCCTTGCAGGACCTCTCTGGGTTCCTTCCTCCAGTTCCCTCCTGCTTTGGACTGACTGTCAGCCTTGCATTTTCCTGGCTTGAAGGTAGTGAAGACCACTGGATTGGGAGAGAGCCAGCAAAACAGCTCAGCCGCGGTGCTCGCAGCCCTGGAACCTCGGCGTGGATTACGTGTGCTCCGCTGGCAGAAAAACCTCCTCGTGCCCTGGCTCTGTCAGCTCCAGGCTGAAAGTGGGGGGCAGGATCAGGGTACCCCGAATTTGCTTGATGACTCTGGCTGCCTGGTCCACAGGTGGCTGCGTTTCAAAGGGTGCCGTTTCTTGGCGTCGCCTTTTTGTATTCCCAGCGCTGAAGTCAGGGGGGTTGTGCAGGGCTGGTCCCTTGTTTTTGAGGTAGTTTAGGAAATAGGTGATACTCAGATGGGGATGGGATGGTTTCTAGTGTTTATTGCCTGGGAATAGAAAGTAAAACAAGTTGTGCTTTCTAACCACCCAGTGTCTTCCCTTGAAGTGTTCGTGTGCTCAGATTCTCATAGACCACGCGCTGTGGCACTGCTTCTCTAACTTGTAATGAGACTCTTTTGTACTTTTCCCGTGGAATGGCATAATCACAGAATCAATTAGGTTGGCAAAGACCTCTGAGATCATCGAGCCCAACTATAAACCTATAAATCACAACAAAGTTAGAGTCAGAGCCGTGCTTTAGATGCAGGCTCTGGGTGCCTGTTAAGCAAGTTTGCACACAGAAGGATTTAGCCCATAGCCTTGCTTCAGGTGTCGGGGGAGAAGTGCTTTTTATAAAATTCCAGGTGTCCAGTAAAAGAAGTGCTTTCTATAAAATGTCTTCTGTAGTTCAGGTTTCATCATCTCCTACAGGAATTTGCAGTAAATGCATATACTTCAGCTCACATTTTTGAGTTCTCACTCCATGCCCCCCACCTTTTTTTTTATTTTATTTTTTTTTTTTTAAATCTCAGGGCAAATTTTGGACCTAGTTCAGGCGGGGACAGTTTTACCTGGGTGAAAACTGAGCGAGGATGGCGAGGCTTGTTTTGTTGTCATGGTAGAAGCAGAGATAGAGATTTATAATTGAAAATAGCATGTAAAAAGCTTGTTTTGAATTTCTCAATGGAATCTAAGAGACTCGGGGGGGGCGGTTCTGCATCCCCTCAGATACGGTACTTAATATTTATGCTTTCATTGCACCTTGACAAACATTTCACGTAGTTATTGCTTTGCTTGAATATGGAAATATGTTAATTATGGCCTTTATTGCGCTGCCTGCTCTTTTCCTCAGCCTTTTCTATTCAACCCTCTAGGTGGCCCAGCACAATGTGGCTTCTTTTCTTTCAATGAGCTCTTTCCACACTAATAGGGTCCAGGGTGATGTGGAGAACCATGTGCACAAAATTGGTGCACCACCCCCCATTCCTTTGTGGGCATGTCAGGTTAAATTCATATCAGCAGGAGGGTCACTGCCATGATTTTCAATAGCTCGAGATGAGGTGATGACTTCAGACAATGGTGCCACACTCTCCAGTTGGAGACACTTGCCTCACCAGTTGCAGTAGTTAATTAATATGCTAAAAATAGAAGCCAGTGATACAAATCGTTGCCTGTTGTACAACAAAGACTGGGCATGTGTAGCTTTGATAGCCAAGTTTATGGTGCTTGTTATGGAGGGAAGTTAGTTTAGAGCTAGAGGCAATGTAAGACTTTCTGGATGCTGAGCTTTAGTCACTCTGGGCCTCTGGCCATTCGCTCGCTGTCTCATTTGCATTATGAATGACATTAAGGGAGCTAACAAGGTTATTGGGCATAGAAATGTTCGCATGTGACCCCACGTGGAAGCAGACCTACAGCAGTGCTAGTTGGCAGGGACACTGTGCCTCTTTATTCAGCTTCCTAGGAAGACAGTTTCGGGAGTGGATCTAAAATCAGCCACGAGAACACTGGCGTTCGGATAACGTGGAGGTCGTGATGCGAGGCAAGGAATTTCGGAGGGCAGGTGGAGCTCTGTCCTTCGGTCAGCCCACTCTGCCTGGCTGGACATGGGACCTCCCTGCATCATCTTTTTACTACATCCTGCCTGAAACTCAGGGCAAGGAGGGGAAGCTTATGGAAAGTCAATTACTACCTGTAGTTCCCCTGCGTAAGTGAGAGACGGTTTGGGACGTCCAAAGATCAAACATGGAAGTTGCTTCCCAACTTAGGGGTTGTCCCTTACACGTGTCTGTATAAATCCATGTGAGGTAAATGTGAAAACGATTTTGATCATAGAATCATGAAGCTTGGAAAAGACCTCTAAGATCATGGACTCCAACCCTAACCCAGGGTTAACCCACTGCCGTGTTCTCCACTAAACCGTGGCTCCAAGTGCCACATCTGCACATTTTTTGAACACTTCCAGGGATGGTGACTCCACCACTTCCTTGGGCAGCTGGTCCAATGCCTGATCACCCTGAAGAATTTCTTCCTAATATCCAATCTAAACCCCCCCTGGCACAACTTGACGCTGTTTCATCTTGTCCTGTCCCTTGTTCCCTGGGAGCAGAGCCTGACCCACCCCTGGCTGCCCCCTCCTGTCAGGGAGTTGTGGAGAGCAATAAGGTCCCCCCTGAGCCTCTTTTCCTCTAGGTTAAACAGCCCCAGCTCCCTCAGCCGCCCCTCATCAGACTTGTGCTCCAGCCCCTTCCCCAGCTCCGTTCCCTTCCCTGGACACGCTCCAGCCCCTCAATGTCCATCTTGCAGTGACAGGCCCAGAACTGGACACAGCCCTTGGGGTGAGGCCTCACCAGAGCCCACAGCAGGGGGACAGTCACTGCCCTGGTCCTGCTGGCCACACCATTGCTGAGCCAGGCCAGGAGCCATTGGCCTTCTTGCCCACCTGGGCACACGCTGTGGACCAGCGGCCCCAGGCTCTTTCCTGCTGGGCTCTTCCCAGTCACTCTTCCCCAGCCTGGAGCTGCTGGGGGTTGGTGTGACCCAAGGGCTGGACCCAGCACTTGGCCTTGTTGAACCTCATCTCACTGGCCTGGGCCCATCAATCCAGCCTGTCCAGATCCCCCTGCAGAGCCTTCCTGTCCTCAAGCAGATCAACACTCCCACCCAACTTGGTGTCATCTGAGAGCTGACTGAGGGTGCACTCGATCCCCTCATCCAGGTCGTTTATCAGAGAGAACTGGCCCCAACACTGAGCCCTGGGGGACACCACTGAGACTGGCAGAAAGTGCAGTCCTGGAAGCGTAATTCCCATTCCCTTGCCATGTGCTGAGATCGGCATCCTCAGGGCTGTGTCCTGCACTTAGAATTTGGGAGTCAAGGCTCTCCTGTTGTCTCACTCAGTAGTGGGGGGCAATATAATTTCATTTCCAAGAATCAGCTTTCCTATGTACAGTGGGTCCTTACTATTACAAAAGTGCCTAATTATTATTTTTATAATGATGGCAGTCCATATTCCTTACTTCAGCCGGTGGGAATTTGCTCTTCGGAAGTGTCTGTCAGAGTGTGGAGTCTGGTAGGAAGCCGTGTTGGGCTTGCAGGTGGTAACCTCCTGGTGGCTTTGTGAGACAGAGAAATCCATGTCAGGGCTTCAACTCCTCCTTTTGTCTCCCCATTTCTAACACCCCTGCTCTGGTCCATCTGGGTGAATGTTACATCCCAAGTGCCATTCTTACTGGACTGCTTCAATCCCAGGGATATATTCCAGCCTGGAGAAGAACATGCTGTCTCCACAGCTATTGAACTATGTGCCAGCTCTGAGTTTGGGAGGCTGAGAACAACTCTCCGTGTGTCTAAAACCTGACTGGTTACACAAACATCAGCGAGGTTACAGAATTTGTGAACAGAGGGGATTTGGGATCTGCAGCTGGGCAGTTTCCTGTAATCTGTTTCTATCAATGTAGTGTATTGCTTGTGGTTTATTTCTTATTATGTATTACTTTGGTTTACTCTTCCTTCTAATCCAGTCCCCCCAGCTGAAAACTGGTAGAGAAAGGTTTGTTAACACTGAAAATTGGTAGAGAAAGGTTTGGTAATGAGTTATTGTTGAACCGAAGAACTTGCAAATCAAGTTTCATTTTAGGAATATATCAAGATGTGGAAGAGCTGGTATTTAGCAAGATAAACTAGTGCTGATAAACCAGTGTCTGTGGCAGTATCATAAACCATGAAATTGCCTTACAAAGATCACAGGATTTTTATTTTAATTTCTCTTCTGATTTGACAGATGTGTGAGAGGAAGTTCTGAAGTGTATTTTCAACTTGTTTATTAAGAAGTAGTAGTAATGACAAATGTGATCGTTGTTCCTTGATTTCATAGCTATGGGCTGTAAGTGTTCTCACTTCCTAATTGCTAAGGTAGTAGAGATGAACCGTTAATTAAAATCTCTTTCCCGGACAGGTCTTTAAATGCTCGAATTAATTAACTCTTTAAAAATTGACGTGACTAAAAATCTCATTTTGGTCCTTTGTGATACCTTATTCCAGTTAGTTTTCTGGTTATACAGAGAGGTCTAATGTGACCAGGACCCAAATTTCTGAATTACAGAAAGCCTCCTTCTTCTCTTTCCTTTTCTTTAAAACTAAGGAAAGACTATTAAAAATTGTCCAGGTTTACTTTATGCATCAGTGAGAATAAAAGACTGAACCGCATTTCCATTTTAATTTGCAGGTCTGTTCCCCCTCCTTTGACTGCTTGTGATGAGCAGTGTGACTAATGAGCTCCATGGGACCAAAAAGAGTGGCACTTTTCCCTTTCTTCTACTTCCCCGGGTTTTATTCTTGGGTGTGGTTTTTTTTATGTTGCTTGCCTCTGATGTTTTGCAGCTTTTCTGGTCTGAGCTTGGACTAATTCCCAGATCTGTTCTTGCAGATTTTAACTTTGCCATGTACCCACCATCAATGATAGCAACTGGAAGTGTGGGAGCAGCCATCTGTGGCCTTCAGCTTGATGATGGGGACAGCCTCACGGACCTCCTGGCCAAGATCACAAACACAGATGTGGTGAGTGTCCCACATTCCTCTTCTCCTTTCACTTCCCAGGGCGTAGTGGAGAGCTGGGCCTGATCCTGACGGCTGAGTGGAGCGAAGGAGGGGGGATGCTTCTGCAGGGAGTGAGTTGCAGGTGTGGACCCAGCACTTGGGTTTGAGTCTCCAAAGCTCCTTGATCTCCTGGCATTCAGTTTTTATTCAGGCTTGGTGGGGAGAGCCTGCTCTGCCTGCCCACGCTGGCTGAGCCCCCTCAGAAGCCCTGGGTGATGGGGCGAGCAGGCAGCATTCCCTGGGGCATAAAGCAAACCCCAGGGGGTGTCGTGCTGCTGTTGGTCCTGTGCTTGCAACCTTGAAACTGCTCTTCTGACCCTCCTTCAGGTATCACCTAAAAATTCGTGGCTTGGAAGAAGTGAATAATGAGCTAATCTTGAGGCAGGACGTGAGACAGGCACAACTCAGGCTGTCCTTAACATGTGCTAATTTATTGCTTCTAATTCACAGAGTCAATATGTGGAATTATTACATCCGTGATAGCATTGTTAAATGAAGATTTGGTTTTGTGATTTGGTTAAAAAGAGGTAATTAGTCCAGTTTACTAAAAAGGGTAGAATTTTGATATTTCTTTTTTTTCTTACAGTCAAATTGATCCTAATTTTCAAATGCAGTTCTGGGGTTTCCCATTTATTTTGATTCAAATTGGATTTGGACAGAAAAAAGAATATTTCCTATTCAAAGTGCTTAAAGTCTAAACCACAGAATCACAGAATGGCCTGGGTTGGAAGGGACCTTAAAGATCATCTCATTCCAACCTCCCTGCCATGGGCAGGGACACCTTCCACTATCCCAGCTTGCTCAGAGCCCCGTCCAGCCTGGCCTTGGACACTGCCAGGGATCCAGGGGCAGCCACAGCGTCTCTGGGCAACCTGTGCCAGGGCCTCCCCACCCTCACAGGGAACAATTTCTTCCTCATATCCCATCTAAACCTGCTCTCTGTCAGTGTGAGGCCATTCCCCCTTGTCCTGTCACTCCAGGCCCTTGTCAAGAGTCTCTCTCCATCTTTCCTGTGGGCTCCCTTCAGGCACTGCAAGGCCACAATGAGGTCACCCCAAAGCCTTCTCCTGTCCAGGCTGAACAATCCCAATTCCCTCAGCCTTTCCTCACAGCAGAGCTGCTCCATCCCTCTGCTCCCCTTGGTCCCTCTGAGAGAAGGGACACCTTCTGTGCCTGACAGAATTGGGTGTAAGGCCTATAAGGCCCTTTTGCTGCATCTTGCAAATTGGAAAAACTTTATCTACTGTGCTGATCTTTTCTATCCAGTTTGTTTAAGTCTGAAAGAAAATACCTACAAAAACATCTTAGTAGTTCTTAAGTGGTTAGACGATGGGATTGGTTTTGCATTGAAAATTCCTTCACACCTTTTCTTTTAAATTTAGCAGGGTTTTTTTTTGTCAAATGTGTTCTTTTTGCCATCCTGGTGAAAATCTTCCCAGATCTGGCTGAGCCTACATTCCTTCAGAAGAAAAAATTAATACTCTTCCCAAATAACAAAGAACTCCTAACATTTTACTGTTTCCATCTCCTCTCCAAGAATCTGTCAGCACTGGGTAGAGACCAGCTTCCTTCTCTTTGCTCCTGGTCTCAGCCCACAGCAGCACAGACTATAGAGGAGAGTCTCACTCATCCCCCAAATCAGAACAAACTCAAGACAAAAGGAGCTTCTGGACAATTTAATTGCTAAAAAATATAAGCCTTTGCAGAAATTAGAGGTGCTGTTATTTTTTTCAAGGTGTTTCCATTGTTGGGGCAGAGGTAGCCTTAACTCTCTGCAAGCTTTGAAGCCTCAGCCTAACCAAAGGTAGCCAAAATTTTTGAACTTGGGCAAAATAGCGTATTTTTCATTAGCCTGCTATTTCAGTTTGGGAGAAATATTTTGCTAGGTATTTTCTCTGTGAGTTTTGCATTGGAAAAATACAAAAGGGCCCAGGACTGGAAACTTTCATCCCACATGGTAAAGCTTGAGAGAGGGAGAAGCAACCGAAAATAGGGTCTTAGAGAAGCATAGGGCAGGCTAAGCAATAGGTAGTAGTACCAGCCTCATGTGTAAAATGTATTCTTGGAAAAAATGTACTGTCTGGGTTGTGTAAGAGTTGGCCCAAGGCTCTGTTAATAAAGAGTCAAGACTATTGTAATATATTTTACACTGGGACTTAATTAAAGTTGAATGAACAGCTTCAGTTCTCTCACTTCCGAATTTCTGATGCCTGAGAGCTGTTCCTGCAGTGGCACAATTAATTCATTGTCACTGTGTGAATGATTTTGTTTTCCAAGGGGGGCTTAGGGAAGAGGGAAAAATGAGAGTCCCTGGGCTTTAGGAGCATCACACGGGAGAAAAGTGGGGAAGTCACAGAAATTAACAGTTCTGCAGAGGAAAACCTTCTGGCCCCTCTGTGCCTCGTGCTAGCCCACAGGAACCATCAGGCAGCTGGGGAAGAGTCCTTCCCAGCCAGAGGGTGCCAGGGCTTCTGCTTCATTTTTGTTTTGGAGTGTGTGATTGCTTAGCATGGAAACAGATGATAGGATTTTCCCACTGGCTTTTCAAAAAATATCACTGTCTGAGGTGAAGCATGAAAAATCTCAGCTTCAAAGCTGCAAGCAGATGAAAACAATGGTAATGAAACCCTGATGCAACTTCAGTGCAGTGAGCTTTTCTGAACTTTGGCTGTTTTATAATGATAATTTAAGGGTGCAGTCTGTTTGCTGGGAAATAGCAGCATAAACCAGGAGGCTGAAATCAATGGTATTATTTTAGATTTACATTAGTGTAACCGAGACTGGAGTTTGGCATTTACAACTAAAATGAATGTTTTTAATGGATGTTTCATTAAGAATTAGACCAAAAATATGTTATTAATAAACAACATGTAATTTAGAGCCCAGCTGTTGGGTAAGCAGACAACCAACACACGAGTGTTTCTTTCAAAAACACATTGGTGTTGGATATCCTTGTATGAATCCAGAGCAGTGCCCCAGACTTGAGATGGGGTTGTCCAAAGCATCCTGCCGGTGTCATTTTAGGGATAACAGTTATTTCTCATAAATAGCTGCCCTGGGCTGCTTGGTGAGGGTTGAATCACATGCTGGAGAAAGAGTGACAACAGGGCTGGGCAAACCCTGGTTTCATTACTCATTCCACCTACCGAAATAAACAGCAGGGAGCTGCTCTTGGAGAAGCTCAGCGGCCTGAAGGGTAGTGAAAGTAGCTCTGCACGGTGCATCTGAACTGCCTTCTCTGATTGTTACTGTCCCTAAGAGCCACTAAGAGCTAATCCCACACAACTGAGGGAGGGCATTCTCCCCCTCTGCTCGGTTCTTGTGAGACTCCACCTGGAATATTGCGTACAGTCCTGGTGCCCCCACCATAAGGGGAGTGTTGGAGCAAGTTCAGAGCAGGCCACGGAATTTATAAAGGGAACTGGAGCAGCTTCCCTGTGGAGACAGGCCAGGAGAGTTGGGGCTGTTCAGCTTGGAGAAGAGAAGGTTGTGTGGAGACCTCAGAGTACCTTCCAGCATCTGAATGGGCTACAGAGAAGCTGGAGAGGGAATTCTCACTGGGAACTGTAGTAACAGGGTGAGGGGGAATGGCTTCAAACTGAAAAGGGAGTAGGTTTAGATTGGATATTAGGAAGAAATTAGGAATTAGAATTAGAACTAGAATTAGAGTTAGAATTAGAACTAGAACTAGAATTGAAGAGGGTGGGGAGGCCCTGGCACAGGTTGCCCAGAGAAACTGTGGCTGCCCCATCCTTGGAAGTGTTCAAGGCCAGGCTGGATGGGGCTCTGAGCAAGCTGGGATAGTGGAAGGTGTCCCCGCCCATGGCATGGGTGTGGAACAAGATTACCTTTAAGGTCCGCTTCAACCCAAACCATTCTGTGCCTCTGATTCTAACTTCACACAGCTCTGCAGGATGGGGATTGCATGTTCCAGTCCGTTCTTCTGCCAGGGGCTGGGAACATTTCCTTTGTGGTTGCTTGAAGAGGAGAGGCTGGTGAGCGAAGAGTTAACAGACCTACTGGCAGGAAGCCCCAGAGCTCCCTGTGCATCTCTTGGTGGGTCATTGCAAAGGGAAAATAAACAACTCAGGAAGTCAGGAATTCCCATAGCATCCCAGACCAGCACTCCAGTGCAAGCAGTATCCTGTCCCTGGTGGAGCCAGATGCTTTGGAGGAGGATACAAGCATCCCTGCTGTGCACAATTACGGGATGTGAGGAAGGATAGCTGAATGGGTAGGGCACATTTTAAGGCCTTGCAATCAATATTCTGCTTTGCTCGAGACCTTTCTTGGGTAAATCTATTCCCTCACCTCCTGGAAGAGCAGCCATCCAGGTTGCATCTGGATGACACACGGAGTTGGTCTCCCCAGCGTCAGCAGCCAGGGAGAGGTTTTCAGGCAGAGCCAATGCCTGTATGTGGGCAGAAGTCATCTCTAAAAGTCTGTTCCCAGATGGTAGCCGGTGTGTATTGAGTGGTTTGGAAAATCTAAAGCATATTTAAGGGCCTGAAGTAGGAAAAAAGCAAGGAACCAAGCATTTTTTAAAGGCTTGTCGAAACAGCTGGCTGTGAGCCCTTAAAAATGTGGAGTGGGGCTGTTTTGAAGACTGGATCCATAATAAATGGCATTTAAAATATCTCCACTTACATGTGCCACATATGTCAGTGCTGGGATTTTTTTTTTTTATTCCCAAGATCAGAGACATCCCTTCATAAAGATCTGCAGATTTCTGCACAGAAACGGAAGCGAAGAACCACCATGCTCAAGAATTCAGAGCTGCAGTAAAAAAATCATGGAAATCGAATGGATTGCATTTGAACATTGTCCCTACAGCACATACACCATTTATCCCCTCCTTTGTAGTGTCTAGGGCCTGTGGTTTTGGAAGCAAGAAACAGGACTCGCTGTATCTTATCCTGCCTTATTTGTTGCAGACCGCATTTTGTATGCAAGGAAACAACAGGCGAAATAGCCTCCCAGAGAAAGGAAGAATGAGATAGTTTCCTAAGTTGTCTTTGCCTGAGTTGGCAGCTGCTCCGTTTCATTCAGCTTTTTGTTCCCCAGTGAGTGCTGTGCGTGTGTAGCAACAATGGGGTGATGCAGTGACACCGCGGGCTCATGGCGGAGTTCCGTCGGGTCCATTGACAGGCGCGGCCGCGGCCGGCGCGCCAAGGGAGCCAGGCCCCCGAGGAACGGCTCCGCAGCCCCCGGAGCGGCTCCCATGGATCGGCCACTCCGGTGGGGAATCCCTGCTCGGCTCCTGCAGCTCTGCATAACACGGGCAGGTCCTCCCAGCTTTTTGAAAATCCCCCTTTTCGGTAAACACTCTGGGTGTTTGTTACAACAGCATTAAATCCCACACCTTTTCACTTTTTCACCTTTTCACATCTTCAAAGTATTCCCTGGTAAAGACTACCAGAAATCCCAAGTCACATTGAGCAGGGAGTATCATGGCATCTGCCCCTGGATCACCCTACTGGTGTGCTGGCTTTACTCTCGCTTTTCCCAGTTCTGAAAACGTTGTCCTCTCCTGTTTGCAATGAGAAATACCCACAGCAGCAACAGGAAATCAACTAACTGAATGGTGAAGCAAGCAGTGGAACTGAGTCTAGAAAGGACACTGTTGAAACTGCTGAAAAGACAAAAAAATTGCAGAGAAAAATGCCCCCATATTTCAGATTCTTAATGTTAGTCACCTTATTTATTGCATTGTTGCAATAATGTGGCAACAGTAAGTAGAGAAGCTCTGGCATAAGTGAGTTTTTGCATTTCTTTTTTTTGTTGTTTTATTGAATGAGATGTCCTTGTTAGTCCACACGAAGTGCCCTTTGGAACAGCAAATTGCTATTTTCTGTACTTCCAGATGGAAAAAGACACAGAGACACTTATCTGTGATTGATGCTCTTTGTTACAGTAGCAAAAACATACATTGAGGAGGGAAAATAGTTCTGGTTTTAAACTGCATCCGTTAGATGCGAGATCACTGTAAATACAGTAAATGGATAAGATATTCCCACAGCAGCTTTCCAGGCTCTTGCTTTGGAGAAGGTCAGTGAGGTAAAGGCCAGCGCTCAGCACACAAAGGCCCCACTTTGGGAAGGAATCCCTGTTTATGTCAACAATGAAGCATGTGCTTTGGAGAGGTCTGAATTGGGGCTTAAATGTGAACCAGTGGAGGAATCCAGCCGGCTTTTGTGTGTAGGAGTACAGATGACATGTTCCACACTGGAATTTATGTAAATCCCAACTCTTTAATGCATGTCTGATTGCTGCTTTCTTAGATTATCCAAGCAATGCATACATGACCAGTGAACAGTATTGCCATTTTGGGTATCTCCAGCATCCTTTCCATTTATCAAACCAGATCCTGCACCTAAAAAAAGGTCCTTTTCTGATTTCCCTTTTGCAATTAGTTTTAAGAAAATGGAAGAGATTGGGGGCCTTAACACTTGTTTGTGAAGTAATTAGTGTCTATGTGGAAAACTAACCATCCTTTAACACCAAAATGCCAGAAGGCTTTTTTAGCATTTTAGCTTTGTGATTTTGGGCCCTGCAAAGCAAGAGCCTGTTGGTTGAGCTGAGTTGAGCTGAGTTGTGTTGAGTTGAGTTGAGTTCCCTCATAGCTTGCCGATGAACCATAAATGCCCGTTTAAAACTGAAAGCTGGGGGCCAGTATAGGACATACGTATACCATGGAAGTGTTGAAACGTTCAAGAAAGTGAATTATGTGTAATATTCTGCAGGATCTTCCCTAGGGCTTGTGCTTTCTTTCAAGATTGTCATGAATGGAAATTGAAATCTTCAATGATTATTGACTTGAATAAGTAGCTCATGCCATAGAGCTGCTGATTCCTCCTTCCAGCTATTTTCACTGCCAGCATTTCCATCATAGCCATGTGGCTGCCCCTCATCAGACACAGGAAGGCTTTTCTTTTCCTTCAAATGCATTTCAAGTGTGCTAGTAAAATCACCTAGGGATGAAAGAGTTTCAGAATGAAAAAAAAAAAAAAAAGAAACCCGAAAGTTAATTGCCTTTTTAGTTCTGTACATGCTGAAGTAAAAATAAAACTATGGAATGGAAAGTACCAGAACTATTTTAATCATTAAAACTACTAGACCATATAGAAGAATGGGGAAGTTGATCCATGTGACACACACTTCAAAAAGTTTTTTATAAAAACAACAAAGGCAAACCCTGCAGTATTCTGAAGGAATGGCCTGGTCCTTGTATTGCAAAATCTGGGGTCATTGCTGCAGTGCATTACAGTGTTCTTTCAAGGAAGGTTTGTTGAAAATAATGCAATTCATGGGTTTTTTTCTTTGATACGTTCTTAAAACTTAATGCTCTGTGGTCAGTGCTATCTAGAGCTTGCAAAATGAAAGTCCACCGGTAAAACATGTACGTGTGCAGCAAATCCGCATGAAACTTGGAGGTGTTAAAAATACTGTGTCATGGGAAGGCCAGGCTGTTTGTCTTGATGGGTTTTTACTAGTTTTGGTATCATGTCCCTTAACTTTGGATTGACAGAAAGTTCCAGTGGGGCCCTCATCTATGCAATAAAGCACTTGCCTTATCACACTGCGACAGCTGGGCTGATCAGATACTCTAAATTAGGTTTTTTTTCCTTTCACCTGTGAGATTAACATCCAAGGAGCTTTAGTATGCAAATAGCAACAATTTTTTGGAAAACTATTTCATGCTGAATGCAGTGTGCTGGTCATTTTACTGTAGGTTTCTTTGTTTTAAAGAATTCAGTGGTTTTAAGTTCAAAACCTAAGCGTAGACCAGAGAAATAATACACAGTGGCCTGTGGATTCCCATATGAAGTAAAATCCATGTGACAATTCCAGTCGAGGCCACTTAATAGATTTTATGTACAAAATGAAGACACCAGAAATAACCCATTTCTCTATAGGGTTACCAGCAGATTTCAGCCTCTTTATACCTGAAATGAATCCTCACACTGCCCATCAGAAGTTGGTATAGTGATGGTGTAAATGACCATACATGAGGGTGTTTAGGAACAGACAAAGCTGACTCCGAATGCTCAAGCCTCATGTTCCCCATGTCACCACCCTTCCTTCCCCAAGCCTGCCTGCAAGGAAATTGCCTCATTAAGCTTTTCAGACTGAAGCTGCTTAAAAAAAAATCTGGCTTGTTTTCAGAAGGACACAGTACTTTGAAACTGTGCTTTAAAAGAAGAGGTTCTTATACCAAAAAAAAGCACATTACGAGTGTCGTCTGTTACGAGAGTCTCCAAACTGGTGCCCCCACACTTGAAAATGCCTTGACCCACGCAGTGTTTTGTTGTCATTGCCTTCTTGCACACAGGTGAATGCTTACAATGGACCTAAAGCCCTCCCTAGCTGATAATGGGGGATTTTCTTTATCTGAGGACAAGATTTTGCGGCCAGCGGCTGCTGGCTGGTAGCCAAGAAAAATGGGTGTTCATTACCCACCGGAGCTAATTGCGCCCATCGCGAACGTCAGCATCGCCAGCGGAACGGATCCTCTTCACGTGACGTGTTTTTCCCAGTCAGGCTGGGATGACAAATCAATCCTCCACACATGAATATTTCAAACTCTCCCCGATAACCTGGTGCTGTGTAGAAAAAGGGGTGTGTTGGTCAGGGCCCAGCTCCTCAGTGTTGCAGCCACATCTCGTAGTGGCTTCACAAGTGCCTTTGGAACCCTGTGGAGGTCAGTGCCCCGTTCTGTTCTTCGGCTCCCCTGCCTGACAGTGGGAATGGTGACGCTGAGTTTCACTACCCCTGCCAGATGCTGTGGGGGCTCTGGTTAAAGCGCAGTGCTGTGAAAATCCTCCTCCCAAACCCTGTGTTGCTCTGTTTCCTGAAGACTCCTGGAGAGACCCAGCTCTTAGGCAGGCTGAGGCTGCAGGAAGTTTACAGTATTAGTGCCTTTTCCAGTAGGGCTCCTCAGGGCTGCCTTTAGAAAATGCCATTTCTTGTAGCACCACGTGTACCCCTGCACAGTGTCAGATTGATACTCGCAGTGCCAGCACACTGAACGTGGTTGGCATTGTGTTCATACAGTCACAGCTTGGGTTTGATTTTTCAGTTTCTCC
>VZTA01012704.1:59791-77291 GCA_013398855.1 Mohoua ochrocephala | reverse complement strand
GTAGGAACACCTCATAATGTATTTATTTGTATTTCCAACATGCTTGTGAAAGAGAAAAATAACGACTAATCCCATGTCAATGTCTATGATTTATGCTTGAGTAATCGGACAGCTCTTAATTACTCAGCAAACCACCTGGCCACTGGATTTTTTCCACTATGTTTATTACCATGTTCTCATGTACCTCAGAAATCACTCTCGGTTGCACAGTTTCTGTTCTCAAACTTTTTTGGGTTTTGTTTTGGTTTTTTTTTTGTTGGTTTTTTTTTTTGCTTTATTGAGTGTGATGCCATATCAAGTCAACGTTATTCTCTCACAAATGTGCTCTTTAAGAGGTGTGGATGTTTATGTGGTCAGGGGATGCTAGAAAGTGTGGTAGTAGACATCAGTGTAAACAAAAGTATTTAGAAAGTACACGAGGTTGTTTTTGATGGATAAGACTCTGATGCGGTGTAGTCTTGATTGCCTTTTAAAAGGTCTTTGTTCAGTGTTGTCATTTTTATTAATAACCTATTGTTTTGACTAGTTTAAAGATGGTTCTAAGAAAAGTGTTTTGGCGGGATTAGGTATGCTGTATGGACAATAAACTCACCTTGACCTAAATTTGCCTGCCTCGCTTTATTCCTCTAGTGAATTTAGTTGTATCACTCACTCCATGGTGGTGTTTCCTTGCTGGGATGTGATTCTAAAGCCTCTGATCTGGATAGGTGGTGCTAGCAGGCGTATAAAATGAAGGTTGCAGTCACAGAACAAGCCTGCCTCTAAAATGTAGCTGCCTTCCCACTGGATAGGCAAATTCTGGCATGTAATCCCACGAGATTCAAGAAGAACAAAGTCCTAAAAAGTGGTAAATTGCAGGATCAAAACATTTTGTGGGAATTAAATTGAGCTGGTGAAAAGCCACATGTACATTTTTGCAACGAGTTGAAATACAATTTAAATCTCCACTCAGTTGTTTGTTGCACTGGAATGCTACTGCAAAAATCAGGTTGTTTTTCTTTCTATAAACTTGGGGCAAACTACAAGTAAAAGGAGTGGGATTTGTGGTGAGGCCAGTGGGAAGAAATGAGTCCATTGTCCAGAGTCTGCTTCCTCAGCCTGTGGCCAGGAGGGCAGGATGCTCAGCCTCTCCCTCTCCCACATCTGCTTGTGGATGCCTGCTGTGAAGTGACCAAGCTCCTGTGTGATGTGTTTGGCCTGACCTCTCATCCATTGCCATCCAGTAGCAGTTTTCTCCTGAATTTCGAGCCCTTTTTCACCTTTGGGGAGAGCAAAGAGACCCTGAAGAATGAAGAAGAGGCATTTGGGCAGACACACTGGGGAAACACCATCATAAAGTGAATTATACTGCCAAACCCAAAGATAAATGAAAGGAAAAAAACCCCAGAAGACAAACCCCAAGATAAAATGAACAGGGAGAAGGAAAAAACTCTAAAGGAGAAACAAATGTTGCTAAAATGAAGAAACATATGAACAAAAATAAACAGAAACAAATAGAAAAAATCGTGGATGGAAATACAAATTAATTATGAATTATGGAATGAATAGGAATGAATTAAAAATGAACAGAAAATAGGGATTAAATCAGGAGGCTGGGGGTCAGGAGGTACAGATCTTTCTAGCCATAATCACACAATCTTGGGACCTGTGGTTTTAGGGAAAGTCTCTGAAGATTTCCCTGCCAAATGTTTTGTGAGCCTGATATTTCCCAGCTTATCTGCACCAAAGGTAGAGATTATAAAAGATAATAAGTCCGGGGTTTTCTCTGACCACCACTGGACAGCATGACCAGCAATTTCTGGCATTTAGTAGGCTCAACTTGGAGCCTGTGAAGGACTGGAACTGTGCAGTGGCCGAGCCCTGAACAGATTGTCCAGAGAGGGTGTGGAGTCTCCCTCACTGGGGATATTCCAGAGCTCTCTGGGCACAATCCTGTGCCCTGTGCTCTGGGATGGCCCAGCTGGAGCAGGGAGGTGGCACCAGCTGCCCCACTGTGGGACCCATCCTGTGCTTCTGTGATTGTGATTCTGTTTATAAGGGTTCTCAAAGGTGATTTCGCATTCCAGCCAGGCAGCTGATGTTCCTGCTGATGCAGCCAGGAGACAACACTGAAACATGTGGGAGTCTCAGTGAGGACATTTGTCGGGGAGAACATCAGGCCAGTGCTCTGCTGGGCTCCGGGGGCACTGTGGGGAAGGGCATCCCTCAGCAGCAGCTGCATTCAATCGAGACCTGTTAGGATTACAAATTAAGGTGAGTAAAGCTGAGGTATTTACACTGAGGTAAGAAAAACCACTGAGTTTTGCTGCAACCTGCTAGAGAGAGAGAAAGGAGTTGATGCAAAGAAGAAAACAATAAAAGGGAAAATGTCTGTCTCCTTAAATGCCTGTCCTTCTGTGGAAATGATGTGGTGCTAGCTTGGTCTTGCTGTTGAGTTTTCTCTAAAAATAAACTGGGTTGTTATTTGAGCTCTTCCAAAATGCAACATGCAGAAACTGCAAGAAGAATTAGGCCAGAGGAGTGAAGGAGAGAGGGAAAGGTCAGCAGACCGGCTGTGTTTGGCTCCTCAGATTACTCAGGAACCCTTCTTAGAGCAAAAGCTCTGGTTCGTCTGACGGAGGACTCGCAAGCATCCCTGAAGAGCAATAGATTGGCCTTTCTGATGAGGGTTTTCAGAACTTGAGCAAAGCTGTGAGTGGGGCATAACCAGCTGGAGGATGAGGGATGAAATCAGCACTGTTATCCAGCACACCCAAACAAAAATTTATCTCAATTTTTCCAGCTTCCTTGCATTGTCTCTGAGGGGAGACCTCATCACAATCTGCAGCTTCCTCACGAGGGGAAGAGGAGAGGCAGACACTGATCTCTGCTCTGTAGTGACGAGGGACAGGACCTGAAGGAACGGCTGGAGCTGTGTCAGGGGAGGATTAGGGTGGATATCAGGAAAAGGTTCTTCCCCCAGAGGGTGGTGGGGCACTGAACAGGCTCCCCAGGGAATGGTCACAGCCCCAAGGCTGCCAGAGTTACAGGAGCACTTGGACATGGCTCTCATGGATGCACAGGGTGGGATTGTTGGGGGGTCCTGAGCAGGGCCAGGAGCTGGACTGAATGATCCTTGTGTGTCCCTTCCAACTCGGGATATTCTATGATTACATGATTGTAAATTCAACTTATTTGCTTCTCCGAGAAGCTTTTTATTCCAGTTACTTTGGATCTGCTTCTTAGACACGACAAAGTATTGATCTTTCTGGTGTGTGCTGATGGTGATGTTTAATCTCCCAGGTTTAGGTATTAGGGCTTGGCCTAACGCTACAGAGCTTTGCAACAGGAATGCCTAAACCGCGGGTGTGAGTCTCCTCGGGGTGCAGCAGCGCCAGGGCGAAGGACGGGATCCGTGATCCAGGGAAAGGCGAGGGCTGTGGGATGGGAAGGGGCCGCGGCGGGCGCTGCAGAGAGCGGGGGGTGGCCGCCAGGGGGCGCCCGCGCACCGCGCACGGCCCTGAGGGCCCCGGGACAATCCCGGGAATCCCGCGCTGGGAAAGGAACATCCCCGGGGCTCCCACGGCTCACCTGAGCGCCCGCCTCCGCCACACAGCCCGCAGCCACAGCTCCAGCAGAAAGGAAGGTGTTCGGTCAAGGGGCTGGCTCTGCTCCCTGCTTGCAGCCCGCATATCGCACTGAGAACCAGCTTAAAACCAATTACAAACATTCCCGAAGTCACTTTGCCATGAAGGAAATTCAAAGAACTGTGTTCTCTAGCAGGCCCAATTTGGGGCCTGTTTGCAGCACAATCTCTGTGCCGGATTTGCCAGGGTTATGCCTCTCTTCAGGCCAGCACATCCTTCGGAGGAGCATTACACAAGGAGAGAAGCGCAACGGCACAGAGCCGAAGAAATTCAGCAAAGGTTTCTGCTGGGTGCATTTGTAAGCGCAAGAAGCAAGATCAGATCCCAAATGACAGTGGAAAAGGGAAACCTAATCTAGTAGCCAGGCCACGAGGCTCTAAGTCAGAAGGTATAGGCTTTTCAAGCTGTTTTCTCACAAAGCCAAACTGTGTGACTTCACACAAAGTCTCTCTCGAACTTTGCCTGAAGGGCTGTCACTTTTGCAAACGGACCTGTATGAAAACGTGCATTTATAAGAGAAGAGATGTTAACAGTGCTGGCTCACGTTTGAGACTTGATCCTCTAAACCACATGTGAGACACAGCTGGAGTTTTATCACTGCAGCAAAACACAGTTGTTTTTAAATGGTGATACAATAGATTTAGGCCGGAGCTGAGTCAGTCGGCACTGGCTCGTTTACAGGCGAGACCGTCACTGGTGTCACCCCTTGAAAATGTCAGCTCCGAGACCTGCAGAGGAGAGGCACTGCAGAAATTTGAGGTTAATGCCACGCCGTGAAAGGAAGATAAAAAGGAAATGAAACAGACACACTGTTGCATTAAATATTTAATTTTGCATCTGCTTTAAACAGCTATCAAGTGAAACAAATTATGTTTCAGCCTTCATTTAGAATGTGTTCGGCGTTAAAGCACAAACCGGTTTGAAACTGAGGTCAGACCTCTGGGCAACCCAGAAGAATTTCTCTGATTTTTAGACAGCCTTTATTCCATTTGGTTGGGAAATCCTGAAGGAAATACACTCAGCTGACCAACTAATATTTACATTGTCTGTAATCCATAAAACTTCAGCTTTCTGAGGACACCTGAGACTCTGGTAAGGGAAACCCGGAACTGAGCCGGTAAGGAAACCTGGTGCGACTGTGAGCGTGGGGGATGCAGCTGGGAAGGGGCTTCAGTCCCAGCTCAGGCACCGTGACTGTCACTCAAAGTGGCTCCGGGATGCTCAGACCAGGAAGTTTCCTTAACACCAGCGTCATGAGATGCTGCGAAGCCCAGAGTTTTAAGGTGAAAGCCTCCTGGTTGCAATTGCAAAGTGGGAATGCGAAACCATTTAGGGTGGAGAAGTCCAGGTGTAAACCTCGTACTGCCACGCCCACCACTGAACCCTGTCCCCAGGCGCCACATCCACGGGGCGCTTAACTTCCTCCAGGGCCGGCGACTCCACCGCTGCCCCGCCGCCTGTCTGAACGCTGGACAACCCTTTGGGAGAAGGATTTCTTCCTGGTGTCCACCCGAGCCTCCCGTGAGGCCGTTCCCTCTCGTGCTGTCGCTTGCGGAGTGGGAACAGAGCTGAGTATCCCCTACCGTCAGGGAGCCGCAGGGAACCATAAACCCTTCCCTGATCCTCCTTTTCTGCCGGGAGCCGCCCCCGGTGACGTCAGAGCGGGACGCGGGGCGGGATCATGACGTCACGGCGAGGCGCGCGGCGCCGCAGTGCGGGCAGCGGGACCTGCGCTCACCTGGGCACATCTGCGCTCACCTGCGCGCACATCTGGGCACACCTGCACACACCTGCACACGTCTGCGCTCCCCTGCGCCATGGTTCGGTTCGGGCTGACGGTCGTGCGGCAGTGAGTACCGCCCGCGCATCCCCGGCGGTGGCGGTGCCCCGGGGGCCGCGTCCCCTCCTCGGTTACGGGCAGCGGGAGGGGAAAGCTGAGCAAAAGCTCTCAGGCGGGGCAAGGAGCTCGGGTGGGAATGGCGGTGTGAACATTTTCCCCGTGAAACGTTAAAGAATTGGTGTGTGACTCGGGTGGAATTCCTAAGGTGACTTTTTCTCCCACTCTATTGACAGAGGTTTGTAGCTGACTGAACCAAGTAGCTCCAGCCTGCTGCAGCTGACAGGAGAAAACTCCTTAGTTTGTAGGAAAGCTGAGCTTTTTTTCTCCTTTAGTATAAGACCCGTGAACAGCAGGGGAAGGGGGGGACTCTGCCCCTCTGCCCTGCTCTGCTGAGACCCCCCTGCAGGGCTGCATCCAGCCCCGGGTCCAGCACAGGAAGGACAGGGAGCTGCTGGAGCCAGTCCAGAGCAGGGACACCGAGGGGAGCAGAGGGATGGAGCAGCTCTGCTGTGAGGAAAGGCTGAGGGAACTGGGATTGTTCAGCCTGGACAAGAGAAGGCTTTGGGGTGACCTCATTGTGGCCTTGCAGTGCCTGAAGGGAGCCCACAGGAAAGATGGGGAGAGACAAGGGCCTGGAGTGACAGGACAAGGGGCAATGGCCTCACACTGACAGAGAGCAGGTTTAGATGGGATATGAGGAAGAAATTGCTCCCTGTGAGGGTGGTGAGGCCCTGGCACAGGTTGCCCAGAGAAGCTGTGGCTGCCCCATCCCTGGCAGTGTCCAAGGCCAGGCTGGATGGGGCTCTGAGCAAGCTGGGAGAGTGGAAGGGGTCCCTGCCCGTGGCAGGGGGTTGGCACTGGATGATCTTTAAGGTCTTTTCCAGCCCAAATCATTCCATGCGTCTATGATTTCTTCTGCTCTGATTTCCTAGGCTCTGTTATTTCAAGGTGTGCAGCTCTGTAAAGTTCAGAGAACCAGCTGCCAACACGTGCTTGTCATAAGAGGGCTCCAGAGTCTTCCTGCAGCTTTGTTCTCTCCAGCACGGAGGTGTAGTTGTTACAGATAAATTGTGCTGCATTTGTGATAAATTTAAGAAATTACTTCTCTTACTTTTATTCCAGATGGCTTTGTCTCATTTAATACTGGCAGCATGATTGGAATTGACTACTTGAAAAGGGTTTTTTATTCTTATAAAGTCTTTGTATGCATTGTTCTGAAAAGAGTCTGTGCTGTATTATGTCTCATTTTTTTTTACATTCAGGCTCTGCTGTCTCATGTTGGTATTTAATACAACAGCATTTTTGAAAATCCACTAAAAAGATGACAAGTTAATTTTTTTGTTGTTGTTTATAATCTCTTTCAGTGGAGAAACAAGATACAACAAAGACAAGATACTGCAAGGTTAGTAAGAGTTATTCTGTTAGCTGGTTAGAGATGGAAAATCACGGTGAAATCCTGTCACCAACTGCTCAGATGTTATTAAGCAATAATACTATAAACCTTTAGAGACTTTGTGTGTGAGCCAGGACATGGCTTTCATAACTTTACAGAAGATTCTAAGTCACCCTCTACAGAATATCAACAGATGCTGATGCATTTTGTGTTTTAACAGGAGTATTAGAAGATCCTTTTTCTGCACGGGGTAAAAATATGTTGCATGTAATCAAATAAAATGTTAGCAGCACCTTTTACTAAGGACTCCATAGCACTGTGTTAAGTCCCAGTAATATGAAGCTTGGGAAAAGGGCTTCTGGGAGAAGGAGCTGCAGAAGGATGGATAAAGATCCTGATGGGAAGGAGGCTGTTGCCTCGAGAAGGGAATCTGTTACTTGCAATAAAAGCCTGCAGTAGGGCAAGGGAGAATGAAAAGAAAAGCTTGTTTAAATGCTTGAGTTGTTCAATCCCAGCTCTTTCTAGGAAGGCAGTCTTGATTAGACACACTTAAAACTAGACTTCACCTTAGTGACTGCTGGCTTGTACACCCAGAACTGAAGACACTGAGCTGCCTGGATGTCTGCTGTAGGAAAATCAAAGCTCACTGCCACAAGGAACCTGGTGTGGTTGTACTCGGAATAAATGAGCTTTCTACAATACTTCATGTTGTGAGGGAGAATTGTGCTTCCAGATTTTCCTCCCTCTGTGACGTTGCCATTTGCAGTTCTCGCAACATGGATTTGTGCTCATAATAAAATGAGTAAAGAATATTCCCCTGCTTTACTTGCTTAAAAATATCGATGACATCTTTTGAATTCCCAGCTCCTTGGGTCAAATGACATGTAGTGGGTTCCTCTTCAGTGTAGAGAGAACATAGCTTCTCTTTTTGAGCAAGCCTCTTCTGTTGTGAGAGGTGTAAGGCCTTTACCAGCACAGTGGGGTCAGAGGTCTCTCACATGTCTAAATTACAGATGAGGTGCTCAGAACACGGGTTCTGGACTTCTGGTGTCCTGTCTTTTGCTGTTGGACTGTGCATTTTCTGGATGAAAATAGTTTTTTTTCTTTGTTCTGAATCAGATGGGAATTTCACTTTCTCTGCTCTGGCTTCCTGCAGAACTAGAATGGGTGGAAGGTGTGGATGTAGCAATTTGTTACACCTTTGTCCCTCCACCACAATTCTGGGTTCTCCTGCAGACTCTGAGCTGTGACAGGAGCACACCTGTTCAACTCAGGTTGGGTTTCCAAAGTGCTCCTTCTCTCAACACTGCCCTAGAGATCTGTGACCAGTTATTCTCACAGACTTTCTAGCTGGAAACAATTTTTGGGAGGTTTGCTGCTTTCCAGCTGGGTTTATTCCAGCTTGCATGAGCATTACTGTCGGTGTGTGAGGTGGAGAGGAAGAGACCACAACGGATTGTGGTTGCATCTCATTCTCTCAGCTGTATTGTCCTCTTTCTTATTTACATTTAACAAATCTGTTTGTAAAATTTCAGCTGTGAGATACTTCTTGCAGGAAGCTGACCAGTGACCCTTCTAAAAATGGTCACATTTATTAAATGTAGGTCTCTGTTTTATGTTTAAATTTGTCAAAGGTATAGATTAATGTAAACATCATTTATAATGATCCTTCTGTCTTCCTACACTTTACTCCTTGTTATCATTAAATTTGTGTGACTGAGTTTATGGAAGACCAGAAGAGCAGTGACTTTTCCTAGTGTTTGGCTTTACTAAAGGAGAAAGATTTTGTTATGACTGGTCAGTTTCTTTATTGCTGGCATGTGTGGTCAGCTGCTAAATGGTCTAAAATTTGCATGTCTTAATGTTGTGGGGTGTTTGTGTTGTAGGTCAAGGAGTGGATGAGCCACTCTCTGCAACTGGTTTCAGGCAAGCAGATGCTGCTGGTTTATTTCTCAGTAATGTGAAGTTTACCCACGTCTTTTCAAGTGACCTCCTTCGAGCAAAGCAGGTAAGTGCTTCTTGAGGCAACAACTGGCTTCCAAATCTGGCATTTATTTGCTGTTGGTGATGCAAAAACAATGCAGTGACAGAGCCAAAAGCTGCCCCATCCCTGGCAGTGTCCAAGGCCAGGCTGGATGGGGCTCTGAGCAAGCTGGGATAGTGGAAGGTGTCCCTGCCCATGGCAGTGGGGTTGCAACAAGGTGATCTCTAAGGTCCCTTCCAACACAAACCAGTCCATGATTCCATGATTTGCCATTATTTTATGTGTGCATTGGTTCTTGCTAAAGGAGTAATGGGAACTTCGAGGTATCCCAGATAGAAATGAGTTTTTCTGTGAAGGAGCAAACCAGATTGGCTGTGACATTGTTGTACTGTCCCAGGCACTGTGGCTGCGTGCTGTGTTCTTCTGAGGAATGCAGACCAATGCAGGCAAGGTCAAGTTTTGCTGTGGAGTCAGTACAAGGATCATTAAATGTGCAGAGATGTTGGATTTTATCAGGGATGTCACACCTCTTGCCTTGATGCAGTACATATACAATATAGATTAAATAAAGAGGAAAAAAGTGAATTACTAAGTGGGATGACATGTGACCTTGTGTGCAGGATTATGAAATACTCAAAAGTAGGGAACCAAAACTTTTAAAGTTAGAGATCAGCTGTTCTAGGAAGGTCATGTCTCCTGTGGAGGCCCGATCTTTATTTCTCTTCTGTTACTGATTCTGTGGTTTCAGGGGACATGTAGGGGGTTGAAACTCCTAAGCCATTCTTGTTTGCTTGCTTTTTGCTGTGTTGTCCTGCTAAAATTCTATGAAGCTGTGCTGTAAACCAGATCAACAAAATGTAGTATAAATCTCCTTTTTTTTCCTTAAAACATACACCATCAACATTGCTCATCAGTTTTGCAGCACAATTCCAGAAACTGCTGTAGCAGCACAATTTCAGCAGAAAACAAAAGAGACAAGGAGGGAAGAGTGCAGTAGTTGGATATTTTAAAAATGCAGAATAGCTGCCCGAGTCACTTCCTTTACGTGTGTGATGATATTTTAGAACATTAAGAGTGCTTTCTAACTTCCATAAAACTGCCTGCCTATGGGAATTGGTTTGGGATTTTTTTCTTATGTTAGAGACAGCCTTTTCCATGAGAAGCATTTGCACTCTCATAATGTGAAAGACCTGAATTTTTCCGTTGCATACAGGAAATGTGTTTTGCCATTTGTTTGACAAGCTATCCAGATGTTAGGAAAGCTTTCCCAAAGATGTGTAAAGCTGAAGTTTCCATGTGGTCGGAACTCCCTTTCTTGGCAGCTGCAAGTCTACGAAGGGCCTGTTACCACACTGTCACTTCACAGCTCGAGTATGAGAGGAATGTACAAGTTCTGTTGCAAAAGAGGAAATTCCTGCATATAATCATACAAATAACTGTGCTGTGCATATAGACAAGGAAGTGGATTCAACCCTATCTTTATTTCTACGTTGTTCTTTGACAGGAGGTTAAAGTTCCAACATCAAAATTGTCCTAAGCATTATGTTAAATGTGCCAATAGTACAACAAGGTTGCTTATTTGTGCCAGAATCCAAGGAGCATTTTCAAAATGAGTTCTTTAAATGTCAGATTGATTGGGTGTGGATGTTTGCACAGCCCAAACTGTCTCTGAAGCCAGTGCAGCCTTCATGCTTGGGTGCATGTAAGAACCAGGAGCAGGTCAGCTGTCCTCTGGTTCCCAGGAAAGACAAGGAGCTACCAGAGAGGACCCAGTGGAGGCCACAGAGATGATGAGGGGTCTGGAGCATTTCTCTTATGAGGAGGGACTGTGGGAGCTGGGCCTGGTTAGTCTTGAGTAGACTGAGAGGGGATCTCATTAATGCGTATAAATTAGAGGATGGTGCCAGGCTCTTTCCAGTGGTGCCCAGTGACAGGATGAGGAGCAATGGACACAAACCAAAACACAAAAAGTTCCACCTCAACATGAGGAAGATTTTCTGTCCATTGAGGGTGGCAGAGCCCTGGCACAAGTGCTCGGGGAGGGCGTGGAGTCTCCCTCTGGAGACATTCCAACCCCACCTGGACACGCTCCTGTGTCACCTGCTCCAGGGGACCCTGCCTTGGTAGGGGTGTGCAATGGGTGATCTCCAGAGGTCCCTTCCAGCCCTAAGTGTTGCCTGTGGCAGCCAGACAGGTGTCAGATGTTTTTTCAGTTGGATTAACTGGGCAGTTTTGGGGAACACAGCTGTGAGTCTGGCCCATGTACTACACATAAAGAATGTGTGGACATGATTGCTCTGTGTTCTACTCAAGAGAACACATGGCTCTTATCCCAGTAAACCCTGCTGCCCACCTCTCATGGGTGCTGTGTCTTCAGCTGTTCTGGACTTAGAATTGGGAAGGAACTGCCAGAAGATTGCAGCTTTTCTGTTTTTATGGCCTGGCCGGGGCCATCCATCCAATTCTGACTGACTGGCAGCTGAAAAGCTTTCTGTTTTGTTGGTCGGGGTTGTTGGATGCTGCCGATGGGATTCACCCTGGCTGTGGTGGTGTGAGGTGGTGTGTCTATGTTCTGTCCGGTTGATGTGACTGTATATTCACTTTTTAGACTGCTGCTGGCATTCTAGGGAAAAACAGGTTTTGCAAAGATTTGGAAATCAAGTACGATGCAAGACTGCGAGAGAGAGTAAGTGCCAAAAGAATTTGTTATCAAATATTGAGCTATTTGAAAATGGAACTTGCTGTTGATGGGTATCTTGGCTTATTGAATGGTAGATTTAACAGTGGAGAGCACTATTTGATGTATTTTTAATCACTGAAAACTGAACTATTCACATCAGAGACAATAAATTGTTTGCAGAATGGTGAAGCAGAGGCAAAATTTAGTGATGAGCGTCGTAACTATGATGCTTTAGCGATGTAAATAAGGTAAGATTTAGTGTTTTAAGGAGCAGCATGTGATTATAACATTTCCTATTTGAATCTTTTTGCTCTCAGAAATTCCAGTTCTTCCCCTGAAATCAGCAAGACCTTATTATTTACTTTTAATCAGGAGGGTCCTTGTGTGGTTTTGTTTCCTTTTTTTTATGTCTTTTTCAAAATTTCTGAATTGAAAATGGATCCATCCTCTGTTGTGGAGACTTCACAGGTCTTTAGAGAAAATACTGGTTTCTTACATGTGAAAAATAATTCCCTGTAGTCTTTCTGCAAGCAAAAAGTAAATGGAGTTTATCCTCAAGTAAATGGAGTTTATCCTCACGTGAAGGGCTACGTACAGAAGCACTTGCACTGTGACCTCAGTCACAAAGACACTTGAATTTTATATGCTGGGGATGAGTGTCAGTGGAGAAAGAGATCTCCAGGCAAAGATCAGGCTGAAGGTCATGTTTTGAATGTCAGTGCTTTAAATGAGATGCTGCTCTTAATGTATTTGTCTACCCAGCATATATATATATATGTATGTATGTATCTGCTGTTTAAAAGGATATGTATAAAGATATTTCCTCGCCCAAAACTGGGATAAAATGTAATAGGTAGCTAAGCCTTGAGAATCCAAGAAAACAAAGCTGTGAAGAGCTGTTTGCACCCTCTGGAAGGGGCACAGGAGACCTTGACACATCGTGCCAAACCCCCTTTTTCCCTTACAGAAGTACGGTGTTGCAGAAGGAAGGCCTTTGGCTGACCTCAAGGCTATGGCAAAGGATGCTGGAGAGCAATGTCCGTCATTCACACCGTCTGGAGGAGAAACACTGGATGAAGTATGGTATTTATTTATTTAATTATTTATTTATTTGTGTATGTTTGCCCTGTTTTCTAGGCTTTTTTATCAGTGCAATTGCAGCTACTGGGAGCTTCCTACTGAGAGCTCAGCCCAACCAGAGATATTTTCTAAGCTAAAGAACACTGCTTGGCCTGATAACAGTGGCTGCCAAGTGGGGAATCTCTTTATAACTGAAATATTGATTTTGAGACTGACTCCTCGTGAAGCTCTGGCTGACAGGAGGATGATAGCAATTGCTCTCTGGAGGGCAGAGGAGTTTGCACAGCAGTCAGTAACTTACATTGGCTTGTCTGAGAAATCTTTGTCTTTTAACTGAAGTAGTCCCATGTCAGGTTTCTGAAAGGCAAAATCTGTGCTTGCTTCATGATGATCTCTTCATTCTTCACAACGTTCCCTTCCGGCCTTTCCCTGCAGGTGAGAGAGCGTGCGAGGGATTTTTTTGAGTTCCTGTGTCAGCTGGCTGTTGAGTTGGAGCAGAAGGAGCACGGCAAGCCTGGTGCACCAGGCAGGAGCGCAGGAACATCTGGAGAACAGTTTGTTTTCCCTTGGACAAACCACTGCAGTGAGGCGGAGCCGAGCTCTGAGGGCGGCGGATCTTCCACGATATTAGATGCCAATATTTTGGTGGTGAGTCATGGAGCCTACATGAGGAACTGGATTGGCTATTTTGTTTCAGATCTCAACTGTACCTTACCAGCAAATTTAACCAAGTCCCAGCTGTCTTCTGTCAGTCCCAATACAGGAGTCAGTCATTTCATTATAAAACTTGAAAACGGGAATTTGTTAAAACCCGAAATCACGTGTGTCTGTCTTAACCAAGACTCCCACTTAGTGGATGTGGGAGCTGAATGTGTAGCTTCAAAAGTGTTTTAAAAGAGTCTCTGTGGGGGGAAAGAGGGTTTAGATCACCATTTTGCTAAGCTTGGGAAAAGTATCTGTAGTAATTACTGGGATTGACTGGAATTGCTGACAGTGAACTGCTAAAAGGGAGACATGCAACTGCTTGCCATCTTAAAAAAACACAATTTGCATGGTCCTAGTGCCCAGTATAAGTTGGCAGTAGCAAAATAAAACAAATATTCTCTGTTCTCAGAAACATAATACTTCCAGCCACTTGCATATCTGCTCCTACAGCACATATTTTAAACAACTCCTTTGCATTACTCCATAATTATTTTTGTTACCTCCAAGTGAAAGATTTGGGGAGGGGAGAGGAGTGGTACCTCAAAGCTGAGCTATACTGTATTCTTGTTTTATTACAAAATGCTATATTGTAATATGAAACATACATGTTGTCTTAAAATAAATTTTTGAACGCAATAGTAGAACCTAGGAAGGAGCATTGCCCAGTGGGAAAGGTTTGGTGCAGAGCCAGGGGATGTGACTCTGACACTGAATATCTGTGAGACTCTGGGCAAGTCTCCTTTCCATTTGTAAAGTGGGAATGATGATAAACCTACCTCGCCAGGAGTATTTCCTAAGAAATTGTTCAGGTTGTCAAGATCTCTGTTGAAGAGCACTGTACACAAACACAGAGTATTTATTTTTAGCTGTGAGCAAGATGAGGAACCTCGTGTGCACGTAGTAATGGTCTCTTTTCTGGAAAAGGAATTTTCTTTCTGGGGTGAGTTGTATCTGACTGGAATCCTTCTGTCAGCTGCAGTCATGCACTTGATTCTATGAATATTTTTGCCTAGAATGAGGCAAGTTTGATTGTTTGGTGATTGTTGGTGTTAATACTGCATTCTTTCCCCACTGGGGTGTTTGTGGTGTTACAGTGTGAGTTTATCTGGTTTATGTTATTTATAAGATTTGCATATTTTTTCTTCATTTGCATATTTTATGCCTGTTTAAAAAAAATAAAAAAATTAAAGGCTCCTGAATAGAACTCCCATTTCATCTGTATTTCTTTTGAGGTAAAAATCGTTCTTAATATTGCCCTGTGAAGCTTTGCCCAGATCACATAACTTCCTCTTTTTTTTTTCCTGAAAAAACCCCAGGCTGGCCTTTTACTGTGAAAAAGACTCTTAGGGCTGATGTTGTTTAAAAGTGTCCATAGCTCTTTTTCAGTAATAAAATAATTCCTTCTCGATATACTGAAGGAAATAAGTCTTCACAGGAAGCTAAAATGGGAATATGGACTTTTGCATGGACTCCCCAAGCTCTTTGTGAAATGCATCTTCCTAGAAGACTCCTCAATACCAAATTGATGATCACAGCCAATGAAGATAGAAAAGCTTTAATTATGACTTCTAACAGAGTTGATGGTAGGAAAGTGGGGAAGGAGTTCATTCTGAATTTGCCTGTCTCTGGTAGTGCCAGTTATTTCAGGCAGGCCACTTACATAGCAGGGAATTCTCCTGTCAGTGCTTTAAACAGCTGAAACTCCCCTGGAATTGCCATGTCCTGAATTTTGCCGGTCATTCCATCAATTCTTCTTGGAGCCAGACTAAGGGAGTTGAAAATGCGAGAGGATGAGTGGAGATGTGACACGTTTTTCTCCCTAAGTCTGTCATTTCATCAAATATTTCGAAACACACTAGTGATTGGGGTGCTTCTCACTTTAAAAAGGCTTCTTTTTCTTTCTTGCCTGCTCTCAGGCAGGTAATTAATATTTTGTTCTTGCTGATGATGCCACAACTTAGGAGAACATCTACTTCTTTGTTAAGTGCTTTGCCACTGCTTGGGTAACACTGTTCCCAGAGGGATTTTTGACTCTTCCTCTAGAATAGTCTTTACCTTCTTTTTTTGTATGTATTGGTTGTTAAAATTTAGACCCAGCCTAAAAAGCCTGTGTGATTGTTTTCTTTAACTTATTGTTACCAAATTCTTTCCTCTTGAAACTCTCACACAGGGCAGGCAGATGGTACAGTGGTGAAGGAAAAATACCAAAGGGTGAAAGCACTCAGGTTTTCTAAACAGCTCCTATCTTAATGAAGTCACATTTTTCAGTGAAAATGCATCAGAATCTCCCAATTCAGACTTTGTAAAACACATCTGCCAGTGGCCAAGGGAGTACAGTCAAGTGTGTTGTCAAGATGTGCTTTTTCCCTCAGTGTCTGCTCTTGACATTGCTGGAGACAGGACAACAGCCTAGCCATAGCCTGCCATAAAATAGTTGCACTTGTCATTTCTCCTTCGTTATGTCAGATGTCAGGTTCCCTCTGCATTAAAAAGTCACTAATTTTGGAAGCTTCTGAAGCGAATTCTAAAAGCTGTTTTCTTTAGGTCTGTGTATAGTACTCCTCTTTTTAAGTTTGTACATCGACACTGAGGCTAAATCTTTTTTTGGTCAAGTGACTCTTGTGCATTTGTACAGTAAATCTGTGCAGTTTATTGGGATCATGAGAAAGGAGAGCTGCAGCAATAGATGGGTCTGTTAGGAATAGTAACAGAACATAAATGTTTGAGGGATTACTCAGTAGTGGCAATGGTTGCTGGCTCCACCAGCATCATCTCCTCACGGGTCTGCCTCTCCTCGAGCAGCCATTGGGGAGAGAGCTCTGGTAGTACCACAGTTTCCTTCCTCTAAAGCAAAGATATTTTCTCTATTCCCACAGCTCTCTGTTGAAGGATGTTTTCCAGACATAGCCCTGCCTTTGCAATAGGACGAGGTTTTTCCCTTTTTTTTTCTTTTTTTTTTTCCTCATTTAAAACAGAATTTAAATCAGATGCATTCTCTATCCAAGCTTTTGGCTGCCTCAGATCCACAGCCCACCTGCCCGGACTTAAAATATGTCAGATTTCCCCCAGATGTGTCCTGCTTTTGAGGGCTTTGGCCATGAGCCTGAGGTTTTTGGATCTTTGTAATCCCAGGCAAATGGCAGCTGGATGGGCACAAATGAACTGCACAGTGATTTGTGAGCTGCTTTTCTGGCATCCATGGGTATGGTAGAGCCACTGTGGGAGATCTGTGTGTGTGTGGTGACTCCAGTGCCATTCTGGAGGGTCTCCTGTGTGACAGCTCTGGTGTCACCTGCGAGCAGCTCTGGGGGTCCTGGGGTGCAGGGAGCCCGTGTGGCAATGGATTACTTACCTGAATGCCAGAGGCTGGCAGCAGGGCTCCCGAGGGCACAGAGGGTATGGCACAGGAGGGTACTGGGATAAAGCTCAGGAATCTTGAGCAGGCTGTTACTGGTCACCAAAGGAATGCACCTGAGGTCCAGGCAGAACTCCTTTGGGGGCATAACTGAGTGTAATATTCTTTCCTTCTGATGCCCAGTTGGGTCATCCAGCCGTAGCTGAATGGGAGCGGGGTGGTGCACCAGACTTGACTGTAATAAGTCCTGAATGTATTTTGGAAGAGCTGGCCATTGAAAAGTGAATTTACTGAATTTAAAAGCTGAGGTGAAAAAAGGAGGTTTGATTTCAGAAGGGCAGGAATCACAAAATTAGTTTTAGAATCATGGAATATCCTGAGTTGGAAGGGACCCACAAGAATCACTGAGTCCAGCTCCTGGCTCTGCACGGGACAGTCCCAAGAATCACGCAACTTAATTCTACTTCTCTAAAGAAATTTAAATAATGGTTAATGCAACAAATTCTGAAGGAGAAAGTAATTACAGGCAAGAGAGGTAAATGAAACCTGGGATCTAATTAAATGGATTTTTACCCTAAGTAGTTCACACTAGACTAAATGGGTAGTTCTTTGATGAAGTAACTAATGTATAGTCAAGGGAAAAATGAAATACAATCTAGGTGAATTTTAATTGAATGCTTAATGCCACAATGGAAACCATCAGCTCAGCTGGAAAAGATAAATGTTGCTTAGGAGAAAAAAAAAGGTGGAGTAGGTATGCAAGGAATTAGTGAGCATAGAAGTAGTAATGTCCAAGGTCAGGCACTGAGCCTGGAGTAAAGCTGCTAGTTAAGTCCC
>VZTA01012704.1:1952-59605 GCA_013398855.1 Mohoua ochrocephala | reverse complement strand
CTGCACAGGACAGAAGTTCTGCCTCCTGCCCAGGGGGAACTTCCTGGGATCAGTCCCTGCCCGTTCCTCTGGTGCCATTGCTGGGCCCCCCGGAGCAGAGCCTGGGCCCTGCTCGGAGCCTTCCCTGCAGAGGCTTTTAATTTACCAAGTATCTTTTATCCCAAGATCTTTGAGCCAGGATCACAATTCCCAGCAGGACTGAACTGACAGACCAGTGGTTTTCCATTGCTTGTAAAAGACATTTCCCAACAGAGGTGAAAATCCCTTCACAGTCAGTCTAGGCCTACTAAGACACAGTTTTTCTCATCATCTTTTATAGAACTTTTATATTTGGGGTGCGTGAAACACCAAGGAAGCTGAAACCTGTGAGGCTGGAAGTCACAGGGGACAGCAGCACACAAACATTTTCAGACACTGCTGCTACCATTTATTTGTTCACTCAAGTACTTCTGGAAGCTTGACTCAAGTTCTGGGGAGCTTGAACAGACAATGCAGAATCCACCATTTGGAGAGAATGGAAAAGTTTATTGGTACTTTTATAAAAAGAAATAGTCTTTATAATACATTATTATAAATACTTATAAATATTCTGTGGGATTTAGGACCCACTCAAATAAATAAATAAATATTGCGACATAAATAAGTAATGCTTTCTTGCTAGCTGGTGATTGCCAGCATCTCCATTGAAGAATAAATTCTGGTGATTGCCAGCATCTCCATTGAAGAATAAATTCTTTTAAGTTTTGATACAGTTGCCTATAGTTACAAATAAGGTTTTTTGATAGAAAATCCACCTTGTATTCAGTCTTAGCTTACTTATCCCCTGGCTAATGATAGAGTGAGCCACCCTACGTATTTTGTTCTAATATAGGAACATAGAGATGATCTGTAGATTTAACCCCACCAACATTTGCCATCAAAATTTAATGCAGACAGAGCTTTTAATGATTTCAGTTGTTGTAGGGCAGTTGCCTCGGAGTCCTAGAGAGGAGCTCTGTGGACCTTCCGACAATTAATGCAAAATGCAGACTTTGCTGGTGTACTTTAAGTCCAGAGTTCTCAATGAGCAAAAGCCAAGAATAATGGTATGGGAATCAAGTAAAGTCATCAAACTAGAGCATAAATAAAATCACACCTCTCCACTGTATAGACAGCAAGTTAAAAAGTCATGCTGTATTTTGAATAAGCAAGAAAAAGCACAACTGTCTGCCTGCCTGCAATTTTCTTAATTCCTTAGAATCACTCCTTTCCTTCAGAAATTAATCAAAACCTCGATGAGTTTAGAGAAACAAATTCCTAGAGATGGAACTCTTGGACTCATCCTGATCATTTGGCTTGTCCTGTGCTCCTAAGTATTTATACTAATTAGGAATCTCTCCATGTAGGAAAACTCTTCTAAGAGGAGAATCAGGACCTATGACTTTTCCCACATAATGAGTTGGATGTGGTAGATAAAGAGATATCATGTATATATATGGGGGGAAAAAGGAGATTATTTTAAAAGCTGTCAGCAGTCCTGCTGCTGTGCTAAATCCAGAAAAAATTAAATGAAAGCAAGAAGCACAGGGGGGGCCTTATTTTGATTTTGTTGCACTGATGTAACTCCAGTGGCTTCAGTGAACTACTTCATGAGAAAGAAAGAACAGCATCCAACCTAATGTTTTTTGTATGTTGCTATGAGCACACTGAGGAGCAGTGTACCACTTCAAATTGTTGTCAGGCTGATAAATACTCTAAATAAACAGAGCAGAAGAATCTGTGTCTTGACATGCAAAAAAACTCCACAAAATAAAAACCTCTTCTCAGATCTCTGTCCCACTGGATTTTTGTGCTGCTCATCAGTGCCTTGCACCTGATTTCTGTGGAGTTTGTCAAGAATAGCTTTTTCAAAGTGAACTTACCCAAAGCATAAACCAATCTAGGGAAAAGGTTTTGTCACCATTAGAGATCTCCTGATTAATAGTAATTTCACTCCTACAAGTATAAAGCATCTGATACCTGCTCAGAACTGAATACAAACATGGATGCTACTTGGATATTCCATTTCTAAATACAGACCTAATTTTCACTCATTAGATGAGAGTCTTCATTATAGTCTAAATAGTAATAGTTTGATACTTATAAAAGCTAAATTTTTTTTATTTTTCCCCCTGTAGAGTTCAGTATTATGCAAAACAAACCATTCTGTTTAAACACACTATTGATTATTATTAATCCTGGTACTTCTCTCTGGGTTGGAAATATGCAAAACTAATGACCTTTATTTCCATATTGGGATGCTAGAATTTAGTAAATGTAGAACTGTGATAGAGAAGCACTTGAGAGAGAGTGAGACTCTCCTCTTGTTTTTCAAAACTTCAGCTTGGATTCAGTGTCAGAAGTTGTTCTTTTTCCACAGGATCCTTTAATCCTGTCCTGTTGTCCTGTCAGTTCCTCCAGTTTTCCATGTCTGCTGCTTCTAGTACAGCAGAGTGGCCTGTTTTTTGACCCTTATGAGTGAAGAGAGAATGAAGCTCCAGCTTAAAAGCTAAAACCAAAGAATCACAGGATGGGTTGGAAGGGACCTTAGGGCTCATCTACTCCCTACCATGGGCAGGGACACCTTCCACTATCCCAGCTTGCTCAGAGCCCCATCCAGCCTGGCCTTGGACACCGCCAGGGATGGGGCAGCCACAGCTTCTCTGGGCAGCCTGTGCCAGGGCCTCCCCACCCTCACAGGGAACAATTTCTTCCTCATATCCCATCTAAACCTGCTCTCTGTCAGTGTGAAGCCATTCCCCCTTGTCCTGTCTCTGCAGTTTCTGATGAAGAGCCCCTCTCCAGCTTCCTTGTAACCCCTTGATACAGGATACATGACATATATGGTAATTTTATGTAATAAAATAACAGCCAACCTGGCAGTTTGTCTGCTGTGCTTGGACAGGATGGTGCTAGTAAGAGGATTCCCTGTCTCTGCTGGAATCTCAGATGCTCCAGGTCTCTACATCAGTAACATAACATCAGTTTCCCATTTCATACAAGGGATTTCTTTTTTTTTGTTTTCCTCATTGATGCAAACTTAAGGTGATTCAGACCCTAAAAGGATTCTTTTCAAAAATGGATCTTCTTTCCAGTAGAGCCCCAGCTGGAAAAATCCGACTTGTACTTACAGACGGCAGTTTACTGACAAAACAAGATTTGAAGCTAAGGAATTTTTACCAATGTCTCCCAGGTTTCTAAGGGTCACTTTGGCATTCAGGCTGAGTGTGACAGACAGCTCCTTCTGCCCCTGTCTTCACCTGGTGAGCGCGGGGGCCGCAGTTATCTCGTGATGTAGAAGCGGGGGCTTGGGTACCTCCTGGCCTCCATCATAGCGTGGGGATCATCGGGGTTCACCACGTCGTTCTGGTTGATCCTCATGGGCTCCCTGGGCATGTGGGGAAAGTCTGCTGGCTGCTGCAGCGGGAAGCCGAACGCCGGGGTCTTCTTCTGCGAGACCAGGATCTGGTGAGGATCTACTGGATCAACATCTACGCTCCTGGTGTTTCTGTGGGGCTCGGGGGTGTTGAATCGGAACAGAGGGATCTCATTCCTCCTGGACAAAAACTGGGAGTATGGTGGTAGGTTCATACCGGGGGAGAAGGCTTGTTTAACTCTGCCTAAGCTCACCAGGAAGTGGTGTTTGGGGGATTGGTACACATCGTACCCGTTTTCCAGCGTCCTGTGGTTGAACACACAGTCCTCTTGGCTGAAGTAATGCTGAGGGGAAAAAATAGGACACCTGTGAGCAGAGGGGTCTGGTGAATTACAAACACTGGTTAAAGAGAGAAAGAGGGATGAGATCTTGCAGCAGGTGTTTTTCTAATCTCCCAGGTCTGTATCTGACCCAAATGTAGATTGGAGTTGCATGTCCATGCTTTCTGCAAAGGAATTTTAATGATAAACCCTGTTTTCTCCCAGACGGTCCCAACCCACGGCTCTGTGCTACAGATTGGTCCCTCACTGGATCTCATTTTGTCCTCATTTACCCAGGCAGGACCTCAGATGATTTTTGTCAGCTCTGCAACGTAATAGAATCAAAGGAGAGAGGGAAGTTTGACCTAAGTGTCAGATCCTCTCTTACATTTCCCCCTCCACCCGCAGCTACCCAGGCTTGCCCACCACAGCAGCAGAATGCGCTGGCCATTCAGCCTCAAGGCTTAGGAAGGGTCACTCACCGAGCCAAATATGTTTCCTTTCATGTCCATACACAGGTAGCGTCCACTCTTCACACCTGTGATTATTACTGAGCCAGCACCCTCAGACTTGATCATTAGGGCACCTGTTCAGAACAACAAAAACATCAAATCCAAGATCCGGTTCAACACTGCATTTACAGATACACGGATGCTCTGGCTGGAAGTGACCTCTGGGAGTCCAAAGCAACCTCCCACATGATCTGGGACTGTTGCCCACCCTAAATCAGATTCACTGTGGCTTTGGAAAACTCCCAGGATGGAGAGCACCTCTCTGGGTGCCCTGTTCCAATGTGGCACTAACCTCCCAAAGACAACTTTTTTTCCCTCTGAAGTCCCAAATCGTGGTCAGAGGACATTGCTCTCAGTTCTGCCATTGCCCGCATCCAGGGGGAGTTTGTCCCCCTCATCTTTGTGACTGCCCTGTGGTATTTTTTCAGTGGTGCCCAGCAATGGCACCAGAGGAATGGGCAGGAACTGATGCCCAGGAAGTTCCCCTTGGGCAGGAGGCAGAACTTCTGTCCTGTGCAGTGCCCGAGCCCTGAACAGATTGTCCAGAGAGGGTGTGGAGTGTCCCTCACTGGGGATATTCCAGAGCCGTCTGGACTCAATCCTGTGCCCTGTGCTGTGGGATGGCCCAGCTGGAGCAGGGAGGCGGCACCAGGTGGTGCCTTCCAGCCTCAACCAGTCTGTGATTGTGTGATTACATTGCCCTTAACATCCCTTTTGCTGGACTGAAACCACAACAGATCATGATCAAGGCCCCCTGAAAACCCTCTGCCAGACCAGCTCCACCTTCCCCTCATCGAACTTGAACTGGGGTTGCTGTAGTGCTCCAAGAGCAATGTCACTGGTGCCAGGTAAAGTGGGAATAACAACTTTCCTTGACCTGCTCCTTGCATTTGACTCAGTGCCTGTTGTCTTGTCCCACCCAGGAGATCTGTGCACACCCAGGCCACGCCACCCTGGTGCAGAACTTGGCACTTCCCATTGTCTGGTGGCTCAGTGGCAGCAAATCAGTCACCCTCCCTCTCCGTAGCCCTTTTGTTGTCTGATTTCCATCTTTCCTGCTCTACCATCCCAAATCCTGCTGTACTTGTTTCATGGCAGATACGGGAAAATGTGATATTTTGCTGTCTGTTGTTCTCTAAAATCCCACACTGGTTATTGACCAGTGAGTTTTATAAAAACTTCAGATATGTAGGAAGAATAACAAGACAGTGCTAGCTTTTCTGTGAGTGTTTCATTATCAATTCCTTAAAAAAATAGCAGAATGTGATCCTTTTTCCTCATTAATTAAATTATAACCTTAAAAAACATATTTATTTACTTATGTAAAAGCTTCATTACCTAGGCTTAGATTTTTATCTGAGTGTATAAAGTAGGTGTAATAATAATAGTAATAATAATAATAATGACAACAACAACTTGATTTTAGGATGCATAGCTACTTCTGATTTGAGTGCTGCTAAGAGAGAAGTACTTTTGAAATGCTATAAAAGAACCCTAAGTCTTAAAAACCCCTAGATTTGTCTACTAACTAAAGAGTTTGGGCCAAGTATTTAGCAATGGAAGAAGAATCAATTATTCTCTGTTTAAATAGAATAATAAAATATATAATAAAATAAACTGTGAAGACACAATTTGAGAACCTATTAGTGAAGTAGGGCATAGTTTCTTCTCCTGAGCCCCAAAGGCTCAACACTTCTTTTATGCCAGTCTGGTCTTCCATAGTTTTTCCCTTTTTAACTGACCATTGCATGCCCATGTTCTGTGCACACTGAAACTTAAGTTTTAGTAGTTTTCAGCCCTCTGCCCCAAAATACAGATTTTATGGATGCCATCAGTTTCCCAGCACTGCTCTGGTGAGTTCCCTCAGTGCAGTTCCTTTGGTAGCACCATCAGTGGAAAGCAGCTGTTTGGGGGATGTCATTACCAGCCTCTAATAGGAACTTCCACCAGAAGCTGGGGGTAAAATCATGAAGTGAAGGATAATTCAGGTGATTTTTCCTTGCAGAGTATTACAGGAACCATAGAACTTTAGTTGTCCTAGGCAAGGAACAAAGTTCCCCATCCACCAGATTTCTTTGGAACGATTTTATTTGTTAAACAAAAGGAGATTTATAATGATGCATATTTTCCATCCCATGGCTGTGCCCCTCTGTCTGCCTGCCTAATGAGAAGAGGGGATTTTCTAGAGGTGGTGAGGAAGTAAAAAATCTCATTGTCCCTCCCCTGCTCCCATGGAGGTCCATAGGAAGCCACTTACTGTAGATGGTTTGGTGAGGAGCGCCATCGACGTAGCCATCAGCGTTGATTTGGAGGTGGAAGCTGCTCCTCTCTGTGTCAGTGTAGAGATGCATCAGGCGGTCTCCGTTCCCCCAGCTGGGACTCAGCAGCGGAGAGGAGTTGGGAAAGGCGAGGGAAGCCTTCAGGCTGCAGAGCAACAGGAGCAGGGAGCTGCAGGGAATGCCCTGGGGAATGGCTCGCCGCTCCATGGTGGGTCAGCGTCTGCTCCTCGCCTGCCCTCGTGCCTGGAGTGTGAATCCTCCGATGACAGGATCCCTTCTTTGCTGCAGAGGCTTATAAAGGGCAGCATCATGACATCACACAGGAAAACCTTCTCCACATCCTTGATTTTTGGCAAAGCAACATTTTAAGTGTCCCGAAACCTCAAGGGAAGGATCTCTGGCTAAGGTGTGTGGGGGAAAAATGTAAGGTTTCTAAAGACAGCTCACGAAAGCTAATCATATGTTCAAATGTTATCTACAACCCTGTGACATCTGAAAGCTTCCCACGCCTCTACTGTTGGATCCAGGAAGGGCAGTCCACTGCACTTGAACTGAAGGGAATGACCCTTCGGACCTGAATTATCTTTCTTTTTTGCCAGACGTGTTTATTCAGACTCCCACCTCCCCTCACCGTTTCCAAGCTGCATTCTGATTTAGTGGAAACATCAAAATACAGCTAAAGTTTTGTTGCAAAGGTACCAAAAGTTGATATTAAGTTGTCCTGAGCCTGATTCTCCCTTCATTATGTTGTAAGTTCCACAGCAAGCCTGTTGGGCTGATATTTGTGTCACTCCATTTAAGCAAAGAGAACTTGATATGAGCAGAGCCTACTTCAAATAAACCGTCCCTTTTATTTCTCCTGTTCCCTTCTGAGTCACATAAATGATCTAAAGTTGGCCAAAACCAGCTGAAAATAATGTGTAAAACACTTAAAAGCTGGATGTTTGCTCCTGCATTTCGCATCTGGCTGGCAGTTTGTAAAAAATATTCCAAGATACAAGACCTGCTTCTCAGGTGTCCTGCCAGTGTTCTGGGTCTTTACAAACAAATTTTCTGATTTAAAAAACAGGTGGTTCCATTTATGACATGAAAATGATGTACTTATGGGACACTGTGTATGGGGGGAGTCAATCATAGGAGTGACAGGTTCCAAAACTAGACTGTGTTAATGTTTCTTTCAAAATTTAATATAAACCTGACAGAAGTACCAAACAATAAACGAATATTTCTTTAATGAAAACTGAGGATTTTAACTGTAGCAGTGTTAGGTTCAGTTTCAGTCTCTAGGTGGACACAGCATGAAAAATTCTTAGTTTCATTAACAAGCTGTGGAGCTGTGCCATCAGCATATAATGGATTGATAACATTAATGGATTGATACAACTGTAACCCAACTGTAAAATTGGAGCTGATTTTGATTTTTTTATTGCTTAAAATTAGTAAAACTCTGCCAAATCCTGCTGCCACACCTGTGTAAATCCAGAGACTTGCGTCAGAGTATATTCACCTGTGTAAATGACAGCACTTTTTAGCCAAAGTGTATAAGGGTCAGATCTTAAACTGAGCAGGCTGACAAAGCAGTCTGCACCGAAAGACAATCCAGGCCTCAGATGTTTCACTGGTTATAACATCTGAAATGCTTTAAATTAAAATGTAGCTTAGAAGGAAAGGAGGGTTAATTTTTCTTCTCTTTTTTAAAACGCGATATCTCTATTTACTGTTGAAATTATCCACCCGTATTTTTCACTCTGGTCTTAGAACAAATGTTTGCAGTTTTTGGTTCGTTGGTTGTTCTGGTTTTTTTTCTTTGCCCCCTTTATTAGACCCCTATGGAAATGTGGATATTGATACCTCAAGGGCAGTCGCAGAAGTGTCTCACAGAGGCACTGTACCCTCTTGGAATATTCTGTCATTCTTTTGTGACTGCAGTTTTTCTGGTTTGATGTTGCAGATTTACCATGACATTTTCCTGTGCTTGCCAGCATGCACTGATCTGATCTCTCTCCAGCGCCTTGGTGGCACAGAAAACATTCTCAGATGTTTGAAAAATTTATTCAACCTCATTTAAGCACATGCCAGTTGTGAGCATCTGTTTCTCTTTTTATAATAGTCAGACAAGCAAAGATTACTTTTATAAGCTTAAATGGTTTGGCATTTTCTAAAGTTTCCCACAGCGTCAGGAAAACTCCAGACTTTACTAAGTTCTGATTAATCTGCTGAGCTAAAGTGAATTTATTATGTCTCTGCTTGTGAGGATGTTAATACAAATTTTGCTTTTTCATAGGCTTTTTTGTTTTAAACCTATAAATGCCCACTGCACGTGGTTTATTGTGTTTTTTGGGGGGTTTTTTGGTTGGTTTTTTTTTGTTTTACAGTCCATGTCTTTTTTATTTCAGGCTGATCCATTTACTCCTTCTGTGTGTATTTCACTTATCCTCTACCCATTCAGCTGTCGATGGGGTAGCCAAGTGTATGAAAGCTGCTTTACTCCTTCAGCCAGACCTGTTATAATAGAAGTGATGACAGCCTTTCTTGTCTTGCGTGTTATGCTGATGCATCAGCAATAACAATATTTCTGCAACTTTTACCACAGGAGTTGGTATTGATTTTTCAGATTTCTGTATTGCTCTGTGGTGTTTGATGAATTGAGATGGCTTTTCTCAGTTCTCAGCTAAGAAATTGCTGTGGGGACAAAAAAAGGAAGAAATGGAACTGAATTTAAAGATCAAAACCATTTCACACTGCCACATTTTCCACTTCCCACTGCAGGGTGCTACACAGCCAGTGTCAGGTGCCACAGTGGTGCAGGGCTTTCCTTAGACGTATCCTGGAAAGGGAGCTGGGAGACAGCCTGGAGGAGCTACCACCTATGGTGAATGTCAGGAACCAAGGTAAAGTGAGGAAATCCTCACTCCAGAGCAAAAGCTGAGAGGAAAAGATGGATAAGACAGACCCCAGCTTTCAGGATGAAATTTTTTTGGGATAATCATTGAGCAACCTGGTCTAAGGGGAAAATGTCCCTGCCCATGGCAGGGGGTTGAAACAAGATGATTTTCGTGGTCCCTTTCAACCCAAATCATTCTGTGATTCTGTGATTCTGTGGTTGATGCTCCAGCCCTTAGTGAGTCTCACTCCCCTCCCTCCCTGCCATGCCTCTGTCCCAGGCCTGCTCCTGCTGCCTCCTGCTCCTTGCTCCAGAGGCAGCTCAGCTCAGGCTAAGCCAGGTATTCTGGGCACTCACCTGGGCCAGGTGCCTCAGCTGGAACACGGGTGACATTCAGGCCTCCCTGGTATCATCATTTAGCTGCAAATTGTACCCAAAACTGTACACAGAGGGAACTGAGAGTCATAGGAGCAGATTGGGGTCTGACTTTTCCCCATTTTGACTGCTTTGAGTTTCAGCTTCACGTCATTTTGTGATCCAAACTTACCACCTCAGCTGTAAAACCCTCAGCAGCCAGATGCCATCTCTTGTGCTGCTTTCTTTTACCGCTTGTCTCCTGAATCTGGAGAGGACTCACAAGGCAAAGATAAGCTTTTTTTACAACAAATTTAAGTTACTACAAGTGACTTTCAGTTATCTTTTGGAAGGGCTTTGTGGATCATCAGAAATTTGCAGGTTAAAAAAAAAAAAGTGTTTTCTACTCTATCTAATGGATTTGCCTTCCACGATTCTCCTACGAGTAAAACTACACGTCCCCTCACAGTGCTGGAGTTCCTTTCATCACGTAGGAGCACCTGTAGCACTCTTGCCTAATAAAGCATATTGACTTATATTTAAACAGGTGGGTGGCTTGCCCTTTTGCAGCATTCTGTGCCATCTGAGTGCCTGTGCTGGCCTCAGGAAGCCTCTTGCTCTCTGCTGCTCAACTCACAAGGGACTTTGGGTTGGCAGATTCGAAACTACCTCTGCTCTTAATAATTTCCTTTGCACTGCATCTCTTCAAAAGAGGTCACGGAAATCAGGGGCCTGTCCCTCTGCCTCCCCTTTCTTAAAATCACTGTTACAAGTGGCTCTGGGACGATCACACCCCCAGCATTGGAAGTACAAGGGTGGAGTGCCTCTCCAGCAGTTATTCTAGGAATACTGACGCACTGAGCCGAGGGAATGTACAGTGGATGCTCTGTGTGTGTGTGTGCAGAAGCCTTTGCCACAGATTTCACCCGGTGTTGTTAAACACATCCTGAGTGACCTTATTTGGAGGCCCCATTCTTGTCACACTGCCCACGACTAAAGAAAACATCCTGGCTCAGCTCACCTACGTGAAAAAGATGAGGTAAGCACAGCCCACTGGGTTTGGGACCGCAGCATGTACCAGCAGTTTCTGCAGTGTGCCTGCTCTAATGAACTGAAACGAAGGGCCTCATTCCTCCTCCAGCTGAAATCTTTGGCACAGCTCCCAGGCAAAGCAGAACCAGTCCCTAAAAGGTTTTGTTTTCTGAACAGAGAGTGTTTCTGTCATTTTAAGGGGTCTGAGTTTTCTTAGGTGTTATGGGAGAGAGGATAGGTGCAATCTGTGGTGAGAGCTGCTGATACCCTTAATTTAAAAAAAAATTCATAGAATTACAGGATGGCCTGATTGGAAGGGATCTTAAAGATCATTTCATTCCATCCCCCTGCCATGGGCAGGGACACCTTCCACTATCCCAGGTTGCTCAGAACCCCATCCAGCCTGGCCTTGGACACTGCCAGGGATGGGGCAGCCACAGCTTCTCTGGGCAACCTGTGCCAGGGCCTCCCCACCCTCACAGGGAACAATTTCTTCCTGATATCCCATCTAATCCTGCCCTCTGTCAGATTGGAGCCATTCCCCCTTGTCCTGTCACTCCAGGCCCCTGTAAAGAGTCTCTCTCCATCTTTCCTGTCAGCTCCCCTCAGGTCTGGAAGGCTGCGAAATGTTCTGGTTTGGTGTTGAGTCTTGGAAGGCCTGAAGTTTGTCCGGATTCTGAAATGTGCCCTGTGCACACCCAGTCCTGCTGACCGGCCTGCCCAGGCAGTGTGTCTTGTCTGAGAAAGTGTATTCTTTGTCCTGGTGTGATTGCTCCCAGGTCCTGAGGAATCCTGGGGACACAGATTACACAGACTCAACAAGAAAGTCACTTCAAGTCATCCATCTCCTATTGTAATACACTACGAGGTGCCTAAAAGCAGGCTGATTGTTTTATTTTGGGAGAACTCTTTGGTTTATGTAAAGTTTCCTATTTCCCAACATTGTTATCTCAGCTTGGAAAACTGAGGAGAAACATCCAGGAGCCCCTTCTGATCTAAGTATTTATAGGATTCAACGACATCTGCCACTACATTCATTGACAGTTTCCAATAAACTAAATGGATATTTTCCCCTTGTTAGGCAGAAGACAAGGATCGATCATAAAATCTGTTGTAACCTAATTTTAAACTTACTCCAATCTCTTGGTTTCACACGTTTCACTCAAATCTCTCTCCTTAAAGAAGAGATAAAAAAGGCTTAGGTTAAAGAAATTAGAAATGGAAAATGAAAAGTGGGAGAGGGGAATGCAGTGAAACACAAAGACAAAATATGCACACATCATCATCAGCCAAGGGCACTTTTACTGTGGGACAGTAATAACAGAGCATGTGACTGATATGGTTAGAGCTGCCTCAGTGCAATTGCAGGTGTTGCTCTTTAGCTCTGAGACCTATTTTTTTGTGGGATCTCTTTGAAACTAAAACTTCATTGGAGAAATCTTTGCTCTCTGTAATTTTTAAGAGTATTTTTTTTTTTTAAACACAAAAGCCTAAATAATAAATGAAGAAAGTTGTGACTGAACATTGTCCTTGTACTCAGCGTTTCTAATGCAAGGAAAATAGAAAGATTCCCTAAGCCACTGCAAGACCAGTCTATGATTCTGGAGTCCTTTAAAGAAACATGGAGATCAAAGTTTGTAAGGGGCAGGGCAAGACAAGTAACAGTGGCTTCATTTTTTCAGCTCAACTCTGTTAGCTCATCTTTGCTCAGGAGCTGGGTTCTGTTTTTTGAGGTATTTCTGTGACAGGGAGCACGTAGAGGAGGATTTATGAGACTGAACAGAAATCTGACAAAAATATGTCTTGAACTCTGTCCCTGATACAGGTTTTCCTTCCCAAAATGACTTTTCAGGTAGATGTGCAGCTACAATTTTTTTTTTTTGCATTGTAGACACAATAGTTCTTCATGTTGCTTTCTCAGCTTGTCACGTTGCTGGCGAGGAGGAACTTGAGAGTCACATTGTGCAAAGGTTCATCAGCTGCTGGGACACTGATCCTGCACCTGGGCCCTACTGATCTTTGGCCATTTTCACAGCTGTCACAAGCTGGTGCCATGCCAGGGCTGGTTGGGAAATGCATTCTCTTTCAAATAAATCAATCAGACTGTTCTTGTCATCTTTATTGAAGTTCTGGACTCTCATCAAACTGCTCAGTTCTCCAGAAGCAAAGATTTCTTGGCTGACAAGTTCTTCAAAACTTAGAAATGCAACTTAACACTTTTTTTTTTTTAATTTAAAAAAAATCTTCTTTATTATCCTTTCCATTGTCCCTAGTAGACTTGCTTACATGCCAGAGGCTGGTTAGCCCATCTGCCTACCCTGAACATGACTATGTCTCTTTCAAACCGGTGTTGTTTCTGGACCCTTTGCTCCGTGGTTGATTTCTCCCCCAGTCTCCACTGCTGGTGGAAGAATGGAAATGAATTCAAGTCACCACCTTCATGACCAGCTGATGACCAGCTCAGTATGAACTGAGGTTGTGCAGAATGCAAACATCCATAAGAAATGTCATACACAAGAAATTCCAGCCACCCAGGTGGCCTGTGGACCTGCATGTTGATTGTTATAGGGGTGTAGGAAATAAATCCCATTGGAGATTAGCTTTTTCTTATTTTGAAATCTGCAAGTTTCTGAAATCTGAACGTTTCTCTTTAAAATGTGCAAACACAATGTCTGCAGATTTGCTCAAGATTTACAGAAAGTGACACCCAGACATGCCCCATACATATCCACTTTCCCACAGTTTCTATTTCTGTAGTCATTGCCTTTGCAGAATCATCGTCATCATGGAATCACAGAATGGTTTGGGTTGAAAGGGATCTCACAGCCCATCTCATTCCAACCCCTCTGCCATGGGCAGGGACACCTTCCACTATCCCAGGCTTTTCAGAGCCCCATCCAGCCTGGCCTTGGACACCTCCAGGGATGGGACAGCCACAGCTTCTCTGGGCAACCTGTGCCAGGGCCTTCCCACCCTCACAGGGAACAATTCCTTCCTCATATCCCATCTAAACCTGCTCTCTGTCACTTTGAAGCCATTCCACCTGTGTTTTGACCCTGGGTTAAATGTAAGCTGGCTTGTCTCTCACTGGATAACTGAGGTAGTTAAAGTGCTCCTGATCTCACTGAGTGACACCTATGCTGATTAGCATAATTTCCTTCTTTAGGTTTTTGCATCGTTTTGTTTTATTGCCTCTTCAATAAACTGGAAGATTTGTGTCAGACCAGTGAGTCCTGGGCTCAGGTCATAGGCAAAGTAACTCCAGGAAAAACACCAGGCTCCAGCAACCTGGAATGAGTCAGGATGGATCATTTCTCATAAAAAAAAAAAAAGGAAAGGAAGCTCTTCTCCAGAGAGCCCTGAAACAAATATAATTATAAACCTGTGTTGTTTTGTACATCACCCCTAATGATTTCTCTTTTGACGTAAATTGGTGTGGTCTCATTGTCCTTGGAGAAGCTGTTCCAGAGCTGTGAGCTATGGTTCATAAAAACATACAATAAAATTGTGAGTTGTAAACAGTTAATTGTGAGGGGAAAAAAAAGTCCTAATCAAGGCATTTTGGTCCACACCCTGTGACAAAAAATAACCAACCGTTATATGTGCTCATGAGATCCAGGACTGAATAGTATGTCCAAATCTCGTGATCTAAGGACACAGCTCGTTCAGCTCATCTGGACTTATTGGCCCCTTGGATTTCGGCCAAACACTTTTCAGCAGCCTATGGCTTCCAAAACAAACATGCTTTTGGACTGAGGTGGATGCAGAGCTTGGCTGGAGAGAAAAAAGAAATCTCCGCTTGTGGCTGCATACTTGGTTGTTTGTTTTTATAATTTTTTTTCTCCAGTGACAGCTATTTCCTCAGCCAGGATTGGTCACTGCAGTTCACTGCAATTCCAGTTTGCATTACATATATTAAACCTAGACATTCCCAGTGTTTTCTCTTAGCCTGAGTCTCCTCCTCAGTTGTCCAGCAGCTGGAAGAGATTCTTATTTCCTCCTTTACTCTTGGGTTCTGACAAGGAAATGAAATGTCCTCTTGGCTTCCTCTGAGTCGTTGTGATTCCAGACATGGAGCACAAGAGGTTGCAGTTGGGCCATTTTCCAAGGAACAAAGTCACCTGTAGTTAAATACCTGGGACCTAATTGCCTCCTCCATTGCTCAAATTGATGCAGAGCAGGGTGGCTTCAGCAAATGCCAAAAGTAAAACAAACAAAAAAACCACCCTAAAAACAATGCAAAAGAGATTTGGGACTGTTTATTTCCTTTTATAAGCATATCTTTAATTAGACAGCTAATACTTACCCCAGGTTGCTCCGAGCCCCATCCAGCCTGACCTGGAACACTTCCAGGGATCCAGGGGCAGCCACAGCTTCTCTGGGCAACCTGTGCCAGGGCCTCCCCACCCTCACAGGGAACAGTTTCTTCCTCATATCCCATCTAAACCTACTCTCTGTCAGTGTGAAGCCATTCCCCCTTGTCCTGTCACTCCAGGCCCTTGTCAAGAGTCTCTCTCCATCTTTCCTGTGGGCTCCCTTCAGGCACTGCAAGGCCACAATGAGGTCACCCCAAAGCCTTCTCTTGTCCAGGCTGAACAATCCCAGTTCCCTCAGCCTTTCCTCACAGCAGAGCTGCTCCATCCCTCTGCTCCCCTCGGTGTCCCTGCTCTGGACTGGCTCCAGCAGCTCCCTGTCCTTCCTGTGCTGGGCCCGGGGCTGGATGCAGCCCTGCAGGGGGGTCTCAGCAGAGCGGGGCAGAGGGGCAGAGTCCTCCCCTCCCCTGCTGCCCACACTGGGGGCTCAGCCCAGCACAGGGGGTTCTGGATCCCAGCTCTGGCACTGGTGCTGCCCCTTGCCCTGAACATGGTCTCGGGCTGCACTGAAGCCACGCAGTTCACGGCCCTGTGTCTTCCACCCAGCTTTGTGTATCTGCAGCTCAGCTCGTCCTGTACATGTGAGTTATCAGAAAACCCTCTTTTTTCCTTTGTTTTCCTTTCCCTTCATGGTACTGAATCCTTCAAATAATTTCTGCAGCCATTTGTGTTGGTAAGAGTTAGCTCCAGCAAGAGGGATGCTTTCTGTCAACGCACAGGACAAACGTGTCTTGTGTCAAGACCCTACAGAAGATGCTAAACCCTCTTAAGACTCTTCCAGCAAAGCATGGGCTGCTCTGGTGACCCTTTTGAGACATCTGTCAGTGTTTGATCCCCTTTGAGTTGCTATCCAGAGTTTCAACCAGAGCTTAATGAATCATGAAGCTGTTGCAGGGGCTGTTGCAGGAGATGGGTAGATGGGACTCTTCCTGATACAACTTCCCCTAGCTTTGAAGTTGGTCCTGCACTCATCTAAGAGGTTGGATTCGAGCCCTCTAACAGCCCTTTCCCATCTAAATATCTCCATAGAAACAGAGACATCAAATTACCTGGGAGGAAGCAGAAAATGAGGCAAACTCAGCAAAATGTTTCCTATTCTTCATAGAGGTGTGGGGCTTGTCTCCATCTCTTGTCCCGAGAATTCCTGGGAGATTTTTCATTGCCCAAGCTGAGAGCACAGAGTAAGAAGAGAGCATGGGAAGTGCCCATGCCTCCCAGGACATCTGGACACTTCCCAGGCAAGAAATCTGAATAACACAAAAGTCTACAACAATGTGAAGCGTACCAATACATACTCTGGTTCTAGAGGTGAATAAAAACTTGGTTTGGAGGAGGAGTTAACACAGCATTTCTGAATCAAGGAAAAAAACAAATGTTAAGAGGGATTTAGAGTCAAAACACTACCAAAAATGTATAAAATTTTATTTTATGAATACATTAAACTATTGTGCGCAGCACATACATATAAAAATAGAAGCAATTTCACAAACAATTGATTGGACAGTTGTGTTTCTTGCAAATTTACAGTCTCAATTGTGAGTCCATATTGAGGCAGAACATGAGGTATATTTTAGTGAAAAAAAAAGTAATCTGAGAACTTTGGCACCATTTTACTGTGCAAAATAAAATCTTGGAATTGAAATAGTTAGTGAGGTATACAAATATTACTCTGCTTTTCCACTGTGTGTGTCTGTGCCTCCGCATGTTTGGGAAAAATACATTTATTTAAGAACATGATTCAGTTCCAGCCAAGTCTGCTTTCTAACAGGGGTGGATTAAGTCTTAGATTGTTATGGGGTTTGCCTGAGGAAGGAGAAACCTTGAAAAGAGGCATCAGCTCCACAGGAGAATCCCATGTGCAAAATGTGGGCACGACAGGCTGGTGTGGAGCATTCACAGCAATGCTTTCAGAGCTCGTAGCCCATGGCATGACTCCCTGTTAATGCACACTGAGATATGTTTTGAAGTTCCTAATTTGGCCTTGATTTGGGAAATCCCTTTACTTTCATGAGTTTTCTTTATGTAGTCACATATCCTTCTCTGATCTCAGCTGTGATTTCCATGTTGATCTGGCTGGCATTGAGGTGTAATGAGGAAAAAAGCAGTGATGTAAAGAGGAACTCAGCAGAGCGACTGATGGGGCTTTCCAAATGCCCACCAAAACTGCATCCAAAAGGGTCTGCAGTTCATAAGAACGATGTCAGCCTAGCAGGCTGCATCTAAACAGATTTATACAATCACAGAATGATTGAGGTTGGAAAACACCTCCAAGATCATCAAGTCCAACCTTTGACAAATCCCCACCTTGTCAACCAGACCAGAGCTACATCCAGTCATTTCCAGACCATTTCCAGGGATGGTGACTCCACCACCTCTCTGGGCAGCCTGTTCCAATGCCTGACCACCCATTCAGTGAAGAAATTCTTCCTGATGTCCAGCCTGAACCTCCCCTGGCACAGCTTGAGGCCATTTCCTCTTGTCCTGACTTCTTGTGAGCTGGTCTGTGGGTTGTCCTTGCTTGACCAGTGTGTGCAAAATGGAGCCAGTGAGTCTGATTCCCACCTTTTGTGCCAGCTGTCCCTTTGCTTACCAGTCCTGGCAACAATCACTTCCTCTAGGCTGTCCTGGTTTAAGACGGAACAGACTTCATCTTGTCATAAGGATGGTGGTTTAAGCTGTGATCAGAAACAAACTTGCGTGCCAGCATTCGAACTCTGTTTCCTTCTACATCCCTGGACTCTTCCATACTTCTTCAAACTTAATTTCAAAGACAATTAGTAATATAACACCAGCATACAGGTTGCCAGCTAATGTATTTCAGCTGTACCTCTAAGGACTCTAGGTCAATGTACTGCCTATACCCTCCAAACTTTTCTTTGACCTGCTCTCTCCCCACTCAAAACATCCTGATTTTTCACTTCAAATGCACATTTTCCCAAAGCGAACTGCTGCACACGTTGTGGGTGAACCAAGTGTGTCAACTTGGCTTCTCTGAAATACTGCAAGGCCAGAAAATGAGGAGTAATTCCTTTCAACTCCTTTCCTTCCAAAGCATCCTCCAAAGCATCCCGTTCCTCTACTGCGAGCAGCATTCCACTCTTTTTTTCTCTTCATTTACACTGTGATCATCACTTACATTTGAGCCAGATAAATTCATGTATAAGTCACACTAGAGATGCTGGAAAACTGTATCCTGTTCACAAAACAATTGCCTTGACAGCTTCTCAGGAAATGGTGGCTGTGGGTACATCCTTGTGGATATGTCCTTTGGGCCAAATCTTCTATAAACTAGAAGAGCTATAAACTGAGTAGTTTTCCTGGGCTGATTTACTCCAGCTGAGGATCTGGCTCTGACAGTGTCTCTCATGCATGTCAGAAGGCTCAAATTCATCATGAATAGACAGCCCCTGCAAATAGAATGGCATGTCAAGGCTGGACATAGCCCCATTTTGGCTGGACATGGGAGATAATCTTGCACTCAGATATTCACTTCTGCAGCAGCATGGTCCATCTATGCTGAAAATGCTCATGCTCTGACATTGCATTGAATCTAGTTTCAAATTTAGGAGCACGCCACCAATGCAGGAATCCCAAGGCTTCTGGTAACTGACACTTATAGTGACTATTGACTTAGGGCCTCTTAAAATACTCTTTGAAAGGCACAGAGAATGCGGCTTCATTGGTGATCTGGAAAAGGGTTGTCAAAATAGCAAGGCAAGGTTATATGCCATTTGTACAGCTTCTAGGAGAGCTTTGAAGAGGGTTTCGTACAGCTTGCTGTGTTGTCTTTGAAACTGATGCTTTGCAAGTGACAGAAATTGGAATTATGGCACGAATTCCTCTGTCCCAACATGGGAAGGTATGCTTGTGTAGCCTCCTTCTTTCTCTGTCCTTCATACCTCAGGGAGGTATGATAGAGAAGAACCAAATATACTTAAGACAGTGAAAATTCAACACAGAGTTTTCTAAAATAACCCTTTGCTGGAAGCTTCCATGAATTTCTTACATTTTATAAAACGCATTCCACAGACCAGTTCTAGTTCTTAGAGATTAACAACATTCAGCCTAAATGAAATAGAGTGCCTTTAAATATTTCTTTTCTTTTATGTGTATACAAATATAAAGGCACCTGGGCATCAGGAGACTGGGATGATTGATTCATTAGAAGTATGTAATTACATAGATGCACACTCACACATCCCATGTCTATATATATACAAATATCAATATTAAAGATGTACTCATCTATATTTGAGGTAAGTCTAAACTAAGCTCACAAAATGCCATTCAAAATCCTCAGCTCCAAATAAGTTTTGCATTTGGGACCCAGCTGTGATTTATCCTGTGGCCCTTCCCACGGGAAATTGATTGTAGGTCTTCATTTTGCCAACCAGTCCATGTGAGGAGACCCCGGAGAATCCCTTCAGAGACAGAGGGGCTCCGGGAAGAGACAGTTTGCTCGTGGAGAAACAGTTGTGGAATTGGCACCTTAATGACCGAAATGGGTTGAGGACTTTACAGGACAGGACACAGTCTGTAGAGGGGGGGTGCAGGCAGATATTCAGATGGAGTGAACTGCCTGAAGCTCTGGTGAAGCAAAATCATCTGTTGATTTGGCCCATGATATGTAAACAGCTCACTACAAGAGGTTATTATCTGAGGTAAATAATATTTAGTAAATAACCTACGATTGATTAGATGGTTGCCCACAGCCATTCCGTGTCTTCCAAAAACTTCCTTTGCACTCCAGCTCGCGTTTTTCTCTGTACAGCACCAAAGGAGGCACACAGCCACGTAAAATTTGTACAGAGTAGAAAAGAAGCAGCATCATATTACATATGCTATGTGATGAATCTAGTACAAATATTTTTATCCAAATATACACATACATATAGAGATTTCTTTTTTTTTTTCCAATGACCAGTATAAATACTTTACCTGGGAGGTTATTCCCCACGTGCAAAACGAAACAGTTTGTCCTGGGATTTAATCTTCTGTTTTGCTGGTGCTCATATTCTTGGCAAGAAGTGGGTCACTGTCATGGCAGGAGAGACCTTGTTCCCTCTCTTCACCCTGCCGTGTTTGCTCAGGGCTATGTAAGCCCCGCGGTGAACGTTGGATTCGTACGCGTTGTAGTTATTGGGCAGCAAGGTTTCCTTGAATTTGCATTCATCTTGGAAAACAGCCTAAGGAACAGCAAGGGGAGGGGGTGGGAGTACAAATCAGGTACAATCAATATTCCACCAAGGCCCAGGTCATTTTTCTTCCTCGCGTTTTTACACCAGGGCTCGCTGCAGCGTGCGACAGGTGCTGCCGCAGCCACTGCGGCCAACAATAAATCTCCCTCCTCGGTGCTAATTTGGTGTCAGATGAACTCAGATGCCACCTGTCCAGATAATGGACTGTGTATTTCCTGTGGCAGATTGAGTTAATTAATTATAAATCATGCATTTCTTCATTTTATTTGCAAGTAATAATTTCTGTCAGCATCGCGCCCTCTTGCCCAAACAACAGCTTTATTTAGGACCTCCCTCTGCCAGAAGTTCTGTCATTTATAAAAGAATGATATGCTGGCTGTCAAAACCTTCAGAGCTTTTCCAAACAGCAGTGTCCAGGGAGAACTGCTTGCTTGAATAAGAGATTTGATTAGCAATAAATCTTTTCTTTCTTAAACCATTGGTGATATTTAACTATGCAGCCGGTTCTAAGCTGGGAAAATAGTTTTAGTTTTCTCCATGTCAAAACATGAAAATCCAAGGAGAGGGAGTTATCTGGGAGACAAGGTGCCAGGACCAGCAGGAGACAAATGCAGAGGAAATTAAAAGAGAAAGCAGAATAATTCTCTGACTTCGAATGTCTGGCACATGAGATGCCACCAGAGCAGTTCTATTTGGGCATCTGTGTGATAGCACCACCCAAAGCCTGTAAGAGTTTAACTTAAGGCATTGTGCTGTACAAGGGAAAATGCACATCTCTTGCACAGCTTTTGCAAGTGTCTTTGAAGATAAACAAAACTGCCCTGAAAGTGGGGGAAAAAATCAAAGGGATTTCTGAAGCCAGACTCTGCATTTCTTTAGGAAGACCCAGCTAAGTAAAGCAGTTGAGCTCATGGCACTTTTTAGGTGCTTGTGGTCACTTGTGATTGAAAGAATATTCCTGAAGTGGGACCTTAAAGTGTCCCGCTGTCATTATGTGTGTGAGAAGGAATCAGTCAGGTTAGTAATGGCCACAGGTCCCTCACAACATTTGGCATTATTTTAAACAACTGCAATGCTTTGTTGAAATTACAGTTGTTCCAAAGGAAAGGACTCTGCTGTTCCTTGACAAAAGAGATGGATACAACCAGTGCCATTCATTACTTTGAGATGGGCTGATTTTGCCTATTGCCCAGAGCCAGCCTCTTTCAAATGCACCTCCTAACAAGCACTTTTTCTGCTGGATGTTGAGACTGGAGATGTGTTGCTCACATCTCAGAGGTTAAACTGCGTTTAGGTAGCAAATCATCTAGATGAGGATGATAGCGTTTCGGTATGATTTGCATACCACTGTTAATAGTTATTATTATTTTCCCACCCTTTGCAAGTGATCTCACAAAACTGATCATTAAAATAACCCCAGCCACATATGTTGACCTTGTAGGGTAGACTTCCTATTTATTCTTGATGGTGTGGTTGTTTTTGGTAGGAGGGAGCATGTGGTCATTATTTTACTAAGGGTAGCTGTTGGAAACAGCTATAATTGCACCTCTCCTACACACAATGCAATGCAGGATGGAATCAACGGGGCTCAGCTTCGCTACAATGTGTTTGCAGCCCTGTGACCTTAGAAGAAGCCATCTAATTAATCTGTACTATTTGCAGAATATGTCCATTTTCCTAAGGTGTTCCCTGTACAGTCTTACAGGAAAGCTTCAAAATCCCAGCCCCGTAGCAGCCACGCTGCTCGTTGTATTAAATAGCACTGATGACAGCAGGCTGGGCAGGCTCCCTGTAACTCGAGGGCTATTTTCTCTGCTTGTAATCAGAGATTTCCATAAGGAAAAAAACGAAACAAACAAAACCAAAACAAACGAAACCCAAACAAACAAAGCAAAACACTAAACCAAAACAAACCACTTCAAAACCTTTTTGTTTCAACTGAAAAACTACTTGCACTTGAACTTACCGTCCCATACAACCTCCCCTTGCTGTTCATTGCGATGAAGAGAGCACTTTTCACACCAAGCAGACTTACAACACCTCTTTCTACAGTGGATATTTCAAAGAGGCCTGAAAAACACGAAGTTTAATAGAAACGTTATCACAGAATCTAGAGCTAATGGAAAGCAATTCAGATAGAATTTCTTTTTTTTTAAAACTCTAACAAACTTGTCGCATATTCTTTATGAGAATTATCTCCCTAGTGCAGCAAAATAAATACACACAGAGAAGATCTTGGGTTTTCCCACATGTCACAGGATTTGAAAATAATTATTCTAGAATTGTAATCACATTCTGCATAAGCCTTTTGCTCTATCAAACTCTTTTGATCTGTCAAACTCTGGACCTTTTCAATAAGAAAATTATTATTTTGTAATATGCTGTACTTACAAAAGTTTTTTTACTGAGCCGTAAAGAAGTGTGGCTTGCATTTTGAAGTCCCACACGATATCTTAGCTGCAAAAGATTTTAGCAACTGCCCTCTACAGGAAATTCAAATCCACATGACTAATGCTTTCCTTAATTCTTAGGGTAACAGAACAGCACCCAGAAGAATGAGCAAACCAGGACCAGCAAACTCCTTCCACGGGACACACCGAGTGTCCCAAAAATACTGGTCGGCTGGGATTCAAGAGTCATGCTTTGGCACTCCGGACCCAGCCAAAACCTCTGGGATTCAAAAGGCAAATGAGAAGGTGAGGAGCAAGAAAATGCAGCAGAGAGTCAGTTTTCGACCCGGTTTGTCTTTTCTCATCTGTGCAGCAAAGCAGGTAAAAATAAATTCTATCTAAATTTGTCTAAGCATTTTGTGCCACGTTTCAGCCCGAAGGGTTCTCATGTTTATTGATCCCAGAGACGTTTAAAAGGCAACAGATGTAGCACAGATTAATAATATCAAGTCATAACATTTGCACTCTATGAAGGGTAATTGCTCGAGTTCACAGCAATTAAGTGACATCTATTCTATTTCATTTCTGGATGCAACTCACTGTATTGGTTTTCATTGTGAACTCCGCTTATCCTTCCGTCTGGGAGGATTTGAAGGTGAAACCCGATGCCCACGTTGCAGTAAAGCCTCCGCTGCCTCTTGATTCCTAGCAAATAGTCACTCTCCCAGTTCACATCTGCCTTCTCCCCTGACATCCCAGCCATGGACCTGGACAGCAGAGATTGCCATCCTCTCTCCAGCAATGTGCCATTAGTTCTGCTTACAACTGGGTGTGTGGCAGCAATCCCGGCTAGCAAACCCAGGAGAAGGAACGCAGGCAACGTCCGGTGAGTGCTGGCGTCGCAGGACATAGTGATGAGAAGTCTTTGTGCCGTGGCCATCCGGTTCACCTCCTGGGCACGTGGTCAGAATTAATGGCCCTAAAAATACCGCCCTTCTTGTTTTTCTCCCTTCAGCATGGTGGCAGAGGCTTATTTTTGGAAAGCAAATAGAGCTTGCTGACCTGAAACTAAAGCCCGATAGCAGTTGGGTTGGGAGCAGAGACAGGCCAGCAGGACTCCAACTGGTGGGGACCATGGTTTGTAGATCCTGCTTCCCACTGGGCAGCCTCCGTTATATTTGATTGAGCCATCTTTATAGTGCAGGGGCTGTCCCTGCCCACATCATCACTCTGACATCAACAGCCTGCCCAAGGTGAGGCTGCCAGGGCTGTAACACAAACCTGCCGTCCTCCCTGCCTGCTGAGGTTGGAGTGCTGTCACCCAAGACTGGAGGCAGGAGTGGGATTTCATTGGCTGTGGGAAGCAAAGGAGTCAAATTGGTTGGGGAATCAGAGGCCTCACAGGCAGCTTCCTTATTTAGAGAAGAAGGTGTAAAAACAGTTCTGGACCTCATCAGCGAGCAATGAGAGGTTTGCAGCCACTTCCTTGGTGGCACGATCGGCGGGTGCTTGCCGGGGCACCTCGGTACGCGGGGACAATTGGCTCGAGGTGGCCGCAGCTCTTTTTGTGCGCACCCTGCAAAGCCAAGGCACCTCTTGCTGAGCGACCCACACGCTAACCTCTGTCTGTACCTGCAGGGAGTGCTCCTGGCTGGCTAAAGGAGAGGTAAGCCATGCTGCAGGGACAGAAGCCCCAGCTCCTGCTGGTTTTATCCCAGCGGGAATTCTGCTGAGCAGGGCACACAGGCTGCAGCACTGATCTTGCAGTGACACGTAGCTGTGAACATTAGGCCTTCGTGTTTTTCACTGAGGTGGCTTCCAGCTGATCACATTTTCTTGGGGAGGGTGTGTGCCTCCTGCAGGGGGACAATTGTATTTGTAGGAGCAAGAAAAAGACTTAGGTAACGTGTTAAAGACGAGGAAAAAGCGAGATGGCCACAGCTTCCCAGTGTTTCACTGTCTCCTTTCCTCAAGCCCAAATACTCACTATTTTTATAACTTATGACCGTCTTAATTTGCCTCCCCTTCTGTTTGCTCAGACTGAAGCAAAACAGAGCAAATTGTTTCCCTTCACTTTCCACTGGAGCTGTTTCAGCTCCTTTGGAGCTGGGCAGATTAGACTTTTATCTCAATTAGTTTCACAGAACTTATCGAGACATAAATCAGACGAAAACAGCTGAGATTTATACAAATACTTTTGTCAATATGTCTGTCAGCTTCTCACAGCAGAGGCCTTGCATCTTCTGTGTCATTTGAGAAGCCTGCTAATGAGGAGAGTACCTGGAAACATAATTAAACTGAGCACACCCAGTGTGACGGTTTCACGTTAGCAGAGGTGTAATACGAGGCCTGGGACACTGCAGACTCCCCAGCACAAGCCCCGTGAGGAGAAGGGGAGCCCCTGGCAGCCCTGTGGCAGGTGAGCAGTCAGAGTCAGTGATGTATGTGAATATTGATTGCTCTCAGGAGACAGGTTCAGCTATAAAATAATTGGGAACCACAGGGGTAGGCCCTGGCCTGTTACAGGTGACATTTCAAGGTCTCTGTGCCTTTGCTGAAGCTGAACTTGGACTATCACAGAATCACAGAATAACCTGAGCTAGAATGGATCCACTAGGATTATGCAAGTCCAACCCCTGGCTCTGCACAAGACACCCCAACAATCCCACCCTGTGCCTGAGAGCCTTGTCCAAACCCTTCCTGAACTCTGGCAGGCTTGGGGTGATGGCCAAAGGAAGGATATCTTTTGCTGACAGAGAAAATCCTCAGATCCTTTTCTCTCTTGCTTTCTACTTCTTCTGGTGATTTTTCATCTATGCAAAGCACATACATCATTTTTAGGAAGGAATAATACTACTATTTTACACCCTCTTATCATTGCTGCAGTCTTCATGAGAGGCCAGTGTCAGTGGGAAACAAAGCCCAGGGTCCCTGTTACAAGCATGGAGCAATGATTTCCCAGTTTTTCTTATGCTGCAGTCTGAAACCTGCCCTTTCCCAATGCATGTGACTCCTAGCAACACTGCCTGATCTCAGAGTCATCACTGTCTGTAAAAACATGCATTGTAATATTTTCTTTGCTGCTTATTTTTCCCCCTAGAGAACTTTTCAAGCGTAATGGGTGCAGAGCTGGATTTCCATCCTCAGCTTGAATCACCCTTGCATCTTTATGTCTCATTCATCAGTTTCCTCAGAGCAAAGACAAGCTATGGGCTAAATGAACTCCTCTAACTTTTGCTGGCACGTCTGCCACTGCAGATTCCTCACAAGCTGTCCTGATGGCACATGTTAAAGGAACACTTTGTGGGATGCACCGTGTCTCCTCCCTTGATCCTAGAAGAAAAACCAAATGGTCAGACACAAAACAAACAAGCAAACAAAAAGGATAATTTCAGACAAGTCTATGGGATGCATTGCTTTGTCTTTTAGTCAGCCCAGCTGGAAAGTGACTGCTGAAAGCCATGGTGACCCAGGGAACAGCATTGCTCCAGCAGTTTCCTGCTGAGCAAGTCGATCTGACACCATTCTGTATGGAAAGGGTGCACCGATTACTTGCTTGCAAAAAATCAGGACTTTTCTTGCCTGATCTGTAAACCAAGCCAAATAGCTAAAACCTGTGATTTCACTGGGACACCTGGTCCTTTTAAGACCAGGAGTCCTGGTGTCTGGCCCCAGACCAAGTGTGTGCAGCTGGGAGATGAAGTGCATTCTGCAGTCTTGTACTGCTCAGCAATTCTGCTGAAATCAATCAGAGGTGAAACGAGTCTTGGACCATTCTCCAGCTGAATCTGTGGCCAGCAGGTTGCTGAGTTTTGTGTATTAGCATCTGAACTGCTGTGTGAATTCTAGCTTCTGATACATTTAGGCAAGCCTTGTTTGCTCTAAAACATGTCTCATTCTGCTTAAACTTGTCCTCTTGGCCCATGAAGTGACTGTTTCCAGAAAACACACTGTAAACCTTCTGATTTTCTGGTAGCATGTTGTCCTGGCTTCAAGTGCCCAGTGAAATTTGGAAGGGAGACGCCAATAGCATTTGCAGTAAAATAAACCCTGTGAACTCCAAAATGGCAAAAATTTACTTCAGCAATCAAACTCTGCTTACTCGAGCTCTTAAGACCTGGGATGACAGTGCTCACTGCCTAACTAAAGCAACAAGTTTTCATTGTCAGTATTTCAGCACAATATTAAAATAACCCCTCTTTGGAGCGCAGCAGTTCAGATCCACTTTCAGATAGTCTAAGAAAAGTCCTGCAGCTGAGCAGTAACATGATATGGATGCAGAGCACATCTTTCAAAAAATGTGTGATGACTTAGGATCCTAAGTTCCATTTTCAAATCTGTTAAAAGTCTCTCCCTATTTTAAGGCCTGGAAAGAGCAATCCCTCATTCAAACACAGAAGGATGGACTAAAATTGTTCACCTTGCCTGTGAAGACCCAGGCTGGTGGTGGACAGTGGAGAAGGGAGATTTCCAGGTGATAAATCTGCCTGTTGTGGCAGGGCAGGTGCTGCAGACTCTGGACAAGTTGCATAAAAATCTGTAAGCCCAAGTATGATCATGGAGACCCATCTGATCATCTTTAGGTTAGCAGGGTTTGCTGGCCAGCATGGAGAGATTTGTAACACAGACACCAGGACTGTTATGAATGAAATATAAATCACAATCTGAAAGCAGCAGAAAAAAGTAATAGAGCAAGGGTTGTAGGGCTGTATTGACACCCAAGGACCCCACCAATAGTTGTAGAACGGGTAACACTGAGGAGGGTGTTGCTGGCATCAAGGCTAATTTGGATAGGGCCACAGAATAGATGACTAATCAGCAGAAGACCTGAGCTCTTGTAGCAGGAGGATGGCAAAAAGGGTTGTAGCACACTGTATTTGTTTTTTCTCTTCCCGTTATCCAACAGAGAGGCAGATTTGTTGTCACACTGATCCCCAAAATGAGTAAACAGGACAACAGAAAACAACCTTGCCTACAAGCCTTGGCAGCTGATGAGCTCTTGGAAGCTGAAGCAAGCAAACTTCTGACCCAAACTGTCCCCTCATTGCAGCTGCTGACTCCTAAAGCATGTACAAGACCTGCTCAAACGTGGTTTGTCATCACCAGTCGTGAGGAAGCCAAGATATTAACAGGGAGCCTCCATCTCATCACACCCACAGAGGTCCTGGCTAGGCCACTCAGACACACCTGGGCGGGAGAGGGTGTAAATTTAACAACTTAGAGTCATCTCAAATAATTTATATCTTCCCATTTCTCTACAGGGAAATCTCTCACTGAGATTTCACATGCCAGTTTCTTACAGGCAAACACAAATCTCAGAACAGCTTCCTGCTATTTTCTTTTTGGAGGGAAGTGGGGAAAAGGATCTACTCCCGCAGGAAAGTTTGGAGGATTTAGGACTAGGTGGATGCTAGCTTTCTTGGAAAAAGATCTTGGTTTACTGCTTATTCATGCTGAACTCATTCTCTGGAGAGGGTATGTCAAGCACAGAGACAGTCAAATATGCCCATCTTTGTCTCCTGAGCTGGCCAGGTCTCCCTGTCCATGTCCCACAGAAATGGGAACGACTGTCAGAAAACAGAGTGGTGACTCCACGGCGAACCTGTGGCTTCCCACCTGGTGCTGTGCCCACCAGCCCACACTGCTTCTCTCATCACCTCCTCAGCTGTTCCCACCCCACAAGGACAGGCAGTCCAAGGGTAAAAGGCCAAGCTGAAGAAAACAGAAGTGACAGCCACCACCCCCACAGGGATCTGCTTGGTGCTATTTATTAGAAGAGATGAATGACAAGGGACATGTTTAATTTGGTTTAAGTTTGTTTCATGCACAGTTTTCTCATTACAGCAGGAACAGGGGCACTGCAGGAACAGGGATGCTAAATGCCACATTTAAGTAACATTTTGAGTAGGAAAGCAAAAAAACCCCTTATTTTTATTGTTGTTGGTGATGAGATTCTGCCCAATGGCCCAGCTGACCTCTGTGTGATTCCTGACCATAGAACTATTAATTGATTAGATTAAATTATAGAAGGTTAAAGGCAATTTCTGTCATTTGCCAGGTAATTGTGTCTTCCTTGTGTTGTGCACCATTAGCTCAGTTGAGGACTTTCTTTTGCATGTCAATTCTTCATCCGTTGGTCTGGATCCTCCCTCATACTTCACAGGAGAATTCTGAAACCTTTTGTGCAGTCGTCTGAACTTTTTCCAGTGGGTTTTTCCAGTGTTTTTTCTTCCTGCATGGCAGGCAACACCTGAAGGTCTAAAGCTTGTAATTAATATTCGACAGCAGTTGTGATTTGTTGTTTAATTTCCGTAGAGAAGATTCTGTTTTTGACATCTCCTCCTTTCCTCTTCTGCCACCCTCTTCCCATTCCCACTGCACTCTGTTCATTCTACGAGACCTGCACAGTTCCTGCAGAGAGATGTTAGGGTTGCACGCTGTCAGCATCTTCTGTGCTTGAAGAAGGGATGCATTTATGACACAGTGTTCTGAACTCTCCACAGAAGGATGACAGAATTACTTCCCTGATGATATCCAGGACCTTGTTCAAAAGGCATCTTTCCAAGGCAAACAGAAGCTCTTTTCCCTTCGGTCAAAAATGCTCCAAACAGCTGAGCAGTCCCTTGATCCTTCAGAAACTGCTGAGTGATGGGAAATAATCCCTTCCCTCACCCCTCGAGCTCCTGGCCACCTTTGGGCTAATGCAGCCCACTCTGTGGCTGTCCTGCCTCACCACAACTGCAAATTTGGGTTCAGCACTCTGCACCATGATCCCCAGCCTCTTCTCAAAGCAAAGCTGCTCCCCAGTCAAACAGTGCCCAGCCTGGACTCTTGCCAGGAATAATGTATTTGCAGGGTCAAGGCTCTGCATTTCTTAATGCCAGGCTGCACAAGAGACCTGTCAACCCGTTACTTCAGCATTTCAGGGTCCAGCTGGATGCCAGCCCTACCTTCATGGTATCACCTTTTCATACCATTTATTGTTGCCAGCTGCAGACTTGTGGAGTCCAGGAAAATAAACTAATCCGGGGGTAGTGATGGATCCTTCCTCAAATGCCAGCCACATTCATGCAGCATGTTGTTTCCACCTCTCCAAGTTATTGTTCTTTGTGATTTTGTTCCCTGTGGTCATTGCACATAGTAAAATACAATAGTAACATACAATATTTAAAAAATGGATTGGGTTTCTGCCAGCAAAGACCTCATTCTTTAGCCTCATCTTTTAAACACTCACGTTTTTATCTGTGTATGATTTTAGATGTTTTCCTCTTAATCCATGGCTATACAATACACTTAAACGGACCTGAATCTTCTCCCCAAGGCACAGCCCAAAGACATGGTGAGATTAGTAAATCCAGTTTTAGTCTGGTTGATTACAATGGTCATTGCATAATATTTTGAAAGCCTGCAAGTCCTATTTTCAGAAAAGAGCCCATCTCTCTGTGTCAAAATATCCTCTGCTTTCAGTGCATTGATGAGACCTCAATATTGGGGCCATTTTTCCCACTGGAGTCTGGGGTCTGTTGAAGAACTGGCTGTGAGTAACTAGAACACCAGTACCCTCTCTACAAAAATCATGCAGGTTTGTGAGTTTCTCTGGTTCAAGGCTGTCTCCTTCCTTGCCTTGAAATGATAATTTTCAGTAGTCACTCTGAACAGTAGCAAATCTGAGCCCAAAGCAAATGTTTTGTATTTAAGGCTGCAGCCACCTTGTAATTTCTTCATCAGGAACCAAGTGTAAGGTATTTGTTGTGATGGTTTTTAACATATGGAAGATCAAGATTAGATTCCTAAAATATTCTGAAAACCAGTTATAGCTTTAACAGTGACCGTGGTTAAATATAAAGCCTAAGTAATTTGTTCTATTAAAAAGCCCAAGTCTTATTTTTATCGAGTGATGTTATGAGGGCATGTTCTAAATCAGCCAAAAGCTCTTGTAGCTACAAGAGCTTCACTTCTGCAATTTTTAACAGCCCAGTTAAGTTGGTGCAGCTCCTTGTGCATGTTGTGAGTACGGAATTCCTCCTCTGACACTGACCAGATCGGGCAGACTCCAGAAAATTAAATATTTGAAGAAGACAGGTGAAGAAAATGCAAGAGCTGAATAACGAGGTTGAGTTTATTTTTCCCCTGCAAAGCTGAGTCTCATTTGGACAGGGCCAGGTTGTGATGGGTGCACAGGACTAGGAAATAAACCCATACATTTCATGCAGTCATGCAACGCTTCTCCTGACATCCCTCTCCACGCTGTCTTGCACTTCTCCCTGCGCACGGGCCCAGTTTAGGATTACGCTGCTGCTGCTGCTGCTGTGCAGCTATTCCAAGCATCCTTTCAGCAGAATGCGTATTCCACGCAGGATTAGAGAATGGTTTGTCTGATGCCCACTGGACAGGCGGTGTGGAGCAGGGTCAAGGCAAGCATGCAGCAGAGCTCTGAAATTTCCTTTTTGATCAAGCAAGGAGTGAGCATATGTTGGCAGATGGAATGTGTGCTCAGCTTACTTTAGTGGAGTTTCAGCACTGACCTTTTGCTGCATTCCTCCAGCAGCAGTAAAATGGTTCTGCTTAAGTAAACTGACATTGACCACGTGCAAACCCAGCTGTCTTCTCCAGCCCACCATTTCTCCTACTGTTACAAGAAGCCTGGAGGCATGGGAATGTTGTAATTTAATGTGTAATAACCTCTCATGGAAATAATGTTGTGAAAATTAATTGTGCTCATGGCACAATAATCTCTACCTCGAGGAGCCAGTTTAAGGCCTGGCCACAGGAATGCCTGTTAATAGGTCCTGGGTTGCTGTACTTTATATTAAAGTCTTCCTGACACAAACAGGAAGTTAAAGGCTCTTACACCATCCCCAGCTTGGCCCGTCCTTCCCTCTCTTTGACTGCTTTATGTTTTCCATCCTTTGTTTCTCTAAGTGTCTGGCAGGTCTGGCTGTGTATGACTATAAAAATTAAGATGGATTAAGCAGAAGTAGGTGACCCAGCAGGCCAGTTACTAGCGGGCAGAATGCTTCTCTAAAGAGCTACTCGTGACAGCTTCAGGAGTAAAAAGAAAATGCAAAAAACCATGGCTCCAGCATGTATTGTATAGAGCCTGCCCTTCCAAATTCTTGATGCCTTTTTCATGGAATCATAGAATCATTTAGGCTGGAAGTGACCTTTAAAGGCCATGTAGCCCAACCCCCCTGCAATGAGCAGGGACATCTTCAAGAGATCAGGTTGCTCAGAGCCCTGCTCAGCCTGACCTTGAATGTTTCCAGGGATGGGGCATCCTCCACCTCTCTGGGCAACCTCTGATCCCCTTGGTGTCCCTCCTCTGGACTGGCTCCAGCAGCTCCATGTCCTTCCTGTGCTAGGCCCCCAGAGCTGGGCCACTTCTTAAGCTTGTCCAGGTCCCTCTGGATGGCATCCTGTCCTTCAGGCTGCCTGCATCCTCAGCTTGGTGTCATCTGCAAACCTGCTGAGTGTGCAATCGATCCCACTGTCCATGTCATTGATGAGGACATCAACAATGACATGGTCTCATTACAGACCCCTGGGAGACACCACTTCTCAGCCATCAGGATGTGCTGACTCACCTGCTGGGCAAGGGGGCAGATTGTCCTCATCCATAAATACCTACCTGCTGTAAAATAATCATGGGGAGAAGAAAACCTAGAAAATGTTGTTGTGCTCTTGCAGCAAAAGATTTCCTACTGTAACCAAAAGCAAGATATAAATGTGGTGTGTGCCATTTTGCATGTAGCAACATCAGTTTGCATGACTTGCCCGTAATTTATGGACTGCTTGAAAGAAAGAACCACTTCCAGTGGGCAGGGAGAAGTGCCCAGAATGGCTAAAAACACATCCAAGATAACAACTGGTGGTCAGGCAGCGGCCTCCAAACAACTACTCAACAGAAGCACTCACATCCTCTTGTGTAGCTGGTCAAGCTTGGGGCCAAGCTCCTGCCAATGACCCGCTGCAATTTCCATCTTTGATTGGTGAGCGGGGAGAGAGATTCATTTCTCAAAAAGGGAGGCTTGGCTGGCCTGGGCCGGTAGGATTTCCGCTGTGGGAATAGGCACGGAGCACTCCGATAACTTGGGTGCTGCACACACGAGGAGTGGCGGAAGGAAGCAGCCCCTGTTTGTGGGGTCAGGCTATTTCTGCTGGGATTTAAAACTGCTCTTTGGAACAGAGTTGAAACAGTCACTATAAATGACTTGCATGAGAGAGGACAGAGCATTTTGGAGGATTATAATTTATGCCAGGCAGGAGCTGTTATGGTTCAGTTTAAGGAGCTTAAAATAAGACTTTTGGGAGACAACCAAACCAGCTTCAACTCTGGTAACTCCCCAGTTCAAGAGACTCCTAAATTGATATGTACAGGGTCTGTTCCTGCCTAGGGGCCAAGGGCCTTGAACTCCTGTTGAAACCACTGGATCTCAAAGATGCTGTGATGATATTTGGCACTGTTAAGAGTCAGCCAATGCCCATTAGGAAAGAACTGATAGTGCCTTGGAGCATATGATTCTCTTTACTCCTCATCTAAACCTGAATTAATTTAACTGAAGGATTTCCTCCCCCAAGGCTTTGTCTTTCATGCAGAGTATCTCTTGAAGGAATGTAGAGTTTTTCTCCGTGGGATCCTCCTTTCTGCAGATTTAAAATCAAGCAACTTATTAAGCCAACGGGAGATGAAGCACATCTGTCTGGACCCAGATGCTCACCTACATGCTTCCCACAGATGGAACAGAGGGAGGGAGAAATCAATCCATTTCAGCGGAGCAAACAGAAAGGCAGACATGAAGCCCTGTCTTGCCATCTCCCAGGCAGTTTAAGAGTACTTTATAACACAAAGGCATAGCTGTATCCTCCTGTTATCTTGGAAATCACATAGTGGGTATCAGTCCATTCTCAGAGAAATGTTTGTACACTATGAGACTGACTTCTAAGTTTTTAGAAATATTGCTTTTCTAAATCTTCCCTATTTTCTTTTGTTAGTTTTATCCCTGTTAGTTAAGTTGAAACTCTTATTGGAACATGCAGCCCAAACCTGACTCCTCTTTAGTCTTTGCATCCTTTAAATATTTACAGATGGTTTTCGTATTCCCCTTCAGTTGCCATTTAGCCAGTGTTGCTCTGTGTGTACCTCTTCAAACTTAGCACCCTTGGAAGGGCACACAAGGCCAAATTCTGCTCTCAGTTACATCTCCATAGCTTTGCAGTAACTCAGCAAACTTGTTAGACATTGAACTGAGCAACGCACAGAGCAGAAGGTCAATGCCAAAATAAAAACCAGGAAGACAATCAAAACTAACATCACATCCTGCGGGCCACAGACTGCACAAGGTTGGTGCCTTTTCTATCATGGTATTTTTTGCTGCATTCCCAGTGATTGGAGTGAAGATTAAGAAGAATCTGTGAACTGCAACAGCCATCAGGAACATGCCAGTACCTACCATGGCTCCTCTGTGAAGGGAGATACAGCACATCATTGTGTGCTGGTCCATGCAGAGTGCTTGCATGATTTAACACTGCCAGATTTGGAGGGGTTTTTCTATGTTACATAGAATATTTGATACTAGATACTTCATATTTCTATGTCTGTGTTACAAACAGGAGACAATAACCTTGCTTTGTTCAGTGACTTTTTATTCCTATGGATATTGATAATTACTCCAGCAGAGAACATTTCTTCACCTTTTCTCAGCCCTGCACGGAGCTGGTTGAAAACACTGCTCTGTGTCTGTTCTGAAAACAGAGAAACTGGCCAACGAGACCAGAACTGAGCATCACATACTGAAGTCCACTGTCCATTTCCCAATTGAAAAAATATGTCATGTGGGAAGTGCTTGTGTCCAGAGGAAGTTTTGCTTGCTCAAGCTGTCTCATCTTCTCCAAGCTGCACTTGGCAGAGCTTGCAACACTGACTTCACATCCTAAGTTGACTCATTTCCATGGCTTTTCTCTTTTGGAGCCTTTGTTATAAAGTGTGAATGTTGTTTTTCTCCTTTTGTGGGTTATTCTGACAGAAGTGTGAATGGAAATAAAGCCATTCTTTACCCAGAATCTGGCCTAACCTCCAAGAAATAACCTTCAAAAGAACTTGCTTCTAAATGTTGGGGTAAGATTACACCTTAGTGTTTAAATGCTATTAAGCCCTTCAACTTATACAATCAGAAATAAAACTGTTTGTCCTTATACATAATAATAATATATTCTTCTAATTCTGTGGTCCCACAGGACAACAGTCCTGTGGTTGCTACTGACTTCTACCACATCCAGTATATAGTATGAAGTAATCAATTTATTTTTATTCAGCACTGATGGTCTGTCCTGAGAGCTCCATGAGGCAAAGATACAAGAAGAGGACAGGCATCTCTTTACACAGCTGACTTGGTGTGAATACCAGGGAATAGCTCTGTATTTTTGGGCATAGCACTGGCAAAAAATAACAGTAAAGGAAGCATGAAAGACTAATGCTCAAAAATACTACACAAGCATAAATTAAACTTTCCTCTCACTAGGGGAAAATGAGGTACAGATGCAATAAACTGATCAATTTTTAAGCTCACAGAAATACCAGAACTGGGTTAGAATGTGCAATCTCAATCCTGACAGATGGAACTGGATGTTCTTTAAGGCCCCTTCCAACCCAAACCATTCCATGATAACATCCTCTCTTACATTATACTCCCTCTCCGTAATCACCTTCTGTGGCTTCAGTCACCTCTCATACAACAGGACAAGTTATAAAATAACTCTTTCATCATTAAGATTTTGCTGTCCAGAGTGAACTGTTGCAGAAGAAAGGACCTTGGGTACGACTCCCACTTCTAACAGTGACATTTCTGGCACTGCAGCAGGGTAGAGGCACCTGGCCAGGACAAGGTCTGTCCATGTGTTTAACTGCCTGCATTCTTCTCCTCCTGTTTGTCACCAGTTCCCACAGAAGCAAACAGACACAGGTCATAGAGCTGGCGACAAGAGGTGAAGGGCACCAAGTTATATCCTTGACAAATCCAGACTCTTAGCACTTTTTTCCTTGCAATAACCTCGGTTCAGGCTCTGTAAAGGGCACCTGCAGTTTACAGTGGTCACCATGAGCAAGTTATAAAAGCCAAACAATGGCATTTGCTCCTCACCTCTCCCAGGGGCAAGAATTTTTTATTCAATTCAAGCCACGCGTATAATTTTACACGACATTTTCAAGGCCTTAAATACTGTCACCCTTCCAAGGAATCTGCACTGCATATACAAATAGAAAACCTCATGCCCATTAAGTCATTTTCCTCTTAATCTTGAATAGCTTTTCATGACCGAAACAGAATCACTAAGGTGGCTTTACACCATAAACTGCAGCCTGTATTCTACAGCTGCCAGGCACAGACCAAACAGAAAGTACAGCTTAGGTCAGCCCATCTCTATATTCTGTTTTTCTCCAAAGGCAGCTAAAAATCTGCTGTTAGCACCACTTCTTTGAGAACAGATATGAAAAATGGGAATATTAAATGCTCTGTCACGGATCCTCCAAACAAAGATTGCCTTTGGCAGGCTTATTCAGCATTTACAAGGGTCACACTTCAGCAAGCAGAATTAATAGTTTTCCCATACCATTCCTTCCACTTTGACTTTCCAAAACCTCATCACTAGAGCTTGTTTGTTCATTTCAGTATCAAAGACCAACTGGTTCTTCTGATGACAAGTTTAGATGCAATCTGCTGAGGACCGAAAACAAACATTCCAAAAATGAAAGGCAAAAAGCTGAGTTATTTTCCTAGAAATCAGTGGCAGTTTCGCACAAGTGCTCCTAAATTAAATGGCCTCTTCACACTTTGGCAAAAATACCAGGCATAATTTTTATTACCAAAGAGTCTAGAAGCATAAGCAAGATATTTGCTCAAGAATTGTTGGTAGATTTACTGACTGAAGGAAAATATAAAACTAATAGAAGTAGGTAACACATATCTTTTTCACACGCAGATAAACCTTACCACTTCCAAAAACGAATAGTTCTGCCACCACACCTTTCCCAGACAGAATAGTGTTAGAGCACTTGCTTTTCTGGGACCAGAGTTTGATTTCAGTTTAAGGCCAGCGATGTAAAATGAGCTGTAACAGGATTAATCCAGCTCCTTCTGGAGGAATTTACATCCTTCTTTTCTAGAACACCAAATTAGGTCACGTTACTTGCATGATTCTTCTTTAGAAGCTGCTGGCAGAGGAAAAGAAAGTATTTGACAGTTCAGCAAGAGATGTTTGCTGGGTCACTTATATGGCTTCTTCAGCATGCAAGCCTTGATAAAAATACTGAGCTGAGTCTGTTAATTACACAGTGACTTTATAATCATCATGAAATGGTGAATATTCCTTTGGTTCTCCATGAGAATTTTAAATTGCACAGCTTTCCCAAAACAGAGCTTTTCAATCTTCCCATTTATTAAGCTAAATAACATTTTAAAAAATCACGAGGAAGACAGAAAATAATTTGGGTTTTCATTGGCTTTCAGTTCCAGTTTCCAAGTGCAGAATTTCAGCAGTACATAGGAAGAGGTTTCTGATTCAAAGCCAGCTCTGCCAGGATCCCCACGATTCCCACACAGCCGAACCGTGGATTTGGAGATCCCACCATCTGGAACCCTGACCCCCAGAGCTGCTTTGCTGTGAGCCCAGTGGTTCTGGCAATCCCAAGAACCCCAGTTCCAAACAGGACTTTCCCTGTGGCCATGAAGGGCTGCTTCCAGCTCCTGAATCCTCAGCTGAGTTCCAAGGTTGTCCATGATGAGGGAAAAGCAGTTCCCACTGTCCCCTTTATCCCCCATCACTGGGATGCAGGGGTGGTTTGGTTGGGGGTTTTTTTTGACTGGATTCAAGTTTGTCCCAAGAAATTTCACAGCTGCATCTTGAGCTGTCTCCCTGGCATTTCTGATTAGTCATAAAATGTTAATAATGAATAAGCAGCAAATTTTATCTGTACAATGGGGTCCAGAACACTTTAGTGTTCCTATAAAGTGGTTCATGTGATAAACTTGTCAATGTGAAGTCTGGAAATAAAGCAAAAAGCAAACATAGTAAAAAAAAAAGTAATAAATAATACTTTAAAAATTCTAATTATTGTCACAAGTGTATATTTGATTGTAATTTGATTTTTGTTTTAAACACTTCCATGATCTACAAAATGTAACAGGGTGAATGTTTGATTCAAATCTTTCATTTTGTAGCAGTAAAATGAGGCAGTAATACATTTTATTCCATGGTCACTGTGACAAATTCCATTGATTATTCTAAGGAGACACATGATGTGCTCCGTATTATTTTAAAAGTCACTGAGAAAATTCAGAAAATATTTGTAGAAGCCAGAAGACCCTGTTCCTACCATGAGCTCTTATTCCTACTACCTATATATGAGAATTATCTATATATTTCTGCGGATTTCATACAAGTTACACTGAATGTCTTTCAGATAAAGGCGAGGAATTCAACATCAATCCTGTGCTGAAACAAAGCAAGAGGCAAAAATCAGCTGCTACCACCCAAGTACAGACAACATTTATCTTTTATTACGACAACATTTATCTTTTATTACGACAACACGATTCTTGAAATTGCAACAAATGCCACTTTGGGGTCATCAATCCACAGGAAAGAGACATCCTAGTCCAGAATCTCTTAATCTCATCCTCTGCCAACAGGATACAGGATACAGTGCTCCACAGAAATCAGTGCTTGGAGGTCAGAGTCAGTGTGGACGATACTCTGAAGATCTGTGGCAGCATGTTACTCAGCTGGTAGAACATTTCCTCAGAAATCGTCTGGAAAAAAACCCAACAGACAGGTAAGGTTTGGCTTTTTGCTGTAGTTTGGAAGAATTAAGTCTCTCTCCACTTTGTTTCTTGGTATTTAAGAGAATTGCTGCTGTTCAGAAGACAACAAAAATCATTTTCAAACTGTGTGTTAAAATTCTACTGAATCCAGTTAAAAGGAAAAGATCGACCTAAAAAAATACTGGCTGTGTATTTATGTGACATATCCACATATCTGTTTCCAGCAGATTTCTTGTTCCAGGGATCAATTATTTCTGCCAAATGTAAGCAGGACGGTGCTGCTTGTTATCTACACGACTCCTGCTCTCTGCGTTCCAGGATTAAATTCAACTTTGGAACTTATTTGTGGCTTCCTCCTTGCTCAGCAGCTTTCTACTTTGTCAAGAAATACATGTTACTCCTTTCCTAACATAACTCTACTTTTACTGCTTTTTAGAACAAACCTAGCGCTGGCCACCTTTGGAAAACTTCCTGTTTCTGAAGATCAGCTAGAACTCCAAATTAAATAATTTCAGAATCTAAATTAGAACTAACTTCAAATACCTGGAGTAATTAATGTTTTTGTGGAAGCATGACTGAACTTTCTGCATTGCAGCTTGCCATATTGTTAGACAATATGACTAAGAAACACCTCAAGTTATGTAATGCAAGGTTAGCCCATCTCTGTAGAGTAAGTAACAGCAAAAGAGTCTCTTTTTCAAAGGGGATGCATTCACCATTTGTAAAGGTGAACTTCCCAGTTTGAAATTTTAGCATCCTTTCAGAAAACACTACTGGGTATTCAAAAACATAAACCCTCCCCTACTCCTCTTTTATAAGCAAGGAAACAAAACCAGACTGATTAATTTAAACTCACTCAAAAGGGCCAGGGAATAGCAAAAAAATCAGAACTAGATCTGTTGACATGTGACTTTTTACCAGCAGTCTCCTAGGTTGGAAATTACTTTGGTTTCACCTACCTGTGGTACCAGGAACTGTACAGTCCGAGAAATTCCTCCATCCCACGAGGCCATTTCCATCATGAAACCTAAAAAACCAGCATTGACACTGTCTAGATTACCTGTGCAAGACTCCCCAGCAGTTACAGCATGAGCAGGCAGTGAGGGAGTTTTCGCACTTAAGTAGGGTTTGAACTGCCTTAATTAGGGATGTCCTCAATTGCCTTTAAATTAGACTGAGGCAATCTGAATGAAATGCAGAAAATCTAAGGAGAAGTTCTGCAGAATATCAACACTGAGGACAGAATAACGAGTCCAACTGCGCAGCACAGTGATACCCAACAGAAGTGAAGGTTTCTCTGAACAGCGTGTCAGGAGTTCTTTCCATGGCTTCCTTTCACTGAGAAACAGAGGTGACCTCACTGTGGCCTCCCAGTGCCTGAAGGGAGCCCACAGGAAAGATGGAGAGAGACTCTTGACAAGGGCCTGGAGTGACAGGACAAGGGGGAATGGCTTCACACTGACAGAGAGCAGGTTTAGATGGGATATGAGGAAGAAATTGTTCCCTGTGAGGGTGGTGAGGCCCTGGCACAGGTTGCCCAGAGAAGCTGTGGCTGCCCCATCCCTGGCAGTGTCCAAGGCCAGGTTGGATGGGGCTCAGAGTATCCTGGGATAGTGGAAGGTGTCCCTGCCCATGGCGGGGGGTTGGAAGCTTTAAGGTGCCTTCCAAACCAAACAACTCTATGATTCTATGATGATTCTATAGGGAAAAAGCTCAGCACTCACTCACTGCTCAAGTGATGAACTACCAAAGGCCACAGGAATCCTCTTGTGGCAAATAAGGACACTCAGAAAAATACTTGTTTAATAGAAGTGGATGACATAGATGACACATGCATTGTGAACTATTAAAAGTCAATTACAATAGGAAGAGGTTCCTCAAGCACGTGGTCGAAAGTGACTGGTTCAACTATTTAAGTGCAGCACACAAAAATGCAGAAAGTAATACCACCACTTGGAAAGACAGAAAACCATGCTGAGTCATGAGGATTATTTTTTCCTAATATCCAACCTAAACCTGCTGTCAGTGTGAAGCCATTGCCCCTTGTCCTGTCACTCCAGGCCCTTGGCAAGAGTCTCTCTCCATCTTTCCTGTGGGCTCCCTTCAGGCACTGCAAGGCCACAATGAGGTCACCCCAAAGCCTTCTCTTGTCCAGGCTGAACAATCCCAATTCTCCCAGCCTTTCCTCACAGCAGAGATGCTTGAGCCCTTTAATGAGTTCATGTCCCTGCTCTGGACTGGCTCCCCAGATCCCACTGGAGCATCCACTCCCATACCTTTGACGCACTTAAACACGAGCTCTGCCCTCTTCAGGCACCATGGAATGGTCATCTCCTAAAATGAAGAAATGAAAAGCCTCAGTGCCCCAGAGATCTAACCAGCAAGAGTAGCAGGGAAATTATTAAAAGCAATACATTTTTTGCCCTAGAACATTTTCCAGCAGCATTAGGACCGAGTTTTCAGAACATTCTAGGCAGGTGTATACACCTTCCAGGTGACCATAAAAGCACTGCCACTCCTTATTGCTAGGAGAGCCAGTGTCAGAACAATATTATACATTTTTAAGCTGAGATGTTGAATAAAAATGCTGTCGAGCCCACTGGAAACTGGGCTATTCAATTCCCCTGTGGAGTTCCAGAAAAGTCGAATATTCAACTGATAACTGTCAGGTTCATGCTTCAGCAAATCAAAGGCAGGCTCCTGACCACATCTGAACAGCATCATGATGACTCCTATCTGTTCTTGATTTTGTTTAAGGTTTCTTGGCATACCCACAACCTTCAGTAAAACCTTCTCTCTGATACTGGAACTGGAAGAAGCCCTAAAGATGCATTTATGGTAAGAGTGAGAACCAAAAAATTCATCTTCATCTGATGAAGGAGTTTCAGGTATCAACAGCCAGCAAATCCCTACCTAGAGTTAAATAGCAAAACGTGACATGAAAACCACCGTGGTTTAAGATATGGCTGCAAGCACTGGGTTAAATAATTTAAGTTTAAAGTTCATGAAACATTTTTTGGCTGTATGCTACAAAACCAATTACATCATGATGATGTAATTCTATCAGAGACAGAATGAGTCACTGCAAACACTTCTCAGAAAGAAGAAAACAGTATCTGTTTGTTTCTGCTGCACTTTTCAACATGAAGATGAGCACTTTCTACTCTGAATACAGGAATATAGATGTGGAAACCAACTTATCATTCTGGGTACCTTTTAAAATTTAAGCTTTACATAATTTTCTATTCACTAAAGCCAGTCTCTGTTTTGCAATGCCAAACACACAGTGCAATCTGTTCTTATCACAGACCTTAATTTCAGGATGAAAGAAAGTTATTTGAGAGGCAAGGTGATCTAAGAATGCCCACTGATAACAAAACTGATAAACTGAATGTGTGGCTTCATTAAACAACTGCTGAAAGCCAAAGTTCCTCCTTAGGTGTGAGGACCTCCTGCCTTCCCCCCCCAAAAACAGTGTATGTTAAAAACAGGGTAAGTTTGAAATATCTTTTCATAAAGCTTTCATTATGTAAATCACTGCATCCCTATGTGCTGCTTTTAGGGTATACATCACATTAATCAGACAGAACAGTGCTGGACAAGTTTGGGTTTGTCTTTTTCTGTTGTTGTTGTTGTGGTTGTTTTTTGGCTTTTTTAATTTTTAAGCATTCTGGAAGCAACACTTGGTGTTTATTATAACTCACCTGCCCATGTGTGCTTTCTGTCACAAGTAATGTGTTTATTGCTGGTTTTGATCCCTGCTTTGGCTTAGTAAAAAACAAGTGACTAAGAAGAAAAGTTCTCTCTCGGGAGCACCTTGAGCAATCAGTGATGGAAAATGAGCCTTACAAGGACCGATCAACACAGCAGGATATGACACCATTCCTTGGACTATTTTAGAGGAACAGAGAGGTTAAATTTTGTAGGCATTCAGGGAAATAACAGAATGTTGTTCCATGCAAGCCACAAGAACTGAAAATGACGTAGCAGTGATTCAGTTCCAATCCATCTTCACAAATTTAAGTTCTCATGAATTCACCACGTTACCAGGAGTTTTGTCTGTTGTGCAAATGATGAAGGATCAGCTAAGCACCAATTCAAAATACAGAGAAGGACATAAGAAAGCAAAAAAGCAAACAGCCAACCTCCTAGGGTGAGTTTTGGATAATAACATTCAAGAAAGTTAAAAAAAATCCCACCTGGAACCTTGGGTGTTTTTCACTAGCAGAGACACTTCACCCCTTTTTAGGATGCAATCATTTTGTCAAATTAAGATTTCTTCCACTTATTTAGGAAAAATAATGGGGAGGGGAGATCAGCTTCACTGATTAGAAAGATATGCTGTAACTCTTTTGATTTTATTTTCATTTAATTTGTGACAGGATCACTACATGGGGCTGCTTAGGGCTTGGGCCTTTGCAGAACCATGTCATAATCAGGTAATGAAAACAGTAAAGTCCACATACATCACGTGGGGAAAAGATTTCAAAGCAAATTTCAATGGGTAATTCAGTAAGAATTAGCAAGGTGTTTAACTCACAGTGCATCTGTGCAAATCCTAAACACTGGATGAGCAGATATAAATTTAAAGGCAAGAAACTCAGATGAGAAACATCTGCGGTCAATACATCCATCAATAACCTCTCTATGGACATAAACTACGTTCATAAGTATTTGTTACACAGCTTACACTCCTTTCATTTCTACTTTTTTAAAAAACAATTTTGTCTTAAATTATGGTAACAGAGACAACTGGACTGAGATCACTGAAGAGTCCCATTTTTGTCACTGTTGCTGTGTGGACAACAGCAATGGCTCCCATGTTGAAACTACCAAGGGAGGGTGCCAGCTCTGGCATTTTTAGCAATGCCTTGCTGTTAGAGCCATTTCATCCCCCAGTTTACAGCAGATTCCAGTGATCAGACAGTAACACCTCACTTGTCCTGAATTCAAACTTGCCTGCTTTTGCCTTTCTCAGGTATCAAATACAGTTTCTTTCCTTCATTTAACTTAGTGATCAGACCAGAGAGATCTGTTTTGGTTGTTCTTGCCATAAGAAAAACAAAGGAAAACAGAATTCCTGATTTTTCTATTTTTCATAGAAATAATAATGAAATCTAATGGCTTCATTGAGATTGATACAGTCAAACTACAGAGAGCAGGTTTAGACTGGATATGAGGAAATAATTGTTCCCTGTCAGGGTGGGGAGGCCCTGGCACAGGTTGCCCAGAGAAGCTGTGGCTGCCCCATCCTTGGAAATATTCCAGGAAACGCTGGATGGGGCTTGGAGAAACCTGGGATAGTGGAAGGTGTCCCTGCCCATGGCAGGGGATGGGACTGGATGAGCTTTAAGGTCCCTTCCAACCCAAAGCAGTCTGTGATGCTGTGATTACTTCTGTGAGGTTATAAACACCAGTCTTCCATCTGCAGAAGGAGAAAACCTTTGGGAAAAGCACAGAGAACACTGCTAATGAATGCCTGTCCCAGGGCAGCATGGAAACATCTCTGCAGCTGGGCTCCTGGTTAACCACCTCACAAAAATGTTCTTCTGTAGGTGGTAAATGCAGAGTCAGAACTGCGGCTGCCAAAGGCACCGAGTTCAGGGTAGCTTTCAGAAATCTGTCATTATTCACTTCTCCCTCAACAAGGACTTACAGATTTGTGTGTTTCAAAGCAGGCCAGCCAGCTGCCAAGCACTGTAATAAGCAACCTGCTAATGCAAGTCACACAAAGCAGTTGTGCCTAAACACACACTTATCATCCAGCTCACCCTCTGCTTACTCTGCAAAGACTTACAACTTAATACAAAAGGTAAATTGTTTTACCAGGACCTTTTAAGAATCCAGCACTAGACAAGAAGATAATTCTTCAGTTTCAGGCATCTCAAGGCATGCTGAACACTTGGTCATGTGCTTTCTGTGTAATTTAAAATACAGATACGCAAACAGAAGCTAAAACTAACCCGGTTTAAAGGAAACAAGAACCAGAAGAAGAATATCATCAGGTGGCAACTTGATTAAGAAAAAGGTCAATATATTTAATAAATTTCTGAAACACAGCAACTGGGTCCCACAGGTGACCCAGGCTGCTGTCCTGCATGTTGATGATTTGCATTTGTGCCCAAAAAAAGGTCTCAATACAAAAGATGAAAAATTTCAGAAATAATCTCATCTGCTCCTAAAACGCTACTTTTATGTATGGAAATACATCCTTTAGAAGCTTCATTATTGGGTGTTTTTACCTTTGTCATTGCTTGCTTTTCATGATAACAGATCCTGATCCTGCAAAAGAGGATCACTTCTACTCTGTTCCAGTCAAATTCTGTTATAAAGCCAGTCACTGTTAAAGGTAATACACTGGTGAGCCTTTTCCTTGCCATGAGTCAGCCACTTTCCATGAAGGAAAGGCAATATTGAATTTAAAAGTGAAAAATCAAAGGGTTCATTAAAAAAAAACCCCTCCAACAGACTGTAATTATTGCTGATAGCCTTGCATGGATGACAGGATTATCTTCTTTTTCTCATTTCTTTAGGTTTACAGACTTTCCAGCTCTTCAGGATGTGAGGCATATGGCTGTGCTCCCTGCCCATCACTTCTGTCCCTGCCTTTCCACCCCCTTTTCTTCTCTGTGAGCCAGGTGTGCAAGAGAAAGGAGGCTGCCAGTAGTTTTAAATTGCTGTGCACTGAGAAATGTTACAGCTGATTGAGAGACAAGCTCCACATCAGAGTCCCACTACAGAAGAGAATACAAAACTCAGCACAGTAAGGAAGAACACAAAGAGCATCAGCAATATGCTGCCTCTTGCCCAGCCAGTATTTGGGGGGACTTAGAGAGGAAACAGGGACAGAAATTAGGCAGAGAAGGAGGAGACAGTTCAAAGTAAAGGTGAAATTTGGTTGCTGCTGTGTGGGGCTGAGGTGGTAGAGGATGGTGTTTAGATTTACAGACCTCTAAGCCAAGCTTTGCCAGTTCTGCTGCTCCCAAAACTTAGTTTTAATGTTTTATAGCTAATGACAATTAAAAGTGGGGATCTGGTATCACTACTGCATCAGCAGCTCTGAAGGTAGTTTCTAAGCAAAAGCTTCTGGTTGTGTAGTCCCATCTTTTATTAATACTTGTACAACTGCAGTGAGCTGGATCCAGGAAGTGAATTGTCTGAAAGGAGGGGTGGGAATAAAAACTTCGAGTGATTCAGGTGGCTGAGATGTTTTCAACTGGTCCAGCTCCTTAATTTGGGTCACCATGTAGATACAAGTGCCATGTGGTGTGGCAGAAGCCTGTGAGTGAGAAAAACCATCCCATTTGGCCTAAATCAGCATGAAACACACCCTTTGCAAAAATCCAAGGATATGAAACCAGCCCAAATGCTTCCATTTACTTACTTCTGACATTTCATGCACCAGCAGGAGGGGAATGCTGATGGTGGTGATGTCGTGTGTGCAGCAGACCTTGAGGATGTTCCTGAGCCCCATGATGGCCGGGTCCCGGGCGGTCACGTTCACAGACCTGACATTGTCATCCACGCACAGGTGGAAGGCAACGTGGATTTCGGAGAGGTTTGAGTGCCGTGTGATGTAGAACTCTCCTGCACAACAAGGCAAACCAGGAAGGTGAGAAATCAGGCAGTGATCTGTGCTGAAATCCGATTGTTAGGCAATGTAAGAAAGATAAGAGGCAAATACAAATATACAGCAGAGATGAGGACATACACAAGAGATCCAAAATCTCTTGGACTATCACTGTTTTACATCCATCCCACACTCCCTCCCCTGCTTTGATGGGTTCCACTGGCATCATGGCCACATGGTGTAATAAACCACAACAGTGCCAGTACAGGATATGATCTCTATATAGCACAAAACAGAAAAACAAACCCAGAGGAGGTGCAATACTCAAAATACACAATGCAAGCACGGAATTGCAGACAGATGTGGGAGGCGGAAAGGCCAAAAAAGGATGGGTTCAAATAAAGGATGCACAGAGGCTGTGGAAAAAGATAGTGGGTTACATAACAACAGAGATATGGCACTGGAACACAAAGGGATCAGTGACCATTAGAATTTAAAATAATTCAGAGTAGTGGGAAGGTGAGTTACAGAGTTGTTTGAAAAAAGTAACTAAGACATCTCGTTGGGGGTATTTTTAGACTCGGTATTCATTTATCAGAGGTGAGGGGCAGTGAAATTCAGGTCTCTCCATCGCTCCTTTGCACTGGAGATTTAAAGGCTACAGTACAGTCAAGGGAAAAGCAGGCGTGCATTGCCTCAACTGTTTCAGTCAACAAATAAACATCTTCCTTCAAACCTATTCCCACTGGCCACTGAAGTTAAGATCTTTTATTTGAACTGGAACAGCTAGAAAATGGGTCTGTACTCCTTCTGGAGGACTGCTAAGGAGGCAGGAATCCCCAGCAGTGACCAGCTACGAGCAGTAACAGACAGGCCACTGCTGCAAGACACACATGGATTTATCTGGTCCAAGTTGATTTATAATCCACTGTCACTAACAATATTTAAGACAGTCAGGAAATCAATTTTAAGAAGCCCTCATTCAACCATGGGTTGTATGGACTTAATTCCTCCCCCCTCTAACTGCATATTCATCTTCAAGTTCCACAGCAGCTTTCCTTACTAAACATCACAACATACACAGAAGATACTTTCCCTGAGAGAGCAATTTCTCAAAGTTAAAAAACCGACTGAAAAATGTTTTTCTGTATCACAACAGTGATATACATACAGCTGTTTTCAACAATAAAATTAGCTGCTAGTATTGAAGTTTCACCTTTTCCCCAAGATGCTCACAGATCCTTGTTTTTCACCCTCAAATTCCAAAAGGAAATTTTAGGCAAAGAGAAGTGATTTGCCCCATGCCATGTGATGCAGTGGCAAAGCTGGGAATAGAAACCAGATGTCCTGACACCCAGTCCTCTGCCTCAGCCACAGGAACATCCTTCTCCTCTGATTGAGGTCAGCTCGGGTTCAGTTTATAATTTATGTTCTGACTTTAGAGCTAAAAATGTGCACGTATGAAACACGATTTGCTTCAAGAAGAGGGGGTCAATGCCACACAACTCACCCGGCAAAATGTTCGACTGGTTTCGTTCGATGGTCTTCAGTTTATCCTCATTCCCACTGATTTTGTTTTCTGTGTATGAACACGTGGAATAAATATTAATCATATCCTCTATTAATTACACTCAGGGATGAAAAGGTTCATGAACTGATATCTGGCTTGAATTTAGACCATAAAGTTACCATAAAGTCCCCAAAAAGCAGGGGGAGGGGTAGAAGTGTTTTTGCTGTCTTCAACACACCCCGAACTGAATCCTACCTCAAATCACTGCCTTTCTTACTTACCATCCTATGATATTCCTTCATTTGGACTAAAGCAAACACAATATTCTCAGACATAACATGAAACTTTGGAAATTGGCCCCACAACCACATAGTATCTTGCTATTACTCTTTCAATAATGTAATAAATTAAAACAAATTTGTTCCTAAGAGATTTACATAAATCAGCAGCATAAAAGCAGCTTTCACCGTTTCTCTCAAGATGTGGCAATATGCAGGTTCTCAAGGAAACTTGTTTTTCCGTGTGCTCATATTTGTTCATGTTCCTGATGCATTTAAATCACATCAGTAGCTCTTTGCAAGGAAAACAAAGTTTCATAATGTAGAATTGCACTGCCTTAGTGTGGTCAGAGCATTTCCCAGACCTGTAAACACAACTGCAAGGAAAACCAAAGCTAAATACACATTTAGGCAATTTGGTATTCAGTTTCCAGCATTCACTTTAAAGGAAGGAGAAAAAGCCATAAACTCCTTTTCTGCAATTTTTAAAGATTTACATGTAAATGGCAATAAAAAGGTAAAGACAGATAAAGTCTGTGCTGCTACAGGCAGTTTAGGAAAACAGAATGGCCTGATGTACTTCCCATGCTTTTAAAATGTGACTTTTAAACGTTGAATTATTTTAAAGGATGTCTGTTATGGCAGCAAAGACACCACCTGAACATCACATTCTCTCTGTGAATTTCATGCAGAGTTTCTTCATGAACCCAAACATTCCATTTTACAGATGAAATAACTGCAGAAGAGTGGCATCAACTCGCCCCTGCCCACAAACATCCAGCTGACCACTGTTCTATTTCAAGGAGGGTAATTTTGGTTGTCACTGACCATGGTGTCTTTTTGTCTTGCTGCTACGCTGTGCTCTGGCCTTAAGTACAACCTTCTGGACAATTTCGAGTTGTTCTTGGATTCCAGGAAAATGGAAATCCGTGCATTCTTGGCAAACGGTTGCGAAATCTAGGAAAAAAATAAGATTGAAATGCACATCCTGAGGTTGTGCTCAGTAATATTATGTAATTTTACTCTACTGATCAAGTAAATCCAGCTTTAAAGGCAAACTCTACAAAAGCAGATAAAGCCCTGCTGGACTCCTCTTCCAAAATTTATTGAGGATTATATATGACAGATTGTGACATGGTCCCATACTTTCCCCTCTACTGTGGCTGCAGGATCTAGCTGGTGGCTAGAAGATGCAATTTTGTGTTTAATGGTATTATTTAAATGTCTGTCTTCTCTCATTACCTAAAATTCAGCATAAAAACAAACCTTCTCCTTTTGCTATTCATTTAAATATTTAAGCAGTTAAAAAAGTAACTGCAAAATAAGTACAAGTACAAAAAAATACTGTTACAATTAAACAACTTGGAAACCATCAACAGCACAAATACAACTGCAGTTTTTCCTGGTACACTTCCCTCTCCTTGCTACAAGCCTGATTCCAACTGTTTCCAGGAAATCTGGAAAACCACAGTATATTTTTTTATGGCATGCAAGCATAATGAGAAGTAATAGTGAAAAAAAGACATTCCAAGTGTGAGTATTTTGGTATTAAACTTCAGGATGGAGATGGGAAGGTCAAACAGGGATAAACACAAGTTAACCTTGATAGAAAACACCATCATAGTGCCCGCTAACTCAAAAGACTTAAATGCACTTAAAATGGCTATTAATCAAACTTTCCGGGAGTAGGGAAGTCATATTCCTATTGTTCATTTTTAATGGAATTCACAGTATCAAAAGCACATGGTATTTCTATACACTTACCTATCAGTTTAAAATCTGGGCATATTTCTTTTTTGTTTTTGCAAATAGGCTTCAGTGTGATGATCTGGTATTACAGAGTTAGAAACTCCTATAACAAATTTGCCTAAGCCAGCAAAATCAATATGGAAGGGTCCTCTTCAATATGTTTGTTACTCAGACACAAAATGTAGGGAAGAGACGAGAGATAACAGCACAACACTGTCCCCCATCCTCACCCATATCTCTTTTTGCATTTGTTACCCTTTTGCAATACCATATCCAAAACATGAGTGTCTCCACTGAATTTTAATTTAAAAAATTATACAAATATAACAAATATTTTTCTGTGAGAGAAGACAGCGAGATTTTATTCTTATTTATTATTTTATTCATTTTCCCTGAGATGATACATCCCATTACAGGGCTCACCTCTCTTGATTCCACTGTATGAGCTGATCCTGTTATCCACCAGTAACACCAGGCCACAGAGGGAAGTTGAGTAGAGGGACATTGCAGTCTGAAGCCTGTGGAGCTTCACCCCACTGCGGTGATTGCGCTTGTGCTTGCAGAAATCCAACATATCAGCTCTCAGCAGCCTCAGGTTGTGCATGGTCTTCAGCTGAGCTCCTGCACAAAGCACACGTGGCTTAATCCCAGTGGAAGACTAAACTCAGGACTGGGATTGAAATGCATGGGCACAAAGTGCTTCCCTAAAGATCTGTAAGGGAGCTGTAACCAGTAACACCCAGAGGAAGTTCTTAGCCACATACTCAGTTTTACAGACACATCAGCGATTTGCAAAGTAGCAATAAAAACACAGTGTTGTCACAAAGTGAGGCTTGTCCATGCCAGAGATGAGCCTTGTTCTCATTGCAGAATCATGGAATTATTAAGGTTGGAAAAGACTTCCAAAATCAAGTCCAACCTGTGCCCGATCCCCACCCTGTCAACAGCCCAGAGCACTGAGTGCCATGTCCAGGCATTCCTTGGACACCTCCAGGGATGGCAACTCCAAACCTCCCTGGGCAGCCCCTTCCAACCCTTTCTGTGAAGAAATTCTTCCCGAGGAATATTGCAGGGCTAGAGATGAAACACTGATGTGTGGTGGTGTATCCTTCCCCACCCTCCCTAGAACCACTCCACAAGCTTGGGAACTCCTGCTAGGCTTTGGCATTTGTGCAATGAGTTGGGTGCTGAGGCATCCCTTGGCCATCCCAGGAACTGCTGCATGGCTGAAGCAGGAGCAGCATGGAGGGGAAGGGATCATCAGTCAACCCCTGACAGCCTGGAAACATCCCCTCCCTGACCCATGGCCCGAGGGGAACGGTACCATGGCTGCTGGAGTTTTGGAAACTCCAGCAATTCAACCTGAGGATGAACATTTTCCAAATGACTCAAGCCAGTCATCTTATGACCCTATGGACAGTGGTCCTAAGGGACGTCCTTGGAGCTTTCCTGCACCATAGCAGGCTGCACCAGCATCTCCCTCTGACAGAGATGCCTCTCAGAGCTTGCAAACTCCTAAGTCTGTGATCCCGGGAGGATTGTCACTGCCCATCTCTGCCTAAATCATTTTAGATTTGATTATAATCCAATTTTCCTCTGTGTGTTTTATCTACATAGTAACAGAGTGAACCTTGCCTTTAAACTTTTTCACTCTTTTGCAAATTTGTATCAAACCTGCTTTGGCTGATGCCTTTGCTGGTGATTTTTTAAGTGACCTCAACCACTCCTTCACAACATAACGTGGTCAAAAACAGCACAAGACTCTACTAACAAACAAAAAATACAAATTGCAAGTATCTATGCTGCTGTCAACTGATTGTGGGAAGTGAATTTAGTAAACATATTTTTCTACCAAATGTAAGAAAAGTTGAAGTATCATTTTTAGGCATTATGTGTTGCTGTTGCTGTGCTTTTTTACATGAGTCACCCCACCAAAATGGATGAAAATTTGCTTCTAGAATGTTTTCCATGAAGCCTATTTCAGCTACTGCTTGATACAGTTTATGCTGTTCTCTCACACATGTGAAAAACAAACACAAACCAATTCCAAACTGTGCATTATACACATTGACAGTTAAATACTGTGAATAATACATGCCTTGGATACATCATTTATTACCAGCTGTTATTATGTTTGGTTCACTCCACTTACCTAAGTGAATAGTAAAGCTTTCTTCTAACAGCCTTTGCTCTTCATAGATTCTCCCATTTCCTTCCACAGATTCCCTCAGCTGGCTGGGCTGAACTTTAATTTCATCACTAAAATAATGAGACAAATACCAAAAAGTTAGCCTATTTTTTGTTCAAGACCAGCAACTTTGGGAAAGTTATCCCACGTTTTCTCAGCTGGTCTGTGGAAACCAGCAGACCAAACCTATGAGCATGAGCTCCACTCATGTGAGGTTTCCCCTTTACCTTCCTGGCAGCAGGAAGAGGAGACTCCACTGTTAGATTTACATTACTTGGCTCATTTGTAAAGCATTCCAAGAATGAGAAATAAAAATAAGTCATAATACCTAGTTATAACATTATAAGAATGTAGGAATAAGAGGCAAACAAAAAAAATTGTCCTCAGCCTATTTACAGCAGCCAACACCTTATTTATGAAGTTATTAGACAAAGCATTTCTTTTCTTCTTCCCACACAAAATGGGAGGTTAAGAACCACCTTATCAAATGTTCCCCAGTGTTCAAACTACCAGGAAACATTTCAGATATCAGTTTTAATTTTTTCCCTAAATTCAACTGTCTGGTAGTGATACAACAACTACTGTTCCTAACACATGAAAGAACATCAGCATCTCTCCAATTTGTTTCTGCATTAGTCAGAACTTTCTCTGTTTTCAAAGTGCCTCACCCCCAAAAATCTTTCATAAACTTGCAAGCAATTCTACTGATTGCAAATGCCTAGTAGCAATGTACTAGTGATGAAGAATAAGGATCCTACCCAATTTACAAATTCTAATTTCCCTGCCATTTCCTCAAACAGAAAGCGTCTCATTCAACTCTCTCCACAAGTATTCACACTAAAAAAAATTCCATTTTTTAGCTGTCCAGTGATATACACTTACAAAAAAAAAAAAAAAGGTTATCATTTATTAAGGTATCATTATTCTCCAGAACATGCTTAGGTGGTAACAGGAAGCCCTGTGAAACAGGGAAAGACAGACATGGGAAATAAAGGCAAAATAGGAGGAAATTCCACTCAACTCAAGCTGTACTTTAGTGCATTACAACACTTTCTGGTACAGAGAGGTTGTAACATCACACAATGAAGAAACTCCTAAAATTATACATATTTAATTATGGTCTATTTGCCTTTGATTTGCTTTAATTATCCTATTTAAATTATTTATAGATGCTATCATATTCCCAATAAGTAGGACCACAGTATCCTATTTAAAAGATTATGTAAATGCAAATCCATTGAACGATTACAGCTGGAATTAAGCATCACAGAGGAATTAAATACCTGACTGAGCTGTTGTTGGGATTCTTTAGGTCCTGATGAAGCTTTATCACCCACTCCTGATATTCCTGCTTCTGGATAGCAGTAGTCTGTTTTAATTCATTGGTCCATTTGTTCTCCAAATCCTGACAGGAGAGCAGTGATAATTTGAGTGGTGTGGGTGTTCTTTTTAAGGTGATTATGTGCATGACCTATTCTAGTTACCTGCTGAGACTCAAAATGCTGAGCTGCTAAGGAATTCACATCCTGGTCAGTCAGTGATTTCCCAAGCTCCTGCATCACCTTATCCATTTCAGCTCCTTGCCTGAAGGAGAAGCAAACACAGACTTCAAAAAACTGGCAGAAGAACACCTTTTGTTGTGCTACAACAACAAACTTGGTTGTTTGTTACTGATCGCAGATTTAACAATGAATATCCACAAAACAAATTGGAATTAAGGGTCAGGGATTCAAGTCAGCTCCTGTGTAAACAGAACACCACTCACTCTAATTTGGGACAGTCTCAGCTGCCACCAACACAAATTCCAACAGAGATACGACAAATTCCATCAGAGTCAATACAATACATATTTAATTCTGAGCTCTACAACAACACTGCTCTTCCTTCTGTATGCACACTTGAGAAGAGGCAATGAGCAGCAAAATGATTTGCTAACGCCTTACTGGCAACATTTACCCCCAAACTAGAAACATGTACAATTCAGTCTGATATGCACTGTGTAATGTGAGCTTAAACACACACAGCTCAAGAGGAATACTGCACTCAGAATGCTAAACCAGACCGACTGAAATCACTCTGGCACAAAAAGAAAAATCCACATTCGATGTGTTCCCTCTTGTGGATAAAGGAGTCATCTGCAGCTATCCAAGCTTATTCCAGAACACGGGATTCAAACTCAACACTTTCTGGTAATCAAAACTTTTATTCTCCTCAGTCACTGAAAATAATAAAAGGCCATCAAAGTAATATAAGGTAGCTGACCCTAATGATATCACAGAATCATGGAATGGTTTGGGCTGGAAAGGACAGGAATGTTCATTTCATTCCAACTCCTGCCACACGCAGGGACACCTTCCACCAGACCAGGTTGCACCAAGCACCATCCAACCTGGCCTTGGACACTTCCAGGGATGGGGCAGCCACAGCTTCTCTGGGCAACCTGTGCCAGAGCTTCACCACCCCTTGAGTAAATAATTTTTTCCTAATATCCAATCTAAATTTCCCCTCTTTCAGTTTGAAGCCATTCCCCCTTGCCCTATCCCTACATGCTCTTGTGCCAGCCAAGTGTTGTATGACTTTGGGTTTACACAGACAACTACAAGCTACACACATTGTCCTATGAGTTTACACACCCAGTGGCAGGCACTCCTATTTAATAAGAGAGAGGAAAACCTAAATAAAATAAAAAAAGAATACCTTTCCCGTAGTTTTTTCAGTTCCACGTCCCTTTCGCTTATTAATTCTGAGATGCTAACAAAATAATTGTGTTCCAGGTTTAACAGCATTTCGGAAGCCGGAGAATGGATCAGATCATGATAAACATCCGCAAAATCTTCATCCCAGCTGGTTTCTTCAGGTTTGGCATGTTCTAACGTTGTCTAAAGAAAACGTAAGAGATTTTAAAGCATAAGGTACCCCTTGGGACATATAAGGAGCCCTCATAATGGGGGGGTAAAACCATGGGGGCCCACACACAGCCTTTACCATACATAAATTATCTTCCCTAATTCACTCTTTATGTATTCTACTTTAGCTTTCAATCTTCTCCTCTCCTGTTCTTTCCCTTTCAAAGCAACTAAAGTCAGAATCATTAAGGTTTGGACTACAGTGAGGAATTACCAATTTTCACACAACACGAGCTTGGAAAGAACAGCAATATCCACAATAACATTTGCACCTGATGAATTTTAGATAAGGCCCAAAACACCAGCTCTGCAAACATAAATGCTTTGCTGGTAAGGATGACTAACCTCTGATGTCACTAAGGATATAATAAACAACACTGATTTAAGAAAAGCTATTTTTATTGAACAAAGAATGGCCCAAGAATGCCAGTTTTGCAAGCTCTTTATGGAAGTTTTCACATTTTTCTGTATTCCATGAGAGGCAAATTCAATTCCTATAATGTTTTCCTCAAATAGTGCAGGTTTGTCATTCTTTTTTTCTCTTCACTAGGACCCTTCCAGTTCTTTTGCACTCCACTATTTTAAAGATCCCATGCAAAACTGGAGACATTATTCCAGCTAAAGCCTCATCCTTCCTAAATAAGTGAAACAGTCATATGAACTCAAAAAATGAAGTGAAAAGTCTCTCCCAACTGTACACTTTCTCCTTCTAGCCTTCATTTCTATTACTCAGATTTAGGAGTATCACTTTATTCCCTCTTGCTTTAATTCTAAGGCATTTAAAGTCTTATGTCTATTTTTTGCTTGAGTATCAACTGTTAAATGAACAAACCATTTGCCTCTCCATTTTCTGTCTTTTTACTCTACTAACTTCAAGAAAAACTTGACTGAGAACTTGTGGGATGAAGACCTGATGCTCACTTTCAGATAAAAAGAAAAAACGGTAAGAATTGATCAGTAAAAATGGATTTTAGTGTACTTTTTCATCTTCACAACTGTGGTTGTACACACACACATACTCTCACAAAGCAAACCCTGAATATTAACTTTCCAGCCTTAATCTTACCTCTTTATAAGCTTTAGCCCAAGTGTCTGCCAGCTGGTTGATGTCTACTTTTCCTGATTTCACGGCTTCCAGAGCCACTTCAGCTTCTCTGTCATAATCTTTTATAGTTTCCTCTTCTACAAACTTGCTAAGAGATTCCTTCAGGTCTATTGAAACAAGAAGAAAATGGTCCATCAACAGAACACATCATTAATCACCCAGGAAACCTGTAAGTAAGGTTTTTCCCCTGAAAACGTTTTCCTTGCTAGCACTTGCTAGCACTGACAACAATTTTCTCTGATGGTTTGCTGTTTAAAAACCAATATTTTATTTTAATTTAAGGAATCAATTCATACCATTTTCTATAAAGCACGGCAGGTTGTGCAGCACCATCAGACGTCCGTGCAAATGACTGATATTCTCTTGCACAGGGAATTTGAGAGGCACGGTAAGCACCAAATGTTCATTCCCAGCACTGAACTTGTACACATAGTCTCTCTCCCTAGTGAAGGTCTTTCCTTTATTAGGCTTCATCCTCTTGAGTTTGTTTCCTGCAATGGAAATGAAAGTAACAAGAATTACATTCTTGTAAAATCAGAAGTAAAAAATGGTAATGAAAAACCATGGCTTTGTTAATAATTAACAGCCAAGAATACTTAACCCCCCAAATTTTCATAGGTACTCAGTTTTGACTTCCAAACACACGCAGCTGGAACTGAAGCATAAATACCGGTTTCCAAAACACCAAATGCTTCTGAAATGCATTTGAGCCTGTCAATATATGAATTTGGGTAATTACCCTTAAAAAATACAGCATAAATCTCCTGACTTAAAAGCAGAACCAGGGCAGATGGGAACCCTGATAAAAGTAACTGAAACACCCTGACTTTTGCCACGGATGCCTCAAAAGCTGAAATCCTTCACAGTGCGTAGAGATTTTATTTCCTCCTTTCTGCAGGTGCTAGGCCTGGGTAGAGGAGGAGCAGATGTTTGCAACGATTTTTAGAAAGAGCTGATTTTGTCATGCTGTAACTTGTATTAAAAATAAGCCAAAAGAGATGCAAGGGGGCTGTGTAAAGAATGAAAACACAGGCTGGGAGCACATACCCGTGCTGCTATTTTTACCCTCCACCGGGCTCCTCTGCTCATTCACATCCCTCTGTTTTCAACATCACCTGCAAAGCTGGACACACTGCTTCAGCTGAACCCTCCCCCGTGCTGAACACCACAGCCCAGGGAGAAAAGAGCCCAATAAAAATAAAAAAAATCTAAGCAGAATTCACGGGTTTAGGGTTTGTGGGGTTTTGGGGTGAGTTTTCTGTGACCAAAGCTACGTGTTGGACACAGATGAAACAAGTCAGTCTCAAAAAACATCTCAGGACAACCAATACTGATGCGAGGCGGTGGCCCGGCCTCTCTGGGAGTGGGAGTCAAAGGGAAATCCTGGGAAATACAAACCCGACCGCGCCCTTTCTGCTGCTCCCCGATGCAGCGACGAGGTGCGGAAGAAGGGGATGGGAGAGGGAGAGGGGGACAAACGCCCTGTTCCAAAGCGGCACCTCCTGCTCCTGAAAACGCAAGCTCAAAGCCGGCAGGACACGGCCGGCGGGATCCCATCCGCGCCCTCCCCACCCCGGGAGCTCCCGGTGTCCGCGTCCCCTCCGCTGGAAGCGGCAGCGCCCGCGGGCACAGGGCACCTCCCGGCCGTGCCCGGCCCGTCGCGGCTCACCTGGCTCCGGGCGGGCAGCCGCGGGTTAACCGGGCCGCGGGGAAGGGGGAGCCGGGATGTTCCGCCTCCCTCGTCATCGCAGCTGCGCGTCCGCGGCGGCACATTCGGCGCCGCTCCCGTGGCGAAC
>VZTA01012702.1:140984-312537 GCA_013398855.1 Mohoua ochrocephala | reverse complement strand
TTGTCTCAAACCGGGACAGACAGGTTGCGGGGAATATTGATGGTGGCTTTGGAGGACAGAAGCTGAGCAAGAGGGCAGAGGTTGACATTTGTGAGGTTACGGAAAGCCATGGACTGTGGAGATCATTTTAGTCTTTGTGCTGACAAGTTTTGTAGCTGCTGTTGGTTGTGGTTTGTACTTATGGAGGCTCTTTAAAAAAAACCCTAAACATAAAAAGGCATCTGATTTGTTAGCAGGATCACTGAAGGGTGTCTAGTGACCTGCTCCTTTAGGAAAATAGTCTAAATGCTGGATTCCAAAGGAAGGTAAGGTGATAATCAGTACAGACATTTAGTATGAAGGGGAAGAGAATCTTCTTTTTTTCCCCCTGTAATATTCCATAAGATAAAAATAACAAGCAATGGGTTTAAACCCCCCTCAGTTTAGACAGAGACTGACTTTATGGTGAAGTGCTATGGACACAGAGCATGTGACAGCAGGTAAGAAGTGATGCTTTTATTTTACCATCCTTGCTCTCTCGCCATAGCCTGTATGGTGTTTGTCTAACACTCGCACAAGCTGTCTGCGCAAAGCTCATAAGGAACAATCCCCCCATTTTTTTCCAGCCCAGCATGGACTACCAGCACCTATAAACTGTGCATGGAAAAGTAATTTAATGGTACATTTCTTCACTGTGATGTCTTGAACAGCTGAGCTGCCTGGATCAGCAACAATTTGCCGTGCTTTGTGGATCAAGGTAAGAAGTCCAGAGGGAACGTGGCCCTCTGAGGTGCAGGCCTTGCACAGCTATTGTGGGTCATTAGAGCTTATACATGCCTGATGTCTTCTAGCAGAGCATCATCCTGCCACCACAGGAGCTAGAAAATGTTTGATCTGTGCCAGCATGACTTATCTCTGGCATCGATGCTCTATGTAAGTGTCTTAGAAAACCCTTCAATGGTAAACAAAGGATTTTGAGGAGAATAAGTCAGTTTGTCATAGCTAAAGCTGTTGAAGCCCCGAAGACTTGACAGATAGATTCAGGTTAGATATACAGTGTATATTTTGCATGGTTGTTTGATCAGGCATGTTTGCCCACTGCCTTAGCTGGAAAAAATTGAATGGGAAATTTCAAAATAAACACAAAAAGTTTTATAGCAAAAAAATACAGCTCCACTCTTTCAGCCAAATATTTATGAGTTATTGTGACAGCTGCCTGAATGAGCCATGCCATCCCCAAGTTACAAAAAGAGAGAAAGAAACCTTTATGTTAGAGTGTATATACCTGTTAATATCAAACTGTGTGTATGGATTGTTTTTACTTGTCGTGTGAGTGAGTTTTTGTTTTGTTTGTAGTTTGTTTTGTTTTGTTGTGGGGTTTTTTTCCTAGTACATTTCTCAAGCTTTTCCTAGGCTATTGTCACTGAAAAATTTACTTTAAAAATGAAACCAGATATTTCCCCATCGTTACCTTTCAGTAGGCATCAAAACTTCTAGAGGAAAACATGAAATAGCAAAAAATTTGGGTTAGGTCTGTGATAGCTCATCATACTTCAAGTGGTTCCATGCAGAAATAAAGAACCCAAACCATGCTTTGCATTATCTAATAAAATAGAAATGTGTTGCAGTTTTCCATATCTATTTAAATTACCTGCAAATAGATACAGATTCTGCATAATTTGAGTGCATCATGGTGTCTTGCTAGTGAGTTTTGGTCATGGGCGTCTTTATATGGCAGAAAGCATTCAACTTATGGTGACGGATCACGAAGTATTTGTTTTTAGCCGAGTTTCTTCCAGTCACACAAATTCCATTTTTTTGTTACTAGTGTAAATATGTGTTTTGCCATGTCCTCTAAGACTTTGTGCCTGCTAGAGACAAATTTCTCACAGGATATAGAAAGGTGAAAGGAACTTATTTCCTACAAGTTATGCAAGAAGATGGATGGGTGAAAGAGAAAGGGACTCAATTCAGTTCCCTCCATTTCACAGCTGAAGGGAAAAGCCTGAGATGACTTCATCCTGAATTTCACATGAGAACATTCGTGTGGACTGGGGATGTACGTGTCCTGTGGTCATGGAGTCAGGCTTGGGCTTTCCCACTGGCACAGGACAAGAGATTGAAGACAGGTTTCCCTAGGGAAGCCCTCTCTCTTAACAGCGACAAGAACTACTTGAGCAGGCTGAAATGTTATGGTGAGAGACAGAAAGCCAGGTCCTGCTGCTGAAGTAGAACAACACTGGAAAATGGTGAAGTTGTGCAGAATCCCATGTGGCTGCTGCTGAGCTTGCAGGAAGTACTCGCAGTGTTACCATTATAGTGGATATACACACTTGACCCAAAAAAATTTGTTTTCAGAGAGTATCCTTGCAGTGTCTTTGTGGCAAAGTGCAGGAAGTTATTTACTGTACAGCTGGTTTAAATTGAAACTTTTGAGGATAATGGGACAGCTCTCCATCTCATCCCATCCCCCTCCTAAAGTTTTCATGCGAGAGCACATTTTCCATGACTCCATTATTGTTTGAACATCAGGATATTGCATAAGCCTCTCTTGGGGAAAATAGAATATACAGAAGCAGAGAATGACCTATGCCCACCCACAAGGGCTGCTAAATGCAGCTTCACATATAGTGTCAATAATGAAGAACATCAGAAGGAAAAAAACGTGTGGGCATTTGAATGTTTTAATTAATGAATGTTTTAATATTCATATCCAGGTTCTCACGCTGTTTCTGCAATGACTATCTGCAGGATGTGGGTGTCTCTCCTAACCTCTGTGTTCCTCTCTCCCCTGATTTGGAATAGAGATCTCCTTTTTCCTCATGGTAAAGTGCAGTGGGCAGGAGAGAAGAAGATAAGGAAGTGCAACGCAGGGTTTGGGGTTTTGTTTGGTTGTTTTAAATTTCTTTGCCTATAGAATTTTAGACGCAGCAGTCATTAAAGAAAAATGTAAATAAACAGGTTAAGGTATTAGCTTGTGCAAGTCACAGAATTTATTTTGGAGAAGTAGCTTTGGTGGCAGTATCATCTGACAGGCTTCATCCTAGACAAGGAAAGATTAACGCCTGGTAAATTTACGTAACTGCTACTGAGGATGAGCATTCCTGGGCCACCCAGTGTTCCTGTCAAAATAATCTGGAGTTTTGAGTGTTGCACAAATTGAGGAAATGTAGTTGTGGTTGAAGTCAGTGGCCCAGCTCATTTCAATGTCAAGAAAAGTACCTTAGGGTTTTTCTGAATCCAGGATTCAATTTGTGAAGTATTTTACAGACTGCTTGTGCTTGATTTCCCTTCTCTGCCTGGAAAGCCACCATCTCTGGGCTGAACGAAACAGTTCTTGAAGAGCCTGTAGTAGTGCTGGAAGCGTGCAGGACAGGAGAGCAGGTTGTGGCTTCTGATCTCTGTATGGCCAGAGCAGTGGAGAAGGTAAATAAAAATGTTCTTTGCACGTAGACACACATGTGCATTGAATCCCTCAGAGTGGAAATAAGCAGCAGTGTCTGTTCGCAGCATTATCTTATCATATCTATTGGAGACTGCCAATTGACAAACTGAGGGAAGATTGTCTCCTCTTCTTTTTGAAAGGTATCTCCCCTTAAGAGAATGTCGGACTGTGAGGCAGAAAGAGGAGTAGCCCTGATGGGTACTATAAATCATTTACTTGAGATAAAATTTTGATAAGCATTATAGAGAAATGACCTCACCGTTTTATTATTTCAGTTAATGTGAGCTGTCACTCTGTGTTTATTGCCCCTGTAGTTAAAGTTTATGGAAGTTCCTCAAAGGAATGCCCTTGAATCTGGGACTTAATGATTTCTCCCTCTACTGGAATTACAGCTTCCAATTGGAGCAGTTTGGATTAATTTCACTTTTATGCATGAGTAATCATATACAACCTTCATGTATCAGAACTCAAATCTACAGAACTACAGTGTTAAAAGCCAATAAACTCTAAGCCAATGACACATCTTAGAGCTCGGAGAGGAATTTGAAAATTGTGGTAATAAATGTTCTGAAGTTATTAGGAAAAGGTTTTTCACTCAGAGGGTGGTTGGGCACTGGAACAGGCTCCCCAGGATAAGCGGTCACAGCCCCAAGCCTGACAGAGTTCAAGAAGCATTTGGAGAACTCTCTCAGGCACATGGTGTGGTTCTTGGGGTGTCCTGTGCAGAGCCAGGAGCTGGAGTTCAGTGATCCTTATTGGTTCCTTCCTACTTAGAATATTCTGTGATTCTATGATTTCATAGAAATAAATGCACCTATTTAAAAAAAAAAATTCTTTAGGGTTTGTGAGTTTCAAGCTCTCTTCCTACATGTCACTCACAGGTATAACTAGTGGATTTGGCCTGATTTGCTTTATTTCCTCCTCCAAGTGTAAGGGAAGATCATGATGTAGTTCTGAAATGGCCGCTGATGAGAGAGAACCTCAGCTATTGGAAAACTTATTATAGACCTACAAGCACTGGAAGTTGAATGAAATAAGAAATGTTCCGCTTGATCTCAGATTGCATTTCAGAACCAAGAAGATGCAGACCTGAGTTTCATTGGTGGTTGTTCAAAGAACGGAGCAGATCTTCATGAGACTGGTTTGCGTTCATTCCATACAAAATGGCAGATGCCCCATTTCAAATGGCAGCAGGTCAAGAAATGGAGGGTTTTAAATCAAATCGCATCCTGCTTCATTCAGACTGCAAGGTTCTTAAATGTGAGGGAAGCCTAAAAAATCTGAAGCAAATTAAAGGTCTCCCATTACGAAACCACCACAAAAGAAGTGTGAACACTGACATTTCTGTCCTTAGGCACTGTTTGAATTTTTGAAGGTGTAGAGCCTATGGCAGTGTCTGTGAAGGTCACGCGAAAGTGCACGTATGCTGTGCTCCTGGAGATCACAGAGTGTTCAGCTGACAGAGTTCCATTCCCAATCTGCTCTAATGAGGTTTGCTTGGAATACTGTGGTTCAGGCCTTGCTTGCTTTTATCCTGGATTTTGTTAATATTGCCAGAACAAAAAAATTATAACAGATCCTCCTTGTATTTCTGCTGAGGTATTTAGGTTTTGTGTTACAGACAGGCTCAAAAAATTGCTAATTTCACTTTCCATATTTCCCTTTTTTTTTTTTTTTTTATTTGACTGCTTTGATGACAAGCTTTATGGGGCACACCAGGTCTTTATCTCTGCCAAGCACGTGGTGTACACCTTGTACACTAGTGCGAATCATTAACTTGCATATATTGTAAAACAGGTTATCTTCGACACAAATAGGTGAGCAGTCAGAGGGATGGAAACACTGCAAAAGAGTGTGTTAAGTAGGTGGTTGATAATCCTTTTTATCGACATGATTGAGTAAAACACGGGATACTTTGGCCTTAAACCAGATGAGCTCTTAAGAGCTCTTAACTGTGTTGAAGTGTTGAGCCCAGCAGTAAAAAGTGAGGGCCTGCAGTGATTTCAGTGAGGTTTGTTTGCTTGGTGGCGTTTGAGCACCTGCTAACATGGATTTGTGCAATGTGGCCCTTCTTGGGTAGAGCCCATGGAGGGGAAATTGCAAGCCCCACCTCAGCTCTTGGCTCTATTTACCTTTCTGACATTGGCCTGCCCTCTGTTTTGCATATCCTGAAAAGACTTCTTGCTTTGTTTTCATGTTTCCACTTGAATGAATCAGTCCTGGAAGTGGTAAAACAGTTTGGTTGTTGCAGACAGGGGACGCATTTCTGGTTGTGATCCTGTGGAATTCCACAAAGGGTGAAGTTGAGCCAGATGTTTTCTAGCATGTCGTTCTGGTAAGTCAGGGAATCTTCCCATGTGCTCAGTTTGTACCAAAGTTACTCATTCCCTGAGGCTTTCTTAAAAGCATTCTTGTAATTTGTGACCTCGTGTTTGCCTATATTAGCTATCTCAGTTCAAAAACACAAGAGGCGGAACATTTAGATTTTGCCACTTGTGCTTCCTTGAAAAACAAATTATTTTGCCATAATGGGCATTGGTTGCCTTGTTGAAAAAAAACCAAACCAAACAACTCAGATTTTCATGGTGACTTGTCTGTTGGTTTGTTCTAACAGCATTTGATTTGTAACACTGTGCATATAAACTAAGAAAAATTAAATATGGGGTTTTCTTATTCTAGAAATAATAGGAGTGCAACGTATCCAGAGCATTGGAAATTTAATGGGAGACAAAGAAACAAATACAGTAGGCTACAGTGAAAAACCTCCTTTCTGTTTTCATAATTTTATTATTTGTTCAGTAATGGAAACATGATGTGGGTAGGTTTCCCAGAAAATCTCCAATTTCCTCACAGACTTTCTGTGAGGTAACTCAGAGACTTGTCAAAATCTGACCTATTTTCACGCTGCTGTTTACATGTAGTCCTAAGCTGCTTCTCAGTAAAATAAGTTGTTTGGCTTTGAAACCTGATGAATTGAAAAAAAAAATAGTAAAGTTGGTCTTGCTAAACTTCGTTGCTTGAGTAAAGTAAACCTGTCATGAACAGCATGATGTCTGGTTTGGGTTTGTGTGTATATAAACCAGATATAAGGAACAACTAAACTTCATTACCTCTTTTTCAATAAAGGACTCTAGCCAACCAAAGAATTTAATGATGTAAAAGAAGGAAAAATTACTTAGTGTGGGGTAGTTCTTCATGGCTTGGCGGCAGTAATTGGTAATATGGGGGGAAAGTACAAAGTGTCCTAACTCTAAAGCTGCAGTTTTGTAAGAGAAGACAGAGACACTCAATGAAAAAGGGGAGACAGGACTAAAACACGAAGTGAACAATTGGCGATTTATCCGAGTCTTTTCTTCAGTAACCATTTGGTATTTTTCCACAGCCATGAGTTGGCACTCTTAGGTCTGACTGTCCCAAACATTTTCCAACATGCCGAACACAACACATGGCTGGGTGCAGAGCTGGCAGCCTCCAGCTGGGATTCTGCCGGCACGCGAAGCACACAATAGTTTCCACTCAAAAATGCAGGCAAATCAAAGGTGAGAAAAATCAATATAGAACAGATTTTGTTGCTGTTGGAAGCTTATGAAGTTGGTTGTTTAACTCCTTTGGTCAGGTCTGTGTTCCTTCATTTGATTGTAGGGAGTTGATGTTGGTTACATTTATGAATTTAGGGTTAGAGTCGGCTGCTGTAAAATTGGTCTGGTGTTTATTACAACTAAATATTGGGAATTTGGACAAGATATCCTCCTGAGTTCCCTTCCTGTGATTCTATGAGCTATTAACTGCTTGTATTTGAAGCTACAGGACCTTTGCAAGCTTTGAGACGGTCTGTTGATGGCTGCTAAAGAGGGTAAACAGAGCTGTTTACTGGCATTTTCATTACAGTGAAACATTAGAAAGCTGTGTCCCTTCTCTGGTAGTGCCTCTACACTGAGTGTTACTCCTTTGTGACTGGTTAGTTATGTTTCAGTAGGATCCCTTCTTTCCAGAGCTTAGACCTACTCACTGCTTGTGTCAGCGTTAACCTGCCGAGAGAACCTGCTTCTCTTGCGTAGAAGAGTAATATAGGGGGAATGTGTTGCAGGTGTGTGTCAGAAAACTTCCTTCTAAAAACCATGGCAGCTTCTCATTTTATTGCAAATCAGAAATTCTCTAGAAAAGGTAGTCTGAGGGTGTATCTTCCAGAGCATGCTGCGAGTCCGTGGTGAATACAAAGAAGGAAATGCGGAATGGAAGCAGCCAAGGTTCTGGTTGTTTTGATGACAGCTGAAACGGCCATCAAAGGTTTTGTTTTTTCCATGACTAAAATATGTACAAGGGCTGTCGTATAAACATGTGATGTGAGGGAGTCTGTGAGCTACAGCTGTTAGATCCAGAGCCTCAAAAAGGCAGAACTGGTAATTGATTTTGCATGTGGTTTTTTTCTCTTGGAAGGCAGGGCTGAAATAGCTCCCTCAGCTCTTTGGATGTAGGTTAAATGTGTTTGAGTGGGTCCCTGAGCTCCCCTGTGCTTGCCAGTGACTTTTCAGAATGTTATAGAAATGGGAGAGGCAGTTCACTAGGATTTTTACTTGTGTGAATTAAGGCTTAAATGAACAGCAGGGGTAGGAGAGAGAGAGATCTTTGTTATGACAACAGTTACTTCTTACAAATGGACTCCAGTGATGTCGTGTAATAAATTCAGGGAGCTCTTCCTCTGCTCAGTGTTGATGCTGTTTGATGATCCGACAGCACAAGGGGAACATACCAGGAAAAGCACCTGAGAGATTACAGAAGAATCTGTGGACACTAAAACTGTCCTGCATCGTGATTTCCTGGGAATGATGGGTTATCCTTTCCTTCCTTCTTGCACTTTATCTAATCTGAATTGAAATAAAATCCCAGGTGTGAAATCTGCATTGTATTCTGCAAACTCTTGAGAGCCATTCCATAAACTGCCCAGCTGGTGGTTTGGTCTGACACCTCTGTTGTGCTGGTGTCTCTGGGTCACCTGCCTGTGCCAGTGTGCAGCCACAGGAGAGGAAGGCAAGTAGGTGTTTCTTGAAGAAAAGCCGAAAAAAAAGCACTGTGTTTCTAAATATCTTGTGAGACTGCTGGAAACAGTTGAACACAATTTTTAAATGAGTTTGATAGTCTACTTGTAAACCACGGATTTGAAATATTTTTGCTTCATGTCAGACAACTGGAGATGTGGCAAACTAAATACACAAGAGAACAGATTGGCCACAACTATGAGATTTGATCATTATAAATTTGATTATTTATTCTTTGTACCACTAGGATGCTAGTCTTCTTTTTTGGGTGCCGCTTTTTTTGGTCTTTTGGGGTTTTTTAAAACCTGTTCATGTAAATAAAAATTCCTGCAGTACATGAAGTATTTAATCTTTTTACTGGACTCATTTCTCCTCTGCCTATAGATATAAATAGAATAATGACGTCTTACTCTCTGGGCTTGGTGCATCACTCATACAGTACATCTCCTTTCTAGGTCACAAAGCTTTCCCACATACACTTTTTTATTAAACACTGTGACAATGCTCAAGAACACAGGATGTTTTACATCTGAAAGCAGCGCCTCATTGCAGCATGGCAGTGGGGTACAAAATAATGAAAATATATCTTTGATTCAGAATTGTAAGATATCCTGGTTTCAGTAAAAATATGCTTACTCTTAGGAGTGACTCACAGATAGACCATGGTGAGTTCGAAGGGGCTGTTTAATTTTATTTGTCCTGTGGTTCTTGGGAAGTTTTATTGAAGGGTGTGGTAGATATTACACAAGACCAACGAGTATATGGTACAGTTGTCTTCAAAATGAATTTTCATGAGGAAATCATGATATTAGCTTTTATTTTATACACTCAGAACACAAATATGCTCGTATGACTGCAGTGTAGTTGATGGGATTTTTTTGGTCGCTGAGAACAGGATGGCTGATGGGTACCAAATAGTTGTGTCCTAGTGGGTCTCCTCACTGACCAGAGAAAGAGATCTGCAGCTTCTGACCCTTCCTGTGCACTGGCTGCCCCATATCCAGCAGAAATAGTCAGTTTTCCAGTAGGTTGTTGGCATTTCTCCAAGTGAGAGATTAAATCACTCCAAGGCCTCTTTTTGTGAGGACTTCGTAATGAAGTTGTTTCAGTAAGAATGCTTTTTTCCTGTATTTCCCATTGACATCTGATTCTTCTTAGAGCAGGGGGTTGGATTGGATGACCTCTGGAGGTCTCTGCCAATCAAAATTATTCTGTGATGCTTTTGCATAGGCAAACTAGAGATGCCTGAGTAGGGTGGGAGCACTATGTGTATCTTGAACCTTGAGTACAAAGCACAGTGATGCAAAAGTCTGTGATCCAAGACTAAAAGCTGGAAATTTTACTCAGTCATGTCATCCACATCTTTAAGGAAGGCAAACAGGACCTGGCTTTAACCAGTGAGTTAGCCCAGGCAGTTCTGCTGAACGGAGACTGAAGTGGTGCTGCGATTTCAAAGGCCTCAGTTTTGCATGACAAGTGTTGTTTTGAGTAATGTGGTGCCACTTTAGTACATGATCTAGACACTGTTTCCATCACAGAAGGTTTTCCTGTGCCACAGTATACTTAAAAAGTGATTTATCACTTGGTAAGTACTTGTAGCCTTGTAATCGTTTAACAAAAGTTGACTCTCACTTTCCCAAAGAAGACATTTTTAGCTATCAGCATTTTTAGTAGTTGATTTTTTTTTTTAACCACCACCCCCATGCTAGCTGCAGAGTAATGTAATTTAATTGTGGTTTCTAAACAGATGTACTTGGAAGAAAACCTGGCCAGAAATAACACATCAAAAGACAATTACTATTTTGTTATATATTTATTAGGTAGCATCCTCTTTCTTTTCTTGCCCCTTGTTTGTCAGCTGGAAACTTCTTCAGGTTTCCTTTTAGAGGTGTTCTGTTTTGGGTAACAAGCAAAGACAGAAAATTTGTGTGTGTCTTGTTTCCTTTTTTAGCAGGAAATCAATGGGAATATACATTACCCTAAGTAAGCGAGCAGCTGTTCTAGAGCAAGGTCCTGACACACAAACATTGTAATGACGTACAAAGACTAATATATGTACACACAGAGAAATGTCCACGGGTTTTTTTTCCCCCCAGGGTCTAGAGGGAAAAAAAAAAAACTGCCTGTTGGTTGTCATGGTCACTGTTTATAATGATAGAATTTGCCAAAAGTTACCACACTGCACTTCCTTTAGCTTGGTGCTGCAAAGCCCTCTGTATTTTAGCTTCTGGTAAGCTTTTGCTCCAAAAGAGATCAGCTACAAAGGATTTGGTTTGTATTTTTTTCTAACAACCATGAAAATCAATAACAGAACTTCCCTGTTTTAGTGATGTAGGATCCTAATCTGAGCACACACTTTATTCTTAAGAGGAAACCATTGTGGTAATTTGCTGGCAAATGCTTACTCTAAGGCAATCAGCAAAGTGCTCCTATGATTTCTGCTAACCCAAAGGAAACCATAAGCCAGTCTGTCTTGGGTAGTTCCTGTGATTTTTCTCATACCAACAGCTGATGCCTTTTTTGTCCTTTTCCTGTGATGCTACAGCTACTTCACTTGGACAGCCTCGTGCTTGCAAACCAAGCATTCACGTTGGCTTACGTGAGAAACCAGTTTCTGCAGATACATTTTGGTGTATTGGAAAGTTATCTGATCCTTGGCTCTCCATCTTCCTCACTAAATATACAGGTCAAATTTGTTCCTTTTTTTTACTGTACTTGCCTTGACTTGAAGACTGGTGGCATCTCCAGAGATTCTGAAGCTGCAGCTTGCATTATTTTTTTTTTAATCTTATCTCTGGGGTTTTTAATATTAGTTCTTTTAGCAGTACATAAGCTATTTAACACCAGGCTCCTTAGTATTACAGTGGTATGATACTGCCTTGTTTAATACAGACATCCAAATATATGACCAGTGTAGATGTCTGGACCTTACTGCCTAATATGAGATATTTTCCAGATGTCTTTGAAGGACTGGGCAATTTTAACATTAAGGGATGATTTGAATGCATTTTGGAGAGTTTGCATGTGCAGGCAATTCTAGCAGTGGTAAAAGATGAGCCGTGCATTTTGTTGATGGAGCTGCACCGTGCCAGCTGGAGTTGGAACACCTGGGAGATTCAGCCACTCCTGTGAAACTAAAAAAAGCAGTTCCTGTCTTGTAGAAATGATTGCTGACATTTTCTTTTTCCTCTTGAGTGCCAACACCAAGGGTAGCCATGTTCACTTGGGGGACTTATTTTAATTCTCAAACTTTGCATGTACCTCTCTCTGTCTAGAAGGACCCTTGTTGTCAGGAATGCACAAGTGGCTTGGCCTTCACTTAGTGGCAGTGTTTTCCTTGTTAAGTACACTGGAAGCATGGATTATTTAACTGTTTTCATTCACCTATGCTGAGTTCGAAGGCAAGCAAAATGCTATCATCTTCCTCCTTTGGAAGTACTTTGGCTGTCCATTTTCTTTTCTATCCCAGAAGAGGGATTTTTCTGCCTACAAACTGGATTTCACAATCACAGAATCCATTTTCCAGATGTTCGAGTATACTCTTTCCTAAAGCTTTGAGTGTATTAACAAAAAAGTGCAATTTGGAGAGCATCCTAAACAGAGATTCACCTTAACTCATCTATAAATTATTGTGTCCTTGTCGTAATACAAGCAAGCCAGTTTTTTCTTGTAAACAGAAATTTATTCATCAAAAGTTTAAATTCTTTTTCCAGCCAATGGAGAAGCTGCATGACTTCCTTTTATTTTGGAAGGTGAAAATAAATTTGAAGGCTGCGTGGATTGAAGTGCTGCAGTGAAGGGAAGCGGAATTGACTTGGAAGCAGATACTGCATTTTTACAGAAATGTGAAGCTTTTTTTGTAACAAGATAGACAGGTGTATTTCTTTCCCGAATGAAGATAACTTGCTACGTTATTCCTGTAGCTGTTTGTGGTGGTCAGACAGAACACCCAGAAACTGAGTTTCTGAAAATACGATTTTCAAGGTGCTTAACTGGCTGTGGTTTCGTAGTTACTTTATCTTGTTAAGGTCAGGTGGCTGTTGGCACAGTAATAGTGATTTCTAACCATTTTTGTCCATTTTATAACAGCACTGCTGTTCAACCAGTTGCTGTCAGGAACTGACCCTGCTGAAAATGGGGGTTTGTGGGGTTTTTTGTTTGTTTTGGTTTTTTGTTGTTGGTTTCGGTTGGTTTTTTGGTTGTTCTGGGTTTTTTTTCATTGTCCCCTGATTATTTTAGTGTTTGTCACAAGTCTGAAATTGAATTGGATTTATATATTCCCACAACAGCAGGTGTGTTCAGTGGTCCACATTTTATCACTACAGTATGTCAGCAGGCTCTGCTTGTTGATGCGCTGGCAGCATCAAAGTGTTTAGTGACTGACCACTGACTTTCCCTCTGGCCCTTATATTTAAGTCTTGCTTCTGCCGTGGTTTTTATGTAATGCCTAGAAGTTGAGATGAAACTGAAATCCTTTCAAGGAGGTGTTTTTCATCAAGGCCATCCTAACAGTTTCTTTGTGGCTCTACAAAGAGTTGTATGGTGGTAGGGTGGGAAGGAGAGCTGACAGACTGCAGTGAGAAGAACTGATCTGAGGGTTAGGAGTTCCCTAAGCAAAAGGGGTTTTTTCCATGGAAGAAAATACACGTCATTGAGGAAGTAGTGATTGTTTTCATCTTTGTTCTTCACTCTCCCCAGTCTGCCTCACTCTGGCTTACAGAGAAGCTAATGGGTACTATGAGTGCTCAACACTCATGAAAACTGGTTTGCTTAACACTAATGATTCTTAAATTTAATATACTGCAGGTCCAGCTGTGGATGTTGTGAGGTGCACGCTGTTTCTCTAACCAAGACTCTGGGCATTCAGAAAACCTCTATAAATAGGAGGTTTAGCACCTGCAGATTTCATGTTTGGACCTCAAGGGGTCCCATTTTTCTTTCATCCCATTATTTTTAATTTTTCTTCAATTGGCTTAAGTCCCTTGTTTATCAATGAAGGTAAAATCCTTTTTCCTGTAGGTACTGCTTTCCTGTTGAAGTAACATTACATAAAGGCTTAAGTTTAGAGCTTCATGCCTACTGCTTTTTCCCCATCATACTTGGAGTGATTCTTTTAATTTTTCATGAACCAAGAATTTCAGGCTATTAAAGGTAAAAATGCTGCTCTGTGGAGTGTTTGAAATCAAAGTAGCAGCATGAGAACAGGACCATGAACAGCATGGAAAGATGTGGTTAGAATCACTGGTCTAACTTGTTGATGAATACCAAGCCTGGTATTCCTTTTTTTTCCCATTTGCCCCTTGTATTACCCCCCTTGTAATCATGGTATTTGATACGGTTTTGCAAAAACTCAATCTTAGGCTTCCAAAGAAATGTGGGAAGTCTAGAGAGACCCTAAGGAAGTGCATGAGACAGTGTGAGTTAAACGATGCGAGATGAGATGGGGTTTTGTCTCCCTATTGACTGTCCTAAATAGAGCACTTGAGTGCTGATGAATTCAAGGCTAATTTGCCATGCCATGACTCAGTTGCTGCACTGGAACTTGGCTCGGTGGCTGCAGGAAACTCTTCTGTTTGTTTCTATTTTAGCGGGGCCCAGCGAGTCGTCTCAATGTCACTGCTGGATTTAGAAGTGGGTGGCCAATGGAAGATGAACTTTTGTTGGTCCAGCTCGCTCATAGTACAGAGTATTTATAATTGGGTGCAAAAGGTGGGAAGCCGTGCTCCTGCTGCAGCCAGCGTGACCCTTCCCAGGGAGCGCTGGCTTCGGCCGGGCTCCTGGGGAGAGCCATGCACTCCCAGGGAGCTGTCTGGTGACAGGGTGACTCTGCCAAGCCGTAGGAGTAAGTGAAAGGAGCTGGGAAGCCCTGTCCTGCCAGCCACTTCTGCCAGTCCCTCAGCTCTTACGGGGCTCCTGGCACAGTGTCCGCAGAGAGGCCCTATGGCACAAGGCAAGCAAACCAGTTGTGCCTGTGTGTCCAGGCATCTCTGCTCCTGGACCTGTCTTACTGGAAGAAAATGGTTTTTATTTCTCCATGATAATTGAAAGAGAGGCTTTGTAACCAAACAAGGGGTAGGGCTTGAATGGATGTCCCTCAGGTTGTGCCGCATGCTCTTCCTTTTCACTGGGGCAGAAAATTTTGCCTGCCACCCCAGGTAGGGCCCACAAACTTTACTCTAAAATCTTTCCAACCTCAGGAATACTGAAATGTAACCCAGATGTGGTTGAATCCTGAAGAAAAAGGCAGATACAAAACAAGATGTAGAGTTTAGTCTCCCTTTGCCAGCTCCTGAGTAGAGCAGCTTTGTTTTCTGCATTCAGAAAAAGCCCCAGCAGCCATGCGCCACCTCACTTTGCCTCTTGTTGCTTTCTCTTACTTAATGGCAGTGAAACGAGAGATTTTTGTTGTAGATGATGGAAGAAAAAGACTTTCTTTTACTTTGATCCTTATCACCCAGATTCTTTTCCCTACTTTGCTCAAAGGAATAACACGAATTACCTCAAAGTAGGAAAGAGTTCTATTAATTAGTTGTTCGCAGCATTTTACTATTTCATGCCTTCTCAAGACATTAGCTTCAAATGTATAATCTTTGTTTGTTCTTATAACAGAAATTTGATCATGGCATACAGTATTAAGGAAAAATAATAAAAATCTATCACAGGATAGTTACAGAATTAATTGATGTGAATTACTGAATTTTTTGTTCAAAACAGTGACACTCGATAGCTTGCCTTTGGCAATTAGGGGCAAATATAGAGGAACTTCCAGATTCTTAATTTCAGTATTTTAATTCTTTGAAAAAAGATGTACACATTCTGATTCATTACTAAGTTTTCTTAGTCATGAGCAGTTTTACTTTCTATTCTGCTCTGGAAGATATAGCTTAAAGAAATACCCCAAATTCTGCTATTTCGTGTATCCTAAATCAACTGGAATGTTGTTCTTTGTGATTGTTATAACAAAAAGAGGCCAAGAAATGCAGGTTTCTGCTAGAACCTGTTATATTTTTCTGGTAGGCTCTGAATACTGGATTTCAATATTTTATACCTTCTTTGTGTTTTTTTCTATATTTTTCCTGTCCTGAGGAATGGCAAATAATCCCAATGTATTAAAAAAAAAATCAAAAAGTAGTTTATGCTCTTAAACATTATTGTGTGGAAATAGAACAGGAAAATGTTTGGATTAGTGAGTGGGTCAGGTTTTTGTGAGGATCCAGATCTGTAGCCATTAAGTGACATACTCATGTTCTTAGGTCACAGCCTGTGTTATATGAGAAAACAGCATCACATTACACTCTTACGTTCTTTTGGGCATGTCAGGATATTTTTAACAATTCTCTATTAAAAGAAATTCAGAAAAAGCTCTTTTTATGGAAGTAGACACCAACACCTCGTTGTTTTATCTTTTGACTTACTAGTCTGGCTAAAATACAATTTCCTAAGAGTCAAAAGTACTGTTCTTCATTTTATGCCTTTTACTATAAACAATGGGACTTCTTCTAAAGCAATGCCTACTAACTAAGCAAGCTTGTAACAGTTTGCTTTTGGGAAAACCTAAAAAATAAGAAATGTACATAAGAAATTTCTATTTTAGAGCTAGAAGGTACTGTGGAGAGGTAAATTCAACTAGACTTTTTGAAGTACATTTTAAAGTCACTCTGCTTTCTTGTATTTTGACAGTATTTTTTGTCATAGGGCAGATATTTAAAAGAAATCAATTTTCATGCCAGTAAGCAGAAAATGGGTTAGTTTATGTAAGCTTTACCACAGCGTTCTTCATTAAAGTGAACAGAATGGCTCTTTCGATACTGGTTCTCCATTACTCTGTTGATATGTACATATGCTTCAATGCAGGCAGAATATTGACACCACATCTGTAAAATACAGGCCTGTATAGCTATCACCATGACATATGTCTGGTGTCCTTAAGAAATACAAGCAGTTGAATGGTATAGAGAGAGACAAAGCTAAACATTGAATTGAAAGAAGGTGAAACGTTTAGACTGCCTGTTTATAATGTGCTTTTTTATATAGTGACAGTAAGGTTTGGTAATAGCACTGTGTTCCATGACTGCTTTTTGACATCCTCATTACCCTGTTACTGACTTTTCCATTAGGTTGTGTAAATGTGCTTTTGTTATAGGTGGCTGATATATTGTCTTGCTACTTTGAAGAGGTAAAATTAATTTCTAAACTTGTAGCCATCCATCTTGGTAACTATTTTGTATTCTGCAAACACGAGATACAGAAGGGAGAGCAGCTCTTCCTCAGCACTGCTCCTTTGTGTTCCTCCTGACAGGGATTTCGCTTGTGATGTTTCTTCGGCATCAGGGTTCCTGTTCTGCCCTGAAAGCCAGGAGCTGTGACGGGTGCAGTGAGGAGCCAAGCCTGTTTACACGGGGCTGGGAAGCTCTGCGAGGGCAGTTCTGTGCCTGGCTGTGAAACGTGCTCCACTCTGACAACCACATCAGAACCTTTCCTTTTTCATCTTTGCTAAATAAAAAGTTTTAGCCTCCTCCTGGTTTCAGGCAGCCTTTGGCAAACGACTGGTTTTTATTTGTGGTTTTATGCTGGTTCTGACTTACGGCGCTCTTTATTGCTGTGTGGTTCTAGCAATCAAATTTCAATTTGTTCTCTTGGCAAATGCATAAGGCACAAGAGAAATTTTCTGTATATGTGAACAGAAATATATTGTTTTCCTTTATCTCTTAAACCCTTGGCATGATTTTTCTGTATCTCCAAACTTGAGTGTTTCCCAAATACACTCTGTGTGTATATGTTGAGTTCATCTTTTTGGTTGCTATAAATTATATTTCTCTGTGTTGCACCACTTAGCAATGACAAACATTGTTTTACTTTGGTTTAAGCTCCCTTTGTTCTTGAAAGGGAGGTTATAAAACCCATTTACAAACCCTGAGGTAGAGAAGGATGATTATCAAAGAAAACATGAAATTTTAGGGGTTGATGAGACAGTCTGTATGTCTGTTAGGAAAGGATTGCAGCATGTAATATGTGCTCTTCTCCTGTGATGTCCACATTCCTACCAGAAAAGATGGCATCTTCTGTGATGATGTTTGGTCTTAAGTAAAAAAATGTGGCTCTTTGCTGCCTGTCTTTTAATACAGGAAGGAATGAATCCTGTTGGTCTTAATGGCTGGGACCCCTTTATGTCCCAAATTTGTACAGACTGTTACACTCACATGCAGCACATTGCTCCATTAAGTCAGGAACTGTTTGCAGGAAGGAGCTGTTGTAGAAACATATGTAGAATGTGGATCTTTTATTTGAGGATATTGATAGTTTTACAGCTGTTTTTGCAGATTTTTCAAGCCATATTTTGCAGGATTGGAGGAAGATTGTGAAATTGCTTAGAAACCGTACGCTCAAGGTAAACATCACAACACATTTGGGTTATCCACATTAATAGAAATATTTCACAGATTGAAGAGACCTCAGCATCGTGTAACAACGATATGTTACACCCCAAGATCCTAAGGCATGTTACAGTCATTAATTAACTGGAAGCAATAACTTCCTTTGATGACAAGTAGTGTTTCCTCCTGATGAGGCACAGAGGATTAGATGCCTATCTCAAAGCAAAAACATACTGCTCTTAAAAGATACTTTTATAAGTGCCTATTCTTTTCCGTTTTCACTCACTTTCATGTAAGGGTGTATATCACGTCACCTCATTGTGTGTTTAATTGCTTAATTGCATCCTACTCTTCCTCTGCTTTGATGCTAGTGGAGGAGTAAATCACTTTGCTCAGAGGGCACACAAATTTTCTGCTGGCATGAGGGAAAATTCAGTACAATGTTATTTTAACAAAAAACTGAAAGCAGGCACTCTTGTAAGGAGTGAATTTTCATGGAAAATGCAACTTTTCTCCTATAAGATTGGCGACAAAGTTCTTTTTTTAATATGTATGTATATTCATGAGCATGTAGTAGCTTTTAGCCTAAAGGAAGGATGTCAACTCAAGTGGAAGAAGATAATGTGAAATAAAAAACCCAACTGATGAAGGTTTTGTTGGGAAGGGAAAAGAAAGATGATGTTCCTTTCTCCCAGCATACTGTTGTGCTGTCTTTTGTCCCATGTGGCCCCAGGTCTAGTCCATCTTCCTGTGCAACTGAAAGTTTAACTAAACAGGCAAAATGTTGTATAAGGGATGTAGTTCTCAGCATAACACAGGCTGGTCTCTCAAGCACGAAGGGGCCAACGCTGTGCAGCAAGAGGGAAACCCACTGCAGTTCCCCATTCCCTCCTCTCTGCAGAGCACAGATGGTTCTCGTGATTTACTTATTTTAATAGGCCTTCATGGGATGCAGAAGGAATGTTCCAGCTGAGGAAAGCCAGTGTAGTAACACCATGAATCAGTGTGCCAGACTGATCTGTTCGCTTCCCAGGAAAAAAAAATAAAATGCAATCAGTAAGTTGTTCTGGTTTAGGCTGGATAAAACAACGGCTGCTCCAGGGGCTGATAAAGTTTGGAGGCCTCTTTAAAAGGCCTGTTTGAAAATTTGTTTTCTCAAATTATGTCCAAATACTCCCTGTGAGCTCCCAGTCCCACCCTTCTGTCCAGTGCTGAGCCCTGTGCTGTTATGCAATGCAGCCTTTGAAAATTGCACTCTGTTCTTAGCAGACACCAACCTGGATATCAGAGGGCCAGGGTGGGCTTGTTTTTCCTGTCCTCGTAGCTGTTTGTAAACAAATTACTCTGAAAATTGCCTGTTCTGTGGGGGAATGATATGAAGGATGAGTTGTTGTTGCTGTCTTGCCTTTCTCTTTCTTTTTTTTTTCCTCCCCCTAATCAGAAACACTCAGTAAGCTCTCATTTTTGATTCAGGTTTTCATGAGAACTGGTATTGTAATGTGTTGGTCTTAGTAAGGGATGCCTTTGCTGAATAGGCTGATGCCAACTAACTTGTTCATCAGAGTGAAGTGCTACATACACAAAGTGATCCATCTCACATCATAAGACAGAGGAATGAAGTTTGGAAAGCACAGTTACAAGTCACTGATGTACATATTTAGCTTAGTGAAAACAAAGACAAAAAGAATCCTGCTCCGTAAAAGCACTTCAGTTCTCCTCGCGGCAAGCAGGAATTAATTTAGTTGATTGGAACTTTAGGGGGAAGTTCCAAGTCGGGTCCAAAGCTAAGGTGGTGATCTAAAAGGTTTTTACAGGAATCCTATTGCATTTGCAGATCTTTTCAAAGCCATTTTTAGTGAGCAGGCAATTTGCTTAGGTCCTGTATACTTTCTTCTCTAGAGAATTGAGGTAAGCAACCACTTCCTCACAGAAAGGATGCTCTTTCCTCTCCTATGTGGCACTTCCTACATTTGATGAACCAAGTTCCAGAAGAGTCCAGTTGAGAAAAGGAGATACATAGAAACAATCGAAACTAGGTGTGTGTTGGAGGTGGCAGGGGAGATAAACTTATTTTGTGTTTGGGACTCTAAAATGAAGTGTTTCAGCTTCTGCTCTGACCCCGGGAGTTCATGCTGTAAAATCTTTACATATAATTTAGAACATAAATCAGAAGCTTTTGGCTCTTGAAAGTTTGGTTTGGCTGGGACCGGATCATTCTGTCCCCTGGAGGGACCATGCTTCCTCCATCTCGAGGCTGAGGGAGCGGGAATGTTATGGCAGGCTTGCAAGCTTACAGTTCAGTTTAACATTTGCACTTGTTTTCATGTAATACATTACCTTTACAAAAACAGCAAAGCCTTTACTTCCTTTTTCATCACATCTGGCTCATAACAGCATAGTTCTTTTATTTTCATGGAGAAAAATATTTTAAAAGCCTCTTAGGTACAGAATGGAGAGGGAGAACAAGGAGAGAGAGGCATGAATACTACACCAGCAACTAATGACCGGTTCTTTTCCCTCTAAATTTCTAAGGAGAATGTGCGTGTGTGAAACTCTTAGTTTCTGCAGAACACAACTGAGGGAAGTCAGGTTTGTTTCAGGCCTAGCAAGGCTTTGGTGTGGCAGTGGTCTGGCAAGATGTTTAGGATGAGATTCCCAGGAATGCTAAAGGGTTTCTAGGTAGCTCTACAGACGTTACTGGGCTCTCCACAAAGGGCTTGTTCTTAGCATGCCTCGGGTGTCTGTTGTCTGAAGGTGGTGGTATATTTTTATCTCGAGGACCTGTTACCTTTAAGGTGTTTTGTTCTTGCTGTGCTCCAGGTGTCTTCCCAGGAGCTTTCTAACTCTTCATGTTTAGTGCTGTCTGTATCTTCAGCATTAAAATACTGAGGACAGTCATCATTTTTGTGGCTTTCTCTAGTCCCCACAGTTAAATCTGTTCCCCATCATAAATGCCTGCTTTGCACGTGAGAGTCTAGAACCTGCTGAACTCCCTGAAGGTGTCATATCTTGTCTTTTCCTTACCCAAGAAAAGCTCTGCTTCCTTTCTCTTTTTCTACCAAGAGATGTTTCTACCCTTTTTCCTAATGCCTCTTGCTGACTATCCGAAATTTTTCCTGCCCAGAGTTATCTCCTAGCTTACTTCCGTGCTAATCTTGCCTGGTTGCTGATTTGTCCTTTACACTGCAGAGTATCAAGGTATATTATCTATTACTATCTATCAAGGTATATATCTATTACCTTCTTTTCCCCATAGCAACCTGTCTTGTAATGATGATGTCTGAGAGATGGAGGGTTAAAACGGCTGAGAAATAAGTCAAGTTTATTTAGTCAAATGGCAAAAGGCATTATAAGAAAGATGTATGTAAAGTTTCTACATGAGAAGATTTAACGTGCTCATTTTCTTCTGCCCAAAATCTTTTTAGTTAAACATTATTTCTAAAATAATGCTAATTTTAGACTTCTAAATACTTACGAGGAATGGGAGTAAAACAATTTCTTTTGGTTTCAGACTTTAAAAGATCATTACTTGTGTCTCTTGCATGAAAAGAAGTTTCATGTGCAACTCTGGGGGATTTTCATAATTACATTCATGCTTGATTTTTCTCTTGAGTTCTTGAGAATGGGGAGTATATGAACACATGAGTGTAGGAGGTTAAAATAAGGACAGATGAATTTAAATGAAGGGCCAGTACAAAATGAGAGAAGAGAGTGAATATTTAACAGCTTTTTTGGATATTAACCTCAGTTTACAGACTCGGAAAGAACTGTTCAGCATCCATGCGTGTTTTTTTTGTGGCTGGGGTCTGTTCCCCCTCCTGAAATTTTATGCAATCCTAGACTTTAATGCAAGGAGTTTGGGTCCTTATTCTTGATTCTCAAGTCTTAAATCTAAACATGAATTATCTTCATGAGTCACCAGTCTCCTTTTTCCAGATAATTCTGTAATTTTTTGGTCTCATTTTTGTCTTCTTCTTTGGATGTATACAGACAACTGATTCTACTGCATTTTGATGCTTTTTAAATATTCACAGTGAAATTTGTGTAGAGCTGTGGGTTTTAAATTGGTCTAAATATAGTGAACATTTTCCTATGCATTTTTGATTGACTCACTGAAGTATTTAAAATCTGTTTTGAAATAAAAGCCTCAGTTATTTATATGACTGGTGATAAGGTAAAGACAACTGTAAGGCATAAATTTGCTAAAGATTGTCTGCACTGGTTTCAACTGAAATTGTTATGCTGATGTGGGAGAGCAGACATGTATCTAAGAAGTGGAGTATTCTAGAACAGTTTTGTGATGTAATAGAGCAGTTTTGCAAAACTGTGTTTGCTGCTTTGAAGGGGAAAGAACTGTGCTATCAAATAATGGAAGGAAGAACCTATTTATCCTATCCTAGTTTCTTGCTGAGATTGATTTCTGAAGGATATTCATAGATTCTTCTGCAGTGGAAAACTCTTCCATTTCTCTACATTATGAAGAACAGATCACTTGGAAGGTTATGTGAAAAAAAATATTTCTGACTAGACTCGTTCTGACATTTCCTTATTCAGTCATTTAAAAGCATTGCTCCACTTTTGCATGACTGTGATCTTGATGCAACCTCTTTGCACCTTCAGCTCTCTGCTCATGTTTCAGAATGCCTGTTTGGTTTTCCATAGCATGGAGAAATAGTTGGTTTAAGATGCACTCACCAACATTCATCTTCTGTAATGCATTGCTGGTTGACTCAGTTTGACTTGAGACTCCAGGTGTTGTGAGAGGTTGTGACCAAGGATGTGTTATTTTTTTGTGCTTTCTGGAGATAAACCTTTTCTCTTACAACAAATGAACAGAAATAATATCAGCTATAATACAGCTGTTTGATGGCCCATCTGAGCTTCGCCTTTTGCATTCATGTAATTCTAGGACTGAATGCGGAGCAGTGACAGATGCTGAGCAAACAAATCAGTGTGACTCCTCTTCCTACAAAAGCCTGATGATGTGTGTTCAAAGGCATTGTGAAATTTGTGGTTGTGCAGATCTGTGTCAGGGACACCCCTTCAGCTCAGTCTGGTCTCCAGCTTCCTGCCAAAGCAATGCACGTAGACATCGATTCCTGTGCTCTTAACCCTTTCTCTCTGTTGGTAATTCTGGCTAAATCTTTGAAATGTCTACTACTGAATGCTCTATTTCCCTAGCACCACTTGTTTTTTTTAAAAAATGAGTTTTACTAGTGATTTACCTACTCAGCTGAATGCTAAAAACGTTTAATTACAGAGAAAGTAACAAAGTAGGTTAAGGAACCTTCATGCAACTTACTTTCCAGAATGTTTTTCCCCATGTAGCCTAACTTAAAGGGGGGAAAAATGACTCAAAGGCTAGCTTGGCCTCAGGAACAAAAGTGCATCTTCCACTGCTGAGAGTTACTCATAAATTGCTATATACATGGTTATTTGATCTCTGTCTGCTTGGCTTAATTAAAACACTGGAATGTTTGTTCAGTAGATAAGAACATTTCTGGGAGTTATTTAAATTAGTAAGTAGTCTGCTTACTGTCATTAAGTGCCTTTCTCCCAACCCTCCTCCCCTACTCCTCACAGGATGTAGCAATAAGTGATATATGACTATAGAATAATAACAGTTAAGTCACAGATGGTCGAAGGTACAGCCTTTAAGTGAATGCTGAATCTCTTTGCTGTTCATGTTAAAAGTGGCGTGGGGGTGTTTCTTTTGTGTTTCTTTTGTGTTTCTTTAATTTTTTTAAAAAAAACCACTTCTCTTTTGTCTGAAACTTTGGGTCTTGACACGAGCAAGACATTTTTTGTGGAGGAAAATCAACGTGGAGTTATAGATTGTCTAAAAAACATGTTAAAATGTAGTAGTAGCAGCTGGAATAGGCTGAATAATATTAAAATGTTCCATCTAGTATTTGGATTGTTGTTGTTACCATTTGCTTTCCTGAGTATATTTTAATTTGATTTTTTTTCCATTTCCTTTGTTTGAAATATTCAGCAAGTGTTTCTATTTTTCAGTTTCTTAGATTTTACTCTTGCAACTGTGGAATTTATTTTGGCCTTTTAGATATGAATGACTTGATATTTTCCCTGTCCTTGTAAGGCATCCAGTTGCTCAACCTCTGTGAAGCAAAACATTGTTTAATGTGTCCTGATCACCACCAAGTGTAATGGGAAAAGAGTCCTATATCACTTTCTTTCATTTTTTGAGTTCTTTTAAAATTTAATTTGAAAGAAAAAATACAGATTGGAAAGGCTTCCTACATGCCATAAGGGATCCTTTGTTTCAAGAGGTTAACAGGTTTATGGAAATGTCTGCTGCTTACAAAATGTGCAGAGCCCAGGGACCAAATATTTAAGGTTTCTGCCATACTTTCCATACCTGGTGGCTTGGAGTAAACCAAAGGCTACAATTTAATTAATTGGTGTGAGTTTTGTGAATTCAAACCTAATTTGTAAAAAATTCACTGTTCTTACCAAGGTTGGCTGTCTAAAGTATGATATAATCTAGACATTTTCTGGTGGGCACGTTTTTATTAATCTGTATTGCTGTCTAGTGAAAAGCATATTGACAGCAGTGACATACAGATCTTTTCCAAATAGCCAGAGGTGGGGGGACATTTATCAACGTTTTCCATTATTTCTCTATTCGTTATGTTCAAGATCAGTACATGTACAGGATCTGGTATCTCAGCTGAGTTCCTCGGGTCTTTGCTGAGTTGTCTGTATGCCCCTCACTTTTACAGCTTGTTCTTCCCCGCTGTCAGATCACCGTATTTCAGTGCATTATTTTATGTTCTCCAGGGTTGTTATCTCCCTTAGGAAGGTAGGTTGCTCTCCATTGCTCATGTGGTCCTCAATAATTTGTCTGCATTTGGTAAGGGGGAAGCAAATATGGGTGGCAGAGGTGTCAGGTGACAGTCATATCATTTGGAAATTGGGACAAGGAGCAGGATGGCTTTGAACATGGGCTGTTCAAGCAGCCAGTCACCGCCCAAAAATCACTTGTATTAAGTATACAGAAGAGTTTTCTGATATTTAAATGGTGTGTTTATCCAGTGAAAGTTTCTGAGGGTCTTTTCTGGAAGAGAAAAGGGCCAAGCAGGATAACAAGCAGTGAGCAGTGCGGGTTAGTGCAGCAGCCTCTGTGCCTGGTAAGGACTTTGAGCTGGCTCATTTCTCCTCAACGTTGCATGCACTCCTGCTTTCATCCTGCTGTTTTTCCCGTTCCGTCCTCATGTATGCTGGATAATACCACATCGTTTCCAACGGCTTTATTTTCACCAAAGGTTGTCTCTTTTCCTTGTTTTGAATTGTGTTTCAGCACTGCAAGGCTGCGTAATGCCATTATTGGAGAGGGGGAGGATGAGGGAGGAGAAAAGCTGTGCAGGTGTAGATACACAGGGCGATTACTCTAGATAGCAAGAGCTGCAGAGGAGTTGGCTCAAGCAGCAGGAGCACTGAGGTTATGCAGAGAGCTGAGAAGGCAGCCAGCTTGAGATGAGTGCAAGTTTGCAGCGGGGGAATAGAGAGCGAGCAGATCCACAAAGTATGTTGGATGAAGTCCATAGGGAGCTTTACAAACCAAGAAAGATATTACTTATGCTGGGTCAGGTTTCTTTCCACGCAGATGTTGTGTTAGCTCTTGCACTGTCATTATGTTGGACCTCTTCAGTGTGACTAATATTGCACAAGTTTCAGGTCTTTTTGTCTCCATGAATACTCAAATGCAAGGAATAAACCTTGAAAAGCTTTCCCTATTGCTTGTCCTTCTACCCTGAAGTAAAATAACGTTCCCTACTGGATTTTAAAAGATTAACTAGAGAGCGAGTACGCTTTCATGTGCAAATCAAAATTAACTTACGTGCTTTGCATTTCCAAGTACAGAACTGTAAAAAAATCAAGGTGTTTGGTTTTTATGCCCCATTGTATAATACAGAAAGTGGTTTCTGAACTTCCTTGCTGTTTTCCGTGAGTGCTGCTTTAGCTCTTCTATGAGTTAAAGGGCTGGGAAGAGACTGTGGACATGACTAGGTAAACTTTGTGATAATGCCTCATAAATGCCAGCTCTGTGTAAAAAAACCCAATGTTTCCGCTTCCTGTGTTTCTCTGTCATTCCCTTCTCTCCTAGCAACAGCTAATTTGGGAAGTGGCTTTTGATGCTCTATGGTATTTAGACAATGTGTGTCCAATGCCATGATCAGACCTGGCTTACTGTAACTAGCCAGAGTTGCAAGCATATGGTGATGTCCGTAAGGAATTAAACCAAAGCCTCGAGGACTGGGCAGAGCCTTTCCAGAAGAGCAAGGATCTGTCAACAGAATTGTGGCCCATATGTAATTCCTACAAATCTGCGAGCGGGAAATGCCAATGCTTATTAGACCATGCATTAAATATCATTGAACAGATGTTCAGAGAGCCTTTCATTCATAGTGCTGTTAGCAATGAATGGGGTATTATGCTCTCATTCTACATTTTTAAGTCAAGTGTAAAGATATGTTTGAAAAGGAGAAAGCGTGTTAAGTGCACCCTGCTGCCATTCATGTTCAAAGACAGTAGGTTTTTTCCTCCAGTATCTAAAATTAATTACACTGGAAATAAGAATTTAACAATACAGTCTCAAGTTGTGCAGAATATGAAACTACACAGCGAGTATATCTCTCATCTGGCAGAGAGAATTTTTTGGAAAGAACAGTTATTGAGCTCTAGCTTTACCATTTCCCAAGGGCTGTGTTATCTTTGTTCTCGGGGTTCCTTCAATATATGTGTGTTTTAATCATGTTGCTTTTAAAGAGCTTAGACAACTGCAGGGAAAATTAGGTGGGCTATTTTCCTAAATCCTGTTCAGAAAACTTTCATTACTCTCCTCCACTTCCTTTTCCTCTCAGTTCTCTCCTTGTTTTACACCAATGTGAATTGATTTCAGGAGTTTCCTGTCACTCTCTCCTGATTATAGAAGAGTCTCGGCTGTCTGACTTAACCTTATCCTTGTGCTTAGTCAGCTCAACTTGTATGAAAGGATTGCACTTGAGATTCCTGTTAAAGGTCACACAGGAGGACTGTAATTTTCTCAGGGGTGCCCTGACAAAAGCCCGGGTTTGTGCATCTCATCTCTCAGCCTGTTTGTATCTTTGTTGACATTAAGATGTACAGATAAATTTATCATGTTATGTGTGAGCTTCTTGGCCTCTCTCAACGATGGTGGTCTGGGTTTTACAAGAAGAAATAATGTTTAGGGTTTGTTGGGTTTTGGGGTTTGGTTTTTTTGGTTTTTTTTTTAAAAAACAGAGAGAAAGGAAAAATGTTGGAAAGGAGGAAGATACAGCATTCTTGAGAACTACATCCAAATTTTAGAGCTTAGGAAAAGACCTTCCCAGAGACTAAAGAGTACTACCTCTGCCTGTCAGGGAGCTCTTGGACCATCCTCTTAGACATCTGATACCAGCTGGGTGAGGGACACTGAACTGAAACAGCAATGAACTGTTCAGGGGCTTGCCCATGCCAGAAGTGTGACTTCCAGAAGGAGAAACTTAGCATTTAAAGATATTCCCTTTTTTGGTTTAATTTATCAGTTGCCAAAGAATGGTGTAAAATGTCTGTATTTTGGACCTCCGTGGAAAGAAAAGAATACATTAAGAGAAAAGTGTAATTTTAAGGTGCCTTCGTTCATCTGCCACCACCTCATATTCCTGTCTAGGTTTTATATCATGCCTCCTCTTGGACTTAAGTGTGTTTTGTAAAGGGAGAGTGTTCAGTCAACAGCAGGTAACCTAGAAGGCACTTAAGAGGGCTTGCATTTTATTCTTTTTTTTGTTTAATTTGGTTTACTTTCACACTCTGTTTTTACCTAAGTCACAAAGACTTTTGATATCCCTTTCTAAATCACTGTGGTTGTGCTTATTCTTGCTGTCTCTTTGAAAAAGTATGAGAAACATGAAGTTACTAAGTTGGCTGTGCTTTGGGTGGAGTTGGACCAGATGCACTCCAAAGGCCCCTTCCAACCTCAGTTACTCTATGCTTATAAAATATTTTAATTAAAGATTCATGTGGGTTTTTTTGAGCTTCCCTCCCAGTAGTTTCACTGTGCAGCACTTTTGAGAGAAGTCGTTTTGGAACTCAAGATAAGCTGTCTTTTCATGTTCCCCTGGGTTTTGTATGTTGGCATCAGCAGTTGTGTGGGCATCATCTGGGAGTGAAGTCTTTAAGGCTTCAGTGGCATCTTAGAAGCATTTGCTGACTTGTGCAAAGAAAAGTATGGTTAGTGGAGTAGCATGTCCCTTCTATCACCCCGTCACAAATATTTAAGGAAATGAAGAGGACTAACATGATTTGAGTGTTTTCGGCCAAGGAATGAAAGCTGACAATAGGATGAACTCTAGAAATACCAAATAAGCTTGCTAAAGAATTTGTCAGACCTTATTTCAAAATAGAATTTGTCACTTGTGCTTAAATGTTAAATTATGCTTCACTTTTGAAAGATTAATAGAAATACATGCTAGCCAAAAATTACATAAAGAACTTTATTTTGAGAAGAACCTGCTCTTGGGGTTACTTTGAAATGTTACTGTTTCTTGGCCCAAGACAATTTCTGCTCCCCCCACTTCCCTTCTTCATTTTTACTGAACCACGAAGGCAGAGAATTTCATTACTCATTTAGCTCAGCTTTCAAGCTCTCAGCATGCTTATGTTAACCATATAATTGGGCATTTCAGAATGCCGACCAGATTAATTGATCACTTAAAACATTATCCTGTTTCAACTACAATTTACATCAAACTTAGCACTCTGAAATAATGTACCGTTTCCTGAGACCATGTTTCATTTGAGATTGAAAGTGCTTTGGAAGCCGAGAGAAAGTACGCTTGATTGGGAAGGAAAGAGGGAATCACAAGGGCAGGATAACAGGCTAAGAAATAACCATCTGGATCATCTTGCTTTCAGTATCCAGTCATCTTAAAAATCTTAGGTCTGGAAAGGACATATGGTGTGATCTGTTCCAATTCTTCCCTGTCATGGTCAAGCGTGTTATGCATTCCTCTTCATAAACCAAACAAGTTTCTAATTCCTGACTTACTGAAAAAGCATGGACCTCTGCTAGCGTTGCAATGCTTTTAGTCTTTGCTTGGAACCTTCCTTGAAACTGGATTACTTTTAGCTTCAATAAGAATTTTTATTTGGCAATGGCTACTCCTAATCTTTTCATCTGTCTATGGTTGATCCTTTGGTGGGAGGTACTCATCAGGCTATGTGTTAAATTCCACTAATTTGTCTTACGCCAACAGAAATTGCTATGGCTTTGTCTGTTTCTTATTATTTCAGAGTAATGGCTTTTTTTTTTTAAGGTCTGTTTTATGTTCATTCTGTTGCAAATTCAATGGAAAGAATGTCTCAGGGCAAAGGGAAAGCACGTTGAATAGCAGGAATAATGGAGAGCACGGTCTCAAATGGGGACACTGGTGGTCTTAAACGTGACTAACAGCTTCTTGCTTTTATTTTGGTAAACCCATTAAAAAGTCAATCCTGCTCTAAAGTGACACAAAAAGATGGCAGCTGACTGGGCTGTCCTTGGAATGCATGAATGGGCTGGAGCAGGTTCCGGCTGTGTGCCTCTCTCCAGACAGGGAGAGTGCTCTCCCTGCCGGCTCTCCAGCTGAGCCTCTGGCAGCCACTTGCGGCGGGAGTGACCCCGTGCCAGACTCCACCAAGTCCCCAGAGTGCCAAAGCCTTGAAGGCTGAATTTAAACAACAACCACAACCCATGTAAATGTAACAAAGAGAGCTTGAAAATCTTCCCTAAGAGTTTTCAAACGGCTCGTGGACTGGTCCAAATGTGCTGTTGATGCAATGGTATTGGAACAGGGAATTCTAAACCATCAGGGTGTTGCTACCACTGCTTGTAAAGCATGTGTTAGATAAAGTGGGATGATGATAAGGGTCCACAGCCTTTTTATACTGCTAGGGATGACTGATCCCATCTCTACCTCTGTGGAACTGTGGTGTAGAAAAGTATTTTTTAAAATGTGGAATTTCCTTAGAGGATTTTATCCTAGAGCTGTTAGACAGAGAAGACAAAAAATTTCATATGTAGGCCAGTGACAGTAATGGTTTGTGTCTGTTCACTGACTGAAAGAGTAAGATGAAGTTGAATGCATTGTACATTTTACTGTTTACTTCCTAACTGCTTTGTTTTGCCTGGGTGTAGGTTCTTCTTTTGAAGAATAAAGTTAGGTAACCAGTTGTTGCTGAATATACATACCGTTCATCTATCCTGTCTGTTCTCAGCACTTCAGTTGTAAATTGTGGGGTATGCATTAGGGAAATGGAGTTCATTTAAATAGCAAAGATAACAATTAATTTGGAGTGGATCTGTGTGTTTGAAAGAGACCCCAAAGAGGTTGGAGAAGTACCCATGGCAATCTGAGGATGCAAAAGGACTTGTGCGTGCTAGAGGCAGCCCAGTGTGTATGGTTGCTTGGGGTTTTTATTCAACACCTGCACTGCATCAGATCATCCTATTTAAAAAATGTGGGTTCAGCTCCTTTCTCTGTAGCTGGAGCACTGTGGAAGCAGTTTGCTTCTAAAAGTGAATAGTTATGTCTGTTGGAAAAGCAGTTTAGAAACCTCTTCTGGTACCTTCTGGTATGAAGGTACTTCAAAATTTAACTAGTTCTTACATTTGCATGTCTGAAGTACTGCCTTAAGTTTTCAAAAAGGTAAAGAAAAGTGAGGAGAGGTCTGTGGTCTAAATGAGGGGAATATTTGAATGGAGCTCAAATGTGAGCCTTAAGTTTGTAGCCAACACCTTCTTCCGTCAGTTCAGAATAGGAAAATATGGAACTATTATTCTCTGTGCTGTCTGTGCAGTTCAGATATAGCTGAAAACAAGTTGTTCCCTTCACCCTCGAGTCCAGAAAGGGCTCTGTATAACATCGAATTTGTGTATGTACTCTGGCAAATTTATGAGTGAATCTCCTCAAGCTGGCTACTGCTGCTCTGCTGTGTAAATGCAGTAGTCCATTTTATAGAGGAATGGTGTGTGCCTACATACTTGAGAACAGAATTGACCTCACAATTGGCATTGAGCCCCGATTCTGGTCACTTGTGCTCCCCTCCCCTGCTTATCTTCTCCTTTCCAGGACTTCTCTCAGTGGTGCTTTTGGGTTCCCCTGTTCTGGGACTACTTGATCACTTAATTTTTGCAGGCTTATACACAATTTATTTCTGTGTATTTCTGGGTAAGCACTGAGGCAATTTTTGTCCTAGCCTTTGTTCCTGAGAGGTGTTTGGGGGAGGATTGTCAAAAAGAAAAAGATTGTTTTTACTGATATTCACTAGAACCCATAATAATGTCTAGGCTTTCATTTTGGGCCAAATGTGGGCACACCTTGTATTTCTTTTTTGGCTAGCAGGGCAAAGTCTGTGTTTGGAAAAGGCTTCAAGTTGCACAGAGGAAGCTGCTTGGACCACTGGCTTCAGCAGATGGAACTTCTTACCAGATACTCACCCCTGCTCTGTGATCCTCCTTAAAAGGTTTTTGTGCATTAATGGCTAGCATTTCCATAGCAGTTTTTTAAGTCTATTGCGTAAAGTTGAGAAATAACGCAGCAGATATGATAAGCTGCATTGCCTTCCTCCACCCTTCTGCAGTGATATTGACTGTAAAACCAAAAAGCTCTTCGTTGATAAAATCTTTCCCGAGCAGGGGTCAGTTGTCCATTTCCTGAGCCATGCATAGCTCTGTTGAGAATATTTTTCTCAGGAACAGTCTTTCCTTTTTGTTGTGTTCTGTTTTCCATATGCTGTCCCTGGATTTTTTCCAGGGAAGGAAAGAAGCCACCAAAACGAACAAACCAAACCCACCAAACCTCACCCCACCTCCAGTACTGCTGTAGCATCTGTTCGCAGACCCAGATGTAAGTACCTCTATAGGGGGTGATTATTGTACTGTTTCCGTACACCAACACGTCAGAGATCCAGTTTCCTCCTCTTGTAAACTGCCTTAGACCTCCAGTAGCTTTAGGGTCATCTTGCTTGATTAAGGACAGCAGAATTTGATCTTGGCTTGTGCTTGTGCATCTGTAACTTTTTAATCTGGAAACACATTTTAGTCATTTTAGAGTGTAGTCTTGCAAACAAATACTTTCTTACTTCCATCACTTACAAGGTTTATTTGAACTAAATTCTATTACACCAAATAAATATAAACAGTACTTCTGCATAATACCCTTATCTTGCATTCCAAAACACTTCACAAACCTCAAACTCTCAAGTTTTTATTCCTTAGAATCACCAAAGGCCAGGAAACGGTGGAGCATGGTTTGAAATCTTTCTATAATTATATGCAAAGCTGGCATCCATGCTGCTCCACTGTCAGCAGGATAGTCAGCCTGGAGTCTGAGAAAGAGAAGTGCTGGAGAGATAAGTCATGTTTAGGGGAATGGGAGGACTCTGAGAAACAGGATATGACACAGAGGCCATGGGAAAAAGTAAAACCTCCTCCTTTGCCACAAACCCAGATGCCTGCAGTAAAGCCGGGCTTTCAGACTGCAGCATCAGAGGCCTTGGTGGGGGGCTCCACGTGGGCATAGGAACAGCGACGAAGAGCAGCTGCTGTTGGGGGGCCTTATAAGAGCACACTCACGTGTTGGGCAACGCTGAGTATATGATGAATCTGAAGACAAATAATTATTATTAATGTTTGGCAAAAGCAGCTGCTCATAGGAGCCAGGACAGTCACAAAAAATGAGTAATTTTATGCTGAGAGAAGATTTGGGCCTGGAACAAAACACTGGGGATCTAAGGAGGAGCCCTTAGTGTTGCTAATAAATATCCACTTAGGCAGATTTGTCACTCATGTTTCTGAAAGTTTTGTGGCTGGATGAAAAGAATGTGCTTTTATTTCTTGAGCAGCTGTTCTTTTAAATGGGTGCAGCTGTACCACAGTGTCCATTGACACCAATTGCTTTGTGATTTAGGGTATTGGTTGTAGTCAACCAAGTAGAAAGATTTTTTTTTTTCCTTTGTTAAACTGAGGAAAATCTTGTGAAATAGCTCAAGTTTGTCAGAATGGAGCAGGCACAACTGCGGTGTTTCTGTGACATTACTGTGAAAGCTTTTGAGGGACATGGAAGTCGATTATCATTTGCTGTCAGCTGAAGCACAGCTTTGCTGGAGCTGCCTCTGTTTGCTCCAGCGAGGGCATGACCTGCCACATGCAACGTGGAAGTCATCTGAAAGATTTCCTATGGCAAGAACAACATTGCAGTTATGTAATGAAGTTTTATTGTTAGAAGTATGTGAAAACAGGAGCTGTGAACTTGCAGGCAATTCAGAGCTGAAATTTTTCCATATTCTCACTCCAAAAGGTTTTTTTGGAAAGTTTAATGGAATGCTGTTTGGCACTTTTTTGATGGGAGTGAGTGTGCATGTCTGAAGGAGACTTTTTTTTTTTTTTTTTAGTTATCCCATTCTAACAGTGAATTTCCTCAATTCAAAGCATTAGGAGAGTAAGAGTTTTAATCTTGGCTCTGCTGATTTGCTCGGTAGGCCTGGAGAAGGCCTTCTGTTTTTCTGTTGTAGACATAAACTATTAAATGTCTACAAAAAGATTTTACGGTAAGGTATTTCAATCTTTTATAGGTAATGCTGGAGTTTTAAACCATCATTTTAAGGACTTTTTGCAAAAGTAAAAATCAGGAAGACATTGCTGCTAGTCAGCTTATGTCAAAACTGAGGTGAAACATCAGGAAATGGAGTTTGTTGAGGGAGGTTACTTTTTTAATGTAAAAGACTACAATTTCTTCAAGATAAGCAACTCCTATAATTATGGATGCAAATTATTTTGTGTACTGTTTTTAAATATCTAATTTTTTTAGTAAATAATAAAGATAATGGCATTGCAAATAAAGCCATACCATTGCACTGCTTTCCTTAAATGAAGATGCCTCATTAATTTCCCTTTCCTCATCCAGAAAGCAAACAAAAGGCTGGTTTTTAACCTGTTAAACAGTTTTAGTTGTCCTGGAGAGAATGGTAAAGGTCTTAAATTCCTATCAGTTTCTTAAATCCAGGTGGCCAGTTAGAGGAGAGAAATCCACGTTGTGTTTGGAGTTTGGAGCCAGTGGAGAAGGAGCACTGGGAGTGCACTACTAATCAGACAGCAGAGAGCTTATTGGGGCCCTGAGAGAGGCTTCTGAGACGTCACTGGGATTTTTTATTTCATTCTCTTTTTTTTGGGTGGCTTATTTCTTTGTTTTTTGGTTTGTTGGTTAGTTGAGTTTTTTGTGGGGGGCAGAGTTGGTGCTTCTTTTTGTGGCTTTTTAGGTAAGATTATGTATTTGAGATTGCCTTTTTTTACTCCCTTAGACTGTGCTTTTGGGAAGTTGTGGGGGATTTTTGCTTAGCTTTGTCTGGTATTGTTTACACTTTTTCACTTTAATTTCTATTTGAAGTAGCATGTATGAAATTTCTTGTACTGTACTAGGCCTTGACAAGCTGCTTACTGAAAGATGAATATAGATACATTGATTAAAAATTCAGTGTAAACCACTGAAGCCAATTGGAGTTACTTTTGTGTGTTACAGGGCAGACTCTGCCCTAGTGCGGTTCAATGGGTACAAAACACAGCAGTCCTTTTTGGATAAGTCTCTTTTTCCCTCAGCAGTTAATGCTTAACTTATCTAAAATTCCCAGGAATTACTTGTGAGCTGATTTGAATTCTACTAATGGTTATAAAAGCTGGGAATTTTGAGGTCTGTTTGCTTTTTGATTGCATTTATAAGGTGAGAACTTTTCCTTACACAAATATCCCTTCTTCCTTTTCCCTGAAGAGAACCCCCACCAAAGACAGGTGAAAGTCTTTGGAAATTCAAAATGGCAGCAGTCTTTTAATGATTTCACAAAACATTTGATATTTTTGTGACCAACAAGTGACACTGTTTTGGGGTACCTCATACTTTAAAGAGTACAACACCTGGAAGACAGAGGCTTTAAATTAATTTGATATGCCTCATTGATTATTCTAGGTAAAGTCTAATTATGTGATACTTACCAGGCATCTAGTTAATCTCATTTTTACTCTGGCCATGACTAATGGGGTCTTGGGTCCCACCATGTGCAAGAGCTTCTGGCTCCCAAACCAACATTTAGATAATTTCTTTCTGCTGTCCTGTGGTGTCCTCCTTCAACTGCCTTACCTATTCCCTTACACCTTTTTATTCTTTCCCTTATTACAAGGCAGTTATGACATTTACTACTTAGTTTAGTCCTGTATTCTTCTGGATATTTATCCTTCTGTTGCAATCTCACCCAAAACGTTATATAATTGTTCCAAGTGCCTAGAGATGCTCTTTAGCAGTGACTCTATCTGAAGCCCATATTCTGTGTGAGCAATCAGGCATTTTTAAATGGTTTTTTTTCCCCCTTGCTGTGTGTTGAACAGCTGAGCCAATAAATATTTGGGATCCACTGGCATTTCTAGTGGATTCTAGCAGCCCCATTCAGCTGGACAACAGCTTTTCCACGGTAGCATCGTGTGTTTGGTTAAACAGATAAAGCATGCGTAAATGCAGAAAATAAATTTGAGTTCACTGTGCATCGGGGCCTGGCAGTCAGCTCTGGGATGAGTTTCTGCTGTTTCTTTTGGGGATGGATGCCACTTGGTTGCTTGTGTTCAAGCAGCCTGTTCGAACGCAGTCTGTTTTGCAGTGTACAGGAGGGCATGTCTTTCGTTGTTGCACAAGGAAAGCTCCAAGGTTTTGGGGTAGGGTGCCTTAAAACATCCTTGCGTTCCAGTCTTCAGCCAGGAAAAAGCAGTAAATGTCAAATATGTTAGATAGTAAAAAAATAAAATTGCTAAGAAAAGAAAACTACTTGTAATTAAAGTCCATAAACCGGTAATAATTCTAAGCATCACAAATGTTTTAATTTGCTGCTCTGACTATAAATCATTTCAGTCATAGCTTGAATTCTTGGAAACTACCTGAATTGAGGCCTAGCGAATATTTGTGACTCAGGGAGAGTATTTTCAGCCTGTTTCTCTTGGGAATATAGAATATTCCCTAGTTTTTAGTTGCTGGAACACTGAGTAGACCTGTATCGTAAACAACATATGCTGCTATCATTAATGGTATTTTAGGCAGAAGGCTGTATTGGAAACTTTTCACTTCTGAGAGGGGACGAGAGTGAGAGCCTGGAGGAAACACTGCTGGGCCAGTTGTATGTGGGTTTAAAAATAAAACCATGCCAGCAGCACCATCCCCCACCCCAGCCTCTTCCATATCACCATGTATCTGTTTATTTCTAATGGCTCTTTAAAATGACAGCTTCATAAACTGAACTATCCAAAACAAAGACCATGGAGTTTACTTTGGCCATCTCAAGTAAATTTTCCTAATCTAAACATCAGCAGTGCCTTTCATAAATCAGTCCAATGACGTCATCTTTTCAATTAGCGAAGCTGGTATTTGTGTTCTGGCCTCAAAAGCTATTTGGCCAGTTAATGTTTTCAGGTTTTGTAGTAGTCCAGACTTCTCACCAGTTCTCAGTAACGTGCTCGAAGTGGGAACACATTTATCAGTAATTGCCACTTTTTAAGTGCAGATAGCAGACAGTGATTAATTGCTAACCTTTTCTGTTGTCTACCAGAAATAAGAAGCAATGTCTGTGGACTTTAAAATTGTTCATAATACATCTCACAGTTCTTATTGGGGGACACAGGCATCAGCAAATGAATAGGTGTTAGGAAGAGTAGGGGAATAAGAAAAATTATTGGGTGGGTTGCGCTTCCAGGAAAGGTAAAATGAGGTAGTGCTAAGAGCTGGGAGTGAATCATCTGTCCACCCGAGTGTGCTAGTTTGTTTTATTTCCCAATAAGTACTTGAAACTTGACTTAAAAGGTTATTTCAAAGAGATTCAACTTCAGTCTTCCTTTCCTGCAGGTTAGAGGGATCAAGCCCATGCTGACAGGGAGGCTGTGTGTAATGTTGGGTTGGGGAACAGTTCAGTCGCAGCCTATCTTTTTCTGTAGATCAAAGTGCTTCCACTGCATGAAAAAAGTTTATTCTGATAAGGATTTTAGCAAAATCCACCAATTGCCAAGAAACAGTCAAGCAAAGCAACAGTACTCTTCCTCTTAATCACACCTTCCTCTCCCTATGTGGAAATAACAATAAGGGCTGACATGAGCTGAAAAAAGCCAGAAAATGTAGAGCCAAGGCTTAGCTCCTGTCCTTAGCTCACCCTAGCAACACATTCACGCATTGCAACACAGATGCTATGTAAGGTCACCTTCTACCATAGTGTCAGCTATGATTGAATTCCCTGCAAGAGAAACCAAAAATTATCTTAAACACACAAACTATTCCATATGTGTGTGTACGATGTATGGTTTTGTTTATGTTAATGACGAGACTTGGTTATGTCCTTGACTTGAAATGTGCAAATGCTTGTAAGCTGGCTCTATGAATCTCTTTCAGTGTCCTTTAAAACAACCTGAGCTTGGGTTCCCGTGATACTATTTCTGTTCTTCAGCTTTCTGCACACAGCAGCCTTTCACCAGACCTCCTGCTGCTTGTCATTACTATGGCTTAGCTTGTTGATAGCAGGAATGGGCTAGACAGTCCTTTTTCCATTTCTTTTTCCCCATCATTTCTGAGGCAAGTTAGGAGCCCTGATATTAGCAGTGCTGTCGCGCTGCAGGAGAGGCTGAAGGTGCAGCATCAGTAGACACTGAAGCCTGTGTGTAATTTTAAGGGAGGTAATATTCTAAGAGAGCTGGAACAAGTTCTGGAAACGCAGGAAAATGCTGTCACCTTTTCTGGTGAGATACTTGCAGGTCTCAGCCTGTTTCAATGGTATGCTTTTTGCTTCCTGCTTGGCCATGAATGTGTGGCCCTCATCATAACGACTTAGCTGTGAATTGGCCACAGACTTGCTTGAGAATATGGAGACTTTCCCTTGATGTTCTGTAGGAAATGTTTTAAGTCCTGGGGCTCATGCTTAACAAATTGCTGAGCTGATAATCATCCCCTTTAGTTTGTCTTCAAGCAAGTGAGCAGAGTGTGGGAGTGAGCATCACATCCATTACTGAAACTCACGAGTAGAGTGTGGGTGCTTTTCCTTCAGTGTAAATTTCCTGTAATCTTGGGAAAGAAGGAGGAATGCATTAGAGCTGGAGATGTCTGTTAGTCTTGTTGAGACACTTGTGCAGCATCTCTCTGCACTAAGCTTTTTGCCTTGACTCATTGATAGGGTGGTGCTTTAAGTCACAATTTAGCCCTGACCAGATAGGAGTAATGGTCGTTCTTCTATGGGTTGAAGGTTTTTTCTTCATGATTTTTGCAGTTGACTGGGTAAGTTCCTTCTTGGGGGGCGTGAGAGGATATTTTTCTAATACCCAGTCTAAACCTTCCCTGGTGCAACTCAAAGCACTTTCTTCTACTCTTATCCTTTGTTACTTGGGAGAAGAGGCCAACCTCCACCTCGCTACAACTTTGTTTCAGGTGGCTGTAGAGAGTGACAGGGTCCCCTCTGAGCCTCCTTTTCTCCAGGCTAAACAACCCCATCTCCCATAGCTGTTCCTCAAAAGACTTGTTCTCTGGACCCTTCACCAGCTCTGTTGCACTTCTTTAGACACAGTCCAACACCTCAATGTCCTTCCTGTAGTGAGGGACCCAAAACTGAACACACTATCAGAGGTGTGGCAGTGATGATCTCAGTCAAGGGATACTGTTGTGGAAATATTAATTTGGTGGTTTCGGCCCTTGAGGAGAATCTTCATTCCTCATATAACTTGTTCAAGATTACTGGGCTGCAGAGATGCTAAAGTCATCTTGAGAGCAGGCCAGGGGTGGAGTGCTTGCTGATAACCTCATGGTAGCAAATCTTTGTCCAAACCTTGGTGAGCATTCAGGAATCTGCAAAGAAACAGAAGAATGAATGATTTCTGGAGTGTGTTAAATTCAGTGAGCAGAGCCTGTGTATTTTTCTGAGAGGCTGAAAGACCGGATTCACTCATTATCTGGTAACTGTAGCAGATAGCTGGGTTATCAGTCGCACTGTTACGGGTTCTGTCTGACCACGCCCTTATCTCCCGAGTGCTACCGGTTGCAGGGCAAGTGCCTTTTTTTCATGCTTTATGCAGCAGCTTCTCGCATGTCTGAAGGGAAAGCTTTCTCCTTTCATTGGGATCACTTGAGCATGCCAAGGTCAGCACGTGGGAGGAGCAGAGCGTGAGTGTTGAGGTTTGCTCTGTGCAGATAGAAGGAGGCAGCAAAGGGGAAGCTGTGTCTCTACAGGCTGGCATTAAAAACATTCTAAGAGGATTTTTTTCTCAAGTTAAAGCAAATAATTACAAAGAGCACAAAAAGCAACTTCAGCTCGAGAAGCTGATTTAATGGAATTTGGGGTTTGCTGTGTGAGTCTGGGATGAAAGTGGATAAATTGATCCACGTGCAGGTGAGGCAAGGTAGCCTGGAATGACTGCATTCCAGCAAAGCAGAACAAGGATGGCTTTCCAGCATGGAAGTGCAAAACTAGTGGCAAATTCATGAGCAGTATGATTTCCTCTGGGCTCTTTTTTCTGAGAGGAAAGGATTGACATGGCCAGCACTGATTTCCCAGACCTACTGTGAATTCTGTGGTGGTCAGTACATCCGCCTGTCCCATGTTCTGCTGGGACTACTTGAGTTACAAACTCCAGCTGGAGCTATAAACCCTAAACGGAATATCCTGTGCCACCTCTAGCTGTTGTGTGTAGGAGGTGAAACCATGCAGAAAAGGGGTTTCCTGCAGTCTGAGACTGAACCTAAAATCAGAACACACCAGGACACAGCACAGAAAGATGCTATGATGTATAAAAAGTGAAGGCAGGAACAGTCTGGATGATATTTATATATATGAGAATCTGCATCTGTCCTGGAAAAAGTGAAGGAGTTGACTTAGGTAGAGGAAGTTGGAATAGGTAGTGAATATATTTTGGTAACTGAGCAACAACCACAGACTGAGAAAGCTGAGTGAAGTGAAATGAAATGAGTGCATGGCTAACTCCGGGGTAAAAGTTGACAGCACAGGCTGTATCTTCAGGGGACAAATTTCCTTTTTCATCAGTCTGATTTATACACTTAATTAGATATGGGTGGTTTTTCAAGAAAGGAATCCGAGCCAATCTTATCGCTCAGGTTTTTGATAAAACTGATTTCTGAGCGGTGCTCTGGGGTGAATTTTATCTAAATAACCTATGGACTTTTTAAAAAATCCTTTCAAGAGGCTGAAAGACATCTAAATCTTATTTTCAATTGTATGCATAGCAATTTGCCTTGGGCTACACATTATAGGTTCAGCAATTTCTAGGGACTATAATTTTGATGAATGAGAATAATTGCTTATTCTTGGGCTCAAGAATGCAAATTTTTAACAGTTACAGAATAAACTGCATTTCTGAGGCTTCCATGGTACAGAATCATAGAATATCCTGAGCCGAAAGGGACTCACAAGGATCATTGGCTCCAGCTCCTGGCCCTGCACAGGACGGCCCCAAAAATCAGACCATGTGTCTGAGAGTGTTGTCGAAACTCTTCTTGGACTCTTGCTGCTGTGACCTCTGCCCTGGAGAGCCTATTTGAGTGCACAGCTGCCCTCTGGGTGAAGGTGCTGTGTTCTCCCTTTTCCACAGCAGTGTCAGACCTGTGGGTAGCAGCACCATGTGAATTCATGTGGAGGAGTAGCCAGTAGGGCCAGTGGGGTTTGGTGTGTCACAAGTGTAGCTTTTTAGGCAATCTCTGACCAGTGATAAATGCAGCAGCTAGACTGGCTTCCAGTAGCATAGTCTCTTTATTTGATTTTAACATCTGGAGGGAAAAGTCTGAAAGCAGATGATTTTATTTAGATATATATCCTACTTGAAGCTTATTCTCCTTACATAAGCTTATGCAAGTACTTTCCCCAGTAGAAGTGAGAGTTCATGTGTGTAGGAGATGAAAGACAAGAATTTCCTCTTCCCTCTGGATTTTTTAGCCTTGTACTTGCTCAGGAGTCCTTTTAAGTTGCCGTTTCCCTGATGTGTGCTATCCAAAGCCATTTTGCACATACCTGGAGGTTTTTTGAGCACTTTCTAGAAGTACCCTGCTGCCTCAGGGCCTCGTGACAGGCAACTGGGAAATACTGGTGGTTTTTCACTGGCATTGGAGTTGGCAGTGCCACTAGCAGGGCAGTTGGGGAGCCCCCAGAGCTCAGGGGACGCTCCCTGCTCTGCTCTCGGAAAGGATGGAGTCTAGTGGTTGTGCCTGTTTGGACCCAAGATTTCTCAAGTGCGTTTCCTTTGGCACACAGAATTGTCTTTGTAATACAGGGGAAGGAGAAACTAGGTCTGAACAGGTGCAAGAGAGAAGTGTGAAAAAGAAGTTGGAAAAGAAATATAAATATTTCTGTGCTAAAGCTCAGGAAATGTGACATGCTGTGCATTTCTGTTGAGAAGACAATAAGTTTTTCCATTGAACTAAGAGGTGAAATGCAGCAATATTGCCTTGGCCATGCTTTTATCACATAGCCACAGAAGTGAAAGGAGAGGTGTTTTAAAGCTTTTAGGAACACAAAATCAATTTGAAACTCATTTTGCATCTTGCGGACATTGACTGCATGAGCATGGAGGCTTGTTACATCTTCAGGCTGAATTTTGAAATTGTTTTAATCTTTCTATTAGATTTGGTAAGATGTGTGATCTTGTAGCTGTGAACTGAAATAATACAGATTTTCTGCGGAAGCAGGGAATTTGCAGTTGATATATTTCCTCTCAACAATCCTCTAGGTAATGCCCTCCCATTATATGAAGTAAGATAGTCTGCCTCTCTTTCCTCTCCCCCCAGTCTCATTGTTCTGGGAGACAGGCTTTAACACTGTAAGACCAGGGAGGGGCCATCCACTGGTCACCAAAGAAAACCTTTATTTCTTGAAAGCAATAGACTAATGAATTTCAAGTGCAGTCAGCCCGGTGTGTTGGGTATTTATTATGTTAGCTGGCTATCAAGTTTTGGGGATAGAACCTCAAGATTCTTTATCTCGTCCCTCCCATGATTATAAAGGCCTCTGTTTTTAAAAGATGCTAATGCAGAATTACCATTTTTTTGTCTGAAACTTTCAGAGCTTAATTTAATTTCATACCTTTTTTTTTTTTTTTTTTTTTTTTTATTTTTTTTTTTTTTTTTTTTTTTTTTTTTTTTTTTTTTTTTTTTTTTTTTGTGACCTACCCTTTTCTGTTAGGGAAAGTTGGATTTTTGTCTGGATAGCTATTGATCTATTTGTGCCAGAAGCTATATGGAACTGTTAGCATTACTAAACACAAAAACTGAAATTGCTGTGATAAGGGACTCGTGTGCTTAGCTGGTCATTGACTTGCTCTGTAGGAGACTTTTAAATATATAATCTAATTTTCTCAAGCATTCATAACAGTCTATTTACACGTCATTTAGAGGTCTGTCAGATCTCCAGAATTACCCTGTTAAATTATTGGAGCTAACTTCTAATGCAGGTTGTAATTAGTTACTTGTTCCAGCGGGGAATTAAAATCAAGCTGTTAGCCTGTACGTCTTCACTGAAGAACAGAAAGCTGTGGCTAATTATTCTGATGGTGTGGGACTGCTGGCTGACTTATGATGCAGGAAGGGAATTATTTGAAATATAATCTCTTTGGAGCAAAGCTGTGTATTGCATCCATGTTGAGGACTTAACGGTGAACGAGGATGGCTTCCTGGTTTGGAATTACTGGCTAATTGTTTTTTAGGTCACAGATATTGCATCGATTTCTCTGCAGCAATTTAAAATCAGGGGGCAAGGAATGGGAGGGGAGAAAAACTGAAAAACCTGCTTTGCACATGCAATGAGAAGGATACCAGAAAAGAAACCATGGACGAGTATATTACCTGGCAATATTACCTGGGACAGACTTGACCGAGTAAGTAATTTTAACAGAAGATTAATATTTAAGTGGTTAATTGGCTTAAGAAGAACAAGCAGGGAATAGGGCTACATCCTCACATAACCATTATGTACTTGCTCTGAAATCCTTTGTATATGAGGAGGGTCTTTACCGAAAGGGTTTATGTGACAGTTGAAAAAGAAAAGACTGTAGAATTTATGATGATGAGTGCCAAGTCTGTTTTACCATGGTGCATGAGAGGACACACAAGCAGTTCAAGTGGCTTTTGTTTCAGGAGATGAAGAACACAACTAGAAGAGAAACTTCTCAAATTTGACTCCAGCCAATAGGAAGCAACAGCTTGAGTATATCCAGGTGGGAAAGCAACATGAGTGACGAGAAATGACAGCAAAGTAAAAATGTCAGCTTTTGTGTGTGCATATGTGTGAATGTATATATATATAGGCACATACCCAGCCTGTGGGAACTGAGTCTAGGAGCTAAGGAAAAATGAGGAAATGTACTAGAAGTACCCATGGACAAAACAGGAAAGGCTAAGCCAAAAACTAACATGTGACTAGCAAGATACAAAATCAAAGGGAGTCATCATATGTAAGTACCCAGAGGAAGATTGAAGTCAATCCACTTCTTCATGGAGTGGGAGACCAATATTTTTGAGATTTAGTCATGGCTGTTGAGCAGCTGTCTTTATGGAAAAGGTCAGTTGTGTGGAAGATGCCTGATACAATTAATGTGCCCACAGATGACAGCATTATATGGGCGAGGTTAGAGGACATTCACGTGTTTTAGGGTAATCTTGACTCGATGAATTCCCTGTTAGGACATGTAAAGAGTTGGTGGCTAACATCTTGGAGCTGCTAGCTGCCATATTTGAGAGGACATGTGAGGCAGACTATAGATTAGTGTCCAAACTGATTTTTGAAGAGGGGGAGGTAGGTGAGAGAGGAAATTTCAAATGTTCAGTTCTAAAAAAACACTGAAGCTAAGTAGCCAGAATATGTTTAAGCACCTAGAAGAACAAAAGGAAGAAAATTACAGCTGATTTTGTAGTTTAGTAATTTCACTATCAAGCTGAATGATGGACATCAGGGAATATTCATTAAATACAGAAACCCCAAGGAGCTAAGAGAGACCGTCATTGTCTTGCAGAACAGGTTTAAATTCCAAAATTTACCCGAGCAAGTTGCAGTTTCAGTGTGGAAATAAACTGCAGCTCAGTTTGATAAATGCAGATTAGTGTAGCTAGACAGTCCTAAGGAGGATGGGAAACAAGCTTGGAGCAGCTATTTAGAAGAGATCTGGGGTTTTTTGTGGATCTCAGCCCATACTTGGAAAAACGACATTATATGGATGGAAAAAAAGCTAGTGCCATAACGAATACCTAAACTAAACTACTGTATAAGCAAGACAAATCCCATAACCTTTCTACTTTGCTCTGAAATTGCAAAGCTCTTTGGCTTCAGATTGGGCTCTTTCTAATTTTGTGCCCTACGATCCAGGAAAGATATGAACCCAAGTCCACAGGAGAGTTCTTAAAATGACTGGAGATAAAGAAAACACAACCTCTGAAGAAAGACTGGCAGAGTCTGAGCCGAGTCAAAAAAGCTGGAGGAGTAACATGACTCTTTAAAAGGCTCTCACAAGGAGGAAGTAATCATGTGTTGCGTAAATTAGTGGAGAACGGGATTACTGGCACTGGCACTGGCAGCAGTGCTGTCAAACAAGGGTAACTGGGTGTCTGTCAGGAATGTCACCCCCGTAAGTGATCCTGACTCAAGGCAGGGCTATGACCTGAGGTAATTTACAGATTGCTTCCAGTCAGATTTGATTCAACAGTGACCACACTCTGACGCCCCGTATCACAGCACAACTTTTGGCAATTGAGAGCGCTGAATCTGATTCCAGACGAGAGTTTGTAGTTTGCTTTTTGTCTTTTCAGTTCATAAATGGATCTTAAGTTTTCTTAGAGAAACATATGGGGCAGGGAAGAGTGGTTGAGAGAAGAATGATGACAGTCTTGTGCTTGAAATGAACCTGCTGTTTTCCAGTTCTACATTTATTGGCAATTTGGAGCTTATTTTGGTCTCTTTCGATAATTATGCACATAGATGTTTTGATGACCAAAGTCTGAAATTCTTTATACTGGGATTTCATTCTCCAGATCAAAGCTAATTTGAGAAGAATACACTCATACATACACATGCAACTCATCAAATTCCTAAATCTACTTCATTTTGTCTTTCTTTTTGATCACACCAATGCAAATGATTTCTAGTCTTACCCTTTTGAAGTTTGCTTTAGGGTGAAGTTTGCCGTAACAGTGGTGTTAAGAAGTGTAGAAATGAACCTTTTCATTTTAATTAGAACTTGATGGAGGAAGTAGGATCCACTCCCTGCAGAAATTGGAAAGAGGGATTCAAGCCTTTCAAAAAACCCCAAAACAATCAGGTTAACTTTTAGGAGCAGCTGTTTGACTGCAAGAAACAAAGGGAGAAAAATACTGAAGGAATACTGGGAGATGAGAATATAACTAGTATTTCCAATTTAAACTTCTGAAACACTAGTCCCTCCCAAGCTTCCACTGGATCCTTCTTTCTTTCTTTCTTTCTCTTTCTCTCTCTTTTTTTTTCCCTGCACCTCATTTACGGCTTTATTTCTGTCACATTCACCATGGACTGTACATGCATTTCCATTTAGTTGGAATTCTGAAACTGCAAATGCAAAGGTGAGTCATTTCACTGAGACTAGAAGCCATAAGTATGTGTTTAAAATAATAGCTCAATACCTTAGACAAATGTCAAGGTGTGCTATGATTGTAAATTCCCTGTAGAAAGCAGTCTTTACTAGATGGCTGCAATATGTATTGATTTTTAGGCTTTAATTTAGAGATGCCCAAGAGACATCATTACAGTTTGACTTGCTATACTCCTCATTTGGAATGGTGTTGGGGGTTTTACTAGTTTTAGAGTGCATCAGATGAAAGTTTTTTAATGACATAAATATGTGCATTTTCTTTGAGTGTCTTCTTGATCCTTGTTATTAAGAAAAGTGCCACAGGACACTGAAGCATAAGGTTGTCATCTGTTGCTTTCCTTCACAGCTCAGTAGAGCGAGCAGATGTCCTGCACTTTTCTGCAGCTTTTAGGGCTCACTAGTTGAAATGGTTGGTGCTGCATTCACTATCACATTTGCTGTACCAAAAGAGACTAGAAAAATTTGCTCTTTGCCTTGAAATCCAGGATATAATAAATTGGTCAGAGCACAGGATGACCAGGGCTCTGCTACCAGTTCTGTACCGCCAGTACATAAACCAGTGTCCAGTTTCCTACCAATTTTGCGTCTGACAAAGTTATTTTTCTCACATGGGTGTCACAATGGGTAGGTTAATTGAAAGCTCCTGAGGCACTCCTGTGTACCCACAGTATCACCATTTTGTGTCTTTTACTGCAGAAAGTGGAACAATAACACTCCTTAAAATTTTCAGCACGAAAGTTAGAAGGCCTCTTGTAAGTGTTCCTTAGGAGGTCTGCCCATCACGAGAGAGCGGCGGAGAGCTGCTTGCAGTGAGGCCGAGGAAGCTGGAACAAGTTTGTACAGCTGTATTTTCATCACTTTGTCCTGTGCCTTTTGGGAAGAGAGCATTTTCGGGAAGTATTGTGTGTCCCAGCACCTCAGCTCAGGTCAGGGCTCCCAGTCCCTGCCAGCGGGAGTGCGGTGGTGGCTTTCACTGATCTGGACACCTTTCTGTCCCGAGCGGTGCAGGGCTGGCAGGGAGTGCTGGCTCTGAATGGGCTGGTGTGTCTAGACAGGGAAGTGCCGTGCAGGAATCCAGCTGTGGTCTTGGAAGCAGCGGGACTGTGCCCCAAGCAGCCACTGATTAGCCTGGACACTGCAGCACGCTGACGTGGCAAGGCAGCTTCCCACACCTGAGCTGGTGCCTGTAGCCCTGCATGGTGGTGCGATTACGTGGTGTAGACTTGCCTAACTTGTTTTGCAGAAGCTGCCAAACGGTTATCAGACAGATAATGGTTTTGGCTGCTATTGGCCTGGGTTAGATTCCACCTGATACATGTGAGCTGACCATTCCATAGCTCGATTACAGAGCTTTTGCATTCTTTTGTGTACGGTGTAATAGTTATTATAGATTGATTTGATTACCAATACAGTGTCTGAGCCTTTTATTAAAAGTGACAAACCTTTTGAGACTTGTAGGATTTAATGTTCTTGACTGGCTCAGTCTTTCAGGATAACTGCTTCTTCTGCATTTGTAATAACTGGCAGATCTTATTAAATTCAGTAAGAGGAAAAGCATATTTCCATTGAAATGAATACCTCAGGAATGAATTCTGTTTTAGTGGGAAATTTTCCAGTCTGTCTGTGCTTTTATTTTGCTCACCATGTGAGTTCTTTCATATATTTTACCGTATTTGCACTTATTTGCAGTGCCGTATAACAGAGCCATATATAGGTATGAGTGCTTTTCTGTTCCTAAACCTCTGCTAGTCTGTGTGTGCTTGTCCATGAATGCGTATCATAGAGCCCTCCAATCATCTAGGATCAGTGTGCAGTAGGATCAGTAAAATCCTGGTAGGGTGTTCTATTGAAACAATTCTTTATTTTCTTTCGATGTAATACAGTTTATTCATCTAACATATCCTTGATACTCCAGTGTGTTTACACCACAGGCCAGTATTAAAATGTCACCCAGTCAGATTAAAAAGTTACTAATTTTGTAACTTTTCTTTTTCCTTTATAGGCTAGACTTCTAGAGAAATTTTATTTCATTTAGAAGAGTTGCTGTACTTGTGGACATGTCAGTACTGGAAGTCAATGAGTCCTTTTGGCTGCCTCTCAGATACATTTGTCTGTTGCTGCATATTAAATATCCACAACAGGTTATTTAGTTACGGGGCAACTGTTTGCCTGTTGAATCTTTCTGCAAGAAATATTATGTGGATCTGTTGGTATCTAGACTCACAGTAGAATAAAGTTCTGGATGGCCATGTCAGTGATGGTCTCTGTGCTTTACTGGAAGTAGGAAGTATCCTATATTGCTCCTCTTGTTTCCAGGGTGTTGGGATGCATGTGATACATTAAAAATAAAACAATTCCTGTATCAAAACAGTGTATATGCCATTGTGGTGCAGTGCATTGTCTTTATAAACTGCAATAGCATCACTAAAAAAGGCTTTAATAATTTTTTGAGGTTCTTCATATAACCTCATATAGGTTTCAATGAATGATTTCAGCCATACCAGTTTAGAAAGTTGCCACCCTTCAACCGTTCCTCATTTTTCCCTAAACTGAGACTCAAAAGTGTCAGAGAGCTCCCATTTTATTTTGGTATAAAGAAAACCAGATTAATTTAAGCCACTTTTAAAACATGGGTTTGACATTAAAGTAAAAGAAACTGCATTTGCCTTGAGGCATGAGAAAAGTGGCTTGTATCTGTCTGCAAAAGATCATTTTAACTTTTTATAGTCTTCTAGTTGATGACTAGCCAATGATTTTATTGACTGTTAAATGGTCTGTATCTCACTGAGGCCTGGAAAATAGTCCATACCAAGAAAGCCATGGATAGTCACTTGACTTGGAGTCTGTAAGGGAGAGTTCCAGACAGATATGGTTTTTTCTTTCCGTTGGTAGGTGGGATTTGAAACCTGTATTGCTCATAGCTGATACCGGGTAATGAGACAGTAAAAAACTGGGTGAAATGGAGCTGGAATAGATTTTATCAGTAGAAAATGCCTGGAAAAATAATGTGACATATGCAAAGGAAACTTCACCTGTATTGTATCTTCCTCAAGTGTCTGTGTGTAACACTGCGTGGAAAAACACAACAGCAAATAGGCTGTGACCTGAAGCCTTTGCCGTAAAAACCTCCACGACAACAACAAACCTACAGTTCTCTTGTTCTAAGTTGATCATTTTTCTGTTGTCAGGCTGAGATACATTCTGTATAATTATCAGAAGGGAGAAAGGAAAACGGTCTCTTTAACCCCATTTGCTTATTTTCCCCCTTTACCACCTTTCTAAAGGAAAACTTAGTTAAATATTCTTGGCAGAACCTCAAAAGATTTTTGGCATGCCAGGGGGAAAGACTTAAACAATTAAGATAATGCTTTATGTACTTGCTGTAAGAGCGGCTTTTTGGGGGGAGATGCAGAAGCCTTGGACACGTGTTCTCTGCGTAGCACAAACCGACACTTGCCTGGGTGCCCCTACAGCAGCGTGGCTCAGTTCTCAGAGGAAACACCTGGGAGCACAAATGCATCACAGTTTGCTCTGCCAGCTGTGCGTGCCCTGGAAGCTGGGAAGGTAGATGGAGCTATGGTGCCAACGGATTGAACACTTGCCTTCTTTCTTTAGTGTAATTACATTTGCTTTTTAAATTAAAGTATTTCCTCCTGATTCATGGTATGACAGGTCCAAAACTGTGATTGAGTGCAGTGTTGAGGGCTGCATGCTGGAAACCAGGTGTTTGGTTTGATCAGTAGTTGTGTGCTTTTTTGTTTTGTTGCATATTGGGAATCAGAGAAAATGAGATTTATTTTGGAGCGCTGGTTATCTTTTGCTTTGTAGCACTAAGAAACTCTTTGATTTCAGAGGATAGATTTTCATAGGACTATGGCTTTAGTCCTTAAACAGCTGTCAGCCTTACATATTCTTCCATGCAAAGTCTTTTTTGTTGTGTAGGTGACATTGATAAGTTAGATTCTGACCCCTTGTTTTGGTTTTTTCTAGAAAATTAATTCTTTGACAGTTGCCTCAAGTACGGCATCAATGGGTTCCGGAGCACTCAGTCAAAGCACTCTGCTATTAGCAGAATTCTGTGAATCATGAAATATATGAGAGCAAAAGCTGCAACTTGCCCTTTTCAGCAGTCCTTTAGCACTCTCGAGTGATTAACTCCAAAGGTTCCAGGGAAATGAGTCAGCAAGAGTCAGGCCAGGCCCTGAGTCATCCTTGCGCCCCCGGCCATGGGGGCTCACCAGGAACCCGCTGCCCTTGCAGGAGTGGAGCTGGCCAGCTGGTGGAAGGCATCTTTCCCTTCCCTCCAGGCATCCCAAGACTTTCTGTGACTTGCTCTGTGTGATTTCCTCTCACTGAGGCTGAGACAGGAGGCTGAGGAGCAGGCTGTGATCTCTTTGCTCTCTCCAGTCTACCTAAAAAGGGATCAGAGAGAAGGTGGAGCCAGGTTTTTCTCGAAGGTGCATACTGTAACATCCAGGGGCAATCAGCAGAGCAAGAGAAAGTCAGATTAAGTAGAAGAACTTTTCACAGCAAGGGTAATTAAACACCAGAACAGTGTACAGCGTGAGGCTGTGGCACATCTATCCTGGGGGTGGAAAGCTCACCTCAACCAACGCCCTGAGTCAACCTGCTTTGAACAGGCACTTGGACTAGGTTGCCTTGAGAGGTCTTTTTCAACCTGAATAATTCATGATTCAAAAATTTATGTTTTTAACTGTGCTCTCAATCAGAGTTTTCTAACCTTATTTTAATCCAAATCTCAGTTTTTAATCCAAACTGAGATTTATCCATAATATTTGAATTGTACTGGTTTCTTAAAGAACTTTGGGCGTTCTAAGCTTGATGACTTCTTCTCTAGCATTGCAGTTCAAGAGGGTTTTTTGCATTCATGGAAAGTAAAAATTTTCAGGAATTGAGATTGTAGAAGTACGAATGGTACAGGTTTGGGCTTTGGCTTCAGTCTGTGACCAAATCCAGTGATGTTTGTTCCTTTGGGAGCGCATGTCCTCAATGCTGATCTGTGGCAGTGATGTGCCAGCTTTTCTTTGGCCTTCCTGATTGTGTATGGAACCCTCAAATTTGTACCTAGGTAGCCTAGGGGACCTTTGTGCCTGCACTCTTTTTTTGCAGTGGTGAAAAAGTACTCTCTGAAAGGCCAGCATGGCAAGGGAGCAGCTCTGTGTCTCTCCAGGAAGTTTATTGTTGTAATAACATAGATAAAAAGGATTAGACAAATGTATGGAGTTTCTTAGCCTCTGTGAAACTAGGAAGAATAACCCTATTTTTTTTCTAGTTACTTGTATCTCAGGTGCCAGTATGTACTCCCAGGCTTTTTTCTTGTGGATCCTTCATGTTGTTCCTTTTGAAAAAAATATTGCAAACTACATTTAATAATTTAAAAATATCATACTGCTTTGAGAGTTCTCTTTTTCTTGTTTTTTTTGATACTTGCTTCCCTAGCAAAGAATTTTTAAAAGCACTGCTTAAGTAACCTAGAAATTTACAGATATAGTCGCTCGCTTGCAAGAAAGACAACACTGTCATGGGTTTGTCCTCTTTCAGGGTAAGTTTTTTGGTAGTTTTGCCGCTCCCAACTTTCCCCTTCACTTTTCTCTCAGGGACTTCATTCTTTTACGCTTGACACTTCTTGAAGTGAATATTGAATTTTTGTTTTTCCTGTCATTAAGCTGGCCTACCTCAAGGAAAAGTTCAGACCCTTCCAGAGAGAGGATCAAAGAGGTCAATTATAAATGAAAGGTAGGGGAAGGAGGGATATTTTCCTGTCTTGCTTCATCATTTTCACTGATGGAGTCTGCAGAAGCAGAACAGTCTGGTGCTTGTAATATTTGGGGATGGCTCTGTGTTTTCTGAGCTCATTATGGAAAGGAGCCAGCGAGCGAGCTGGAGAAGTGTACAGCCTGCCCACATGTTTAGAATGGGCTGGGAAGCTGCTTCAGGTTCTGATTTCCCAATCACTGCCCACAAAAAGGAGGGATGGCGGGGAGGAGATTTCTTCTGTTCGTTTGTGGAGGTGGGGCGAAAAGAGAAAGGAATGGAGAATGGAAAATAAGAGAGAAATAGGAAGAATCTGCTTTCTTCCTGCTCCTCGGGGGACCGTTGCTAGATAGAGCATTTGATGAAGAAAACGGCATGTTTGAGTTTTTAAATACTTGAATTTCAACTGTGCTGTTGGCCTCTGAAGCTTGTAAGTAAGTCCAAGAGAAACAGTCGTCCTCTCCAAAGAGGTTTAGCTTGCATCATGTAGGCTCCTTTGCCTGTACAGTCATATGAAGTGATGTAATGAAAAAAAAGTGGAAGTGCTGTCTTTCAAATCTCGCTCTCAACCAACTTCAGGCCTGGACAGGAGAAGCGAAGGACTTCTTATAGTCCATATTTGTCACTGTGTAGATGAAAGTAAAAAACATTCAACTTTATCTTGGTTTCATTTGTAAACACTTGATAAATTCCACACACCCCCTCCCCACCCCCCACAAACCAGAGAGGGAAGAAAAATGTTGACTTTGGAAAGTACGAGCTCTCTGCACAGGAGAGGTACTGATGTGCGGTCGGCTGCTTTGGATTTTTCTCTGGGGTTTTTGTGGGTCTTTTTTCCCCCCCACCAGTACAAGGCAATTCATTGAGAAAACCTTAAAACGATCCGTAGGACATGACTGCCGTGGCAGCTCTGCAGTGTGCACCTACCTACTGCAGCCTATCCTTTGGGTCAACACAGGAAAATAAAATGTGATGTGTTTTCAGCATGGAGAGATTGTCCTACCTGTAAGAATTTCCATGTTTCTCCAGCGAATTTGTAATTCTCATGAGTCGAGACCTTTGCATTTTTTACACAGTCTTGTCAATGCCCCACATAAGGAAATAATTCTGGGTGACCTCTCATAGCAGTGAGCAGGTTTTTTCACATTGTAGAATTTACTGCAACTTACACTAAAATGTGCAAGATTACTGTGGTGACCCAGAGGTGACTTCTGTGCCATCATCCTGCCCATGGCAGTAGTCAAAAGCTACTGCTTAATTAATTTTTGCTCCTTCAGTCTGTTCAGAGTGGAAAGAAAACTGGAGCTTTAAACAACATTGTAATGGAAGGTGAGCCATTCATTCACCATTCCCATCCTCTGCTTCTTGCTAGAATTTGGCCCAAGTGGGAACAGGGGAGGGACAGAGAGGACAGGTTTCTGCCTGGTCTCTCCACTGCCTTTCCTCATCCTTCAGGTGACCTCTTTTTTCAAAACTTCAAAGCTTTGTCCTCCCCTGAGCTTTTGATACCTGCCAACATCAACAGACCTGAACACAACGGTTCTACCACCCCATGATGTCCCAGGGGAGCTGGGGGCTCAAGCAACTCAGGAGGGAATTTACAATCTTGAGTAAGCCAGCAAAACTGTACGGGGTTTATTTTAGCTGTTTTGTTTTGGAGTGAGGAGAGTGAGTAGGAAAAAAAAAAAAAGCAGCTTCATTTTTGGATAGAATTCAAATTCTTAGGCATAAGTAATTCTGGCCAGAAGAGCAAATGAAACCAAGGATCTGTGTGTTTTTGAAGAAGCCTAGGGTTTTGGTTTTTTTAAATTATGCTCATAGTAAGCATATGTTTTTAGCTAAAGGTGCAGTGGTATATACAATTAGTCTTTGAAAGCCAGTACAAAGTAACAGCTGGTTTGAAGTCAACTACAAGAGCTTTTATGGCTATGAAATTAAAATTAAAAAAATTTATATGAGATATGAAAATGTTAATATTTCAATAAAATGTATTTTTTCACGTTGACCAGGTCACTAGAGCTACTGTAAGCAGTAGGGCTGTTGCAGGAAGGTTTTATATTTCAATATAAAGATCGTCTTTGTAATTAGTTATTTTGATATTTTGCAGCTTTCCTTCTTGGAACTCAGAATATGTAAATATTCAGCCTTAGAAACTTGTTTGCTAAAGGAAAAGAAAAAAAAATTAACTCTGTGAATGAAGGGGTGAAAGTCATTTGTCTGAGGACTTAAAAAACAAATTGATTTTGAGACCTGTCTTGTTTTTACAGTCCCTACAAACCCATCTGATTGCTACTGTACCAGCTGGACTTCAAATGGTCATTCCTTCTGTTTTTCCCCTGACCTGAGCACAGACATCAACATTCTGCATTAAATCAGACATCTGATAAAGCAGAAGCCGAAAGTGCAAGTGTTCATCCTTGTCCAGGCTGCGTTGGAATGCTGTTTCTCACGTTTTTTTCTTTCCTCCGAAATGACGTAAATTACATAAAAGCACCAATAACTAAATAACAGTCCATGTCAAAAAAACCCATCTGGAAGAACACTAATAAAACCTCAGGTTTACAGATTGTCCAGTTAAAGAACGAGGTCCCAGGAAAACAGATTGTTAGCAAAGCAATATTGGTCTTAAATGAAGAATGCATTTAGAAACTAGGAGAGGTGTTTAACCTTTTTTTTTTCTTCATTAATACAGTATGTGGTTACCCAAAGTTATGATTGAAGGGTTGCTTTGTTCTTTCTGTTAGAGACTAATGTTTCGACTGAATCAGGTAAATGGAACTTGTCTTACATAACTTGAAAAAAAAAAAAAAATCTGAACCTAAAATGATTTTTGATTATACTTTAATGAGACACAGTTTCTGAGCTTGTTCACACTGGATGATTTCACTTGCTGCATCGTTTAAATATTCATGAAACTTGAAACAGAAATGAAGGCAGGTCTCACTTTTCTGACTGTATAACTCATAAAACTCCGCTGGAAAACATTGTAGAAGGATTTATTGAGCTTTCAGAAGTAAGGAGAAGGCTAAAATTACGGTAGCCTGCATGAGCTTAACTAGCCTACATCCCATTATCCCCTTCACGTTCACCTCATGTCCTAAACCTTTAAAGTAATACACATCTCCTACATGTCTCTGCATATTTCTTTTCCTATAGTTTCCTTGAGCCACTCATTGCACAGAACAAACCTGTGCTGGATGTAAATGCTCTCCACTGAGGGCAGCAGCATTTTCTTAGATCACATTTTTGAGGATGCCAGAATATGTTTAGAGAATGAGTCAGGAGATTGCAGAAGGAAAAATTTCAGGGTGAAGACAGGTGAATGATGCCCTAGAGTGATGACTCTTTGTGCAGTACTAGGCAATTTGTTTAAAATCCAGATTCTTATAAGTGAGTTCCTGTTTTTATGAGTGCTTGACTCCTTATCTTATTTACTGAATACTTCCAGAGATCAGTGGGCGCTCTTCTGAATATGGAAAGAATTATATAATAAGAAAAATTCTCAGAAATAGGCCTTGGATTTCTCATACTGTACCTTTCAAATTAGTAGACAGATTTGACCTGACACTCTTTGTCTTAGCTCCCTCTTCCTTGAGGAAGTTTTATTCAAATAAATATTTCTGAAGCTTTCAGATACTGTGGTGATGAATGTTAAAAGCTCCCAGAAAATAAAGGAACAGAGAGGAGAATTTCCATAGCTTGGAGTTAAGTTTTAGTGCTATATATACTGGGGAAAATGCAGCTGCTCCTTCAAAAGCATTTGTAGGCAGCACCTATTCTGTTTGCCAAATGAGAGTATTTCACCCTGCAGTGAAATACCTCATAGCCACTTCATTAAGCTCCATGCTGCACAATAGAAGAAAGAGTGAAGTAAAATTGGACTTCTGAGTTAAAAAGTGGGGGGTTTTGTTTATTTGCAGCCTTTTTTTCTTTTTCATTCATTATTCAGGTGAATCAGTAATTCAGAGAGATCAGGTTTCTGGCTGCCTCTGGCCGTAAGAGGGCCATGTGTCTTAGCCGAAGGTTTGAAATGTGCCAGTGCTCTGTTGGGTGAATGCTTTGGCACGTTTCTCCCAACTCTCACTGCTCTTGACTCATCTTAAAAGTGTTTTCCCTGGCTCATATCTTTAATCTGTGTTCAGGGTGCCCAGCCTGTTCCCACTGTGGAGGAGTACACTGGTGGCATGTTTTGTTGAAGATCCCAGTCTGTACATCCCTATTCCACCCTGCTGTGCCACAGTGACTCCCTGTCTCCTTTGCTCCATTGGTTTCCACTGTGACATGACTGATCCCAGCTCCTTGTCTCCTGGACAAGGGGGAATGGCTTCACACTGAGAGTAGGTTTAGATTAGATACTAGGAAAAAATTCTGTCCTGCGAGGGTGGTGACACAGGTTACCCAGAGAAGCTGTGGATGTCCCATCTCTGGAAGTGTTCAAGGCCAGGTTGGATGGGGCTCTGAGCAACCTGAGTGGAAAGTGTCCCTGCCCATGGCAGGGAGTTAGAACGAGATGCTCTTTAAGGTTCCTTCCAACCCAGGCTATTCTCTGGTCCTGTGATTTTGGTTTTGCCAAGTCCCACTATGAATCCCTAACTGCCCAGTGCCCCCTTTCATTGTATTGCAGGTTTCTTCCCAGGATTGTCCCACCTCCCCTCCAGTTCCTCACAACCCTATCCCTTTGCAGTCCCTTGTGGTGGCTGTAGTGTGACTCTGGAGCTTAGCCATTGTGGCTTTTTTCTTGGCAGTGACTCTCAGCTTTCACAGCAGAAGACAATGGGACTTTTTACCCCTCTGTTTCCTTATTTTACCAAGGAGATAAGGCTGTTTAGTCTCCTTCTCCAAAGTACTTAAAAATCTGTGTAAGAAGCAGTTCAGCAGTCTGCAAGCACAAAGCACCACTGTTAATGAATGAAATGAGATAAAAGTGGAGTTGGTGATGGTACACTGAAGCAAACACTCAGGCAGTTTTCTGCCAAGGTGCAGGGAGCCTTTCCAGCCATTTTAGTGCTGGGCATCACTGCAGAAACCTAGCAGTTCTTTTCTTTGAACTGTTGGCCCCTGAAAATAAACAGCAGAGGCATTGAGGCAGTCAGTTCAGCCTCAGTTTGGTGTCTCCCAACATTTGTTTTCCTCACTGGAAGATGCAGCACTGTGTGCTCCCAGCCCCGCAGAACCTGTGTGCGCTGCCATCTGCCTCTGCTGCCATCTGCTCCCCTGAGCTGGCTGCAGCCAGAGACAGCACATGCCCTTTCTGAGAGCAACAGGAAGGTTATCTGTCCTGAACCAGGGAAGCATTTCTCCGGAAGAGCAGGGGGAAGGTGGAGGTTTGCTGGTTTAGCATGCTTGTATTCCTGTTTGGCACTCGCAGCATTTAAGTGTGACCTTCCTGCAGTTTGGCTGCCTTGCAACCGTGTAGAAAAGGCCTTGTGGCACAGACAGAAGGTGCTGCATAGGCAAGGTGATTCTTGGTTTTTCTTACTGGCATATCTTTCATTTTAAATTTAACAGCTCTTCTTTTTCCAGTGTGTCAGAGGGATTCTTTTACACACAGTTATGAAACTTTGCTTGATGACATAGCAGTGATTCTTCAAAAGAATGGGGGCTTTTTCTTCGCTTTTTGTTTTTCCTCTCTTGCACTTTGGGGCAGAACTTCAGACCTGTATGAGGTCATGCCCACATTTTCTTCATGTGTTTATTTTTATCTTGATAAATAATATATAAATGAACTTGAGAGATAATGCGTAAATAGGCAAGAGTGTGTATCCACAATTTCTTTGGGTTATCATTACCTCATCATGTGTGTGTCTAAATGTAAAATATATCATTCATCTACATATTGGAAAATCCTTGAAGAATCTCTTCATAAACAGTGCTGGGCAGTTTTGGTTGGAAGAGTTAAACGTTTGGAGAGCAGAGTCCCATGCGTGGTTCTCATGGGCCTATTTTTAGTTTCTCTTATGGGAAGAATGGCAAAAAATAGACCAGGACCGTGACTTTGGATTTAGTGCACAGAATGTTTATAGGTTAGCTGACAGGAGGGTGTGTGCGTGTCTGTGCCACAGGACTTTAGTACTACACTTCCTGTACATTCATTAACAGGACTCCCAGCAGAGCTACTGTAGTTTCAGCACTCATAACACTAATTTTAACATGCTATAAAGTACGTCATAGCTCTGAAGTGCTATTTTCAGCCTTGATTAGGGATTGCTGACCCGAAAGATCTATATTTCTCCACTGAGAGGCTTTCTTGCATTTATAGATCTCTGGATTTGCCCAGAGTGCTTTGGTCCTCCATCTCTCCCTCTGTTCAGAAGCTGTGGATGGGCGGGATGCACAGAGGTTTGCTGCACTTATGCAGAGGATGCATTTATAGCCTGCAAGTGCTAGTGCTGCATCTTTTAGGTGTGCATCATTTTGAACAAATTAAAATATTTTAAAGCATCGGGATGTTCGCCTCTTTGGTTATTGCTTTCACTTTTTTCTTCTGTCCTTGATGATTTTCTAGGTGTTGTTTGGTACAATGGGCTCAGTCTGGAAGGCCAGTATTTCAAAAGAGCAAAGTGCAGTTCTCCTCTAGCTGTGTGACTCCAAGACAAGGAGCTCTTAAAGCAGACTATATTTTGATGCATATTTTCAAATCATGACTTTAGAGGAATCAGGTAAGAGAAAGGAACATAGACATTTGATGTCTTTTTTCATACAAAAAAAACCCCCAAACTAAGACTAAAACATTTAAACTTTTAAAATTTTAGCAAAATAACTCTTGTAGCTATTAAACTTTCCATGGAAATACCTGCCTCATATTTTCCAAGTCACTTTCCATTGCAGCTGTTTCCTAACTAAATAAAATGTCCTGCCTCGTGAGTGACCTGCTAGCATTTAAAAAAGAAAAAGGTGAGCATCTGACTGGGCAAGGTTTGTCTTCCTGTGGACTTCACACTTGTGCAGTGTTTGAAACCTTTAAAAGGAGGGGTTGATACTGAAATAAAAAGCTTCCTATCCCCTGAGACAGACAGAAAGGAAAACAAAAGCCCCAAGTTCCCCAAAGTGGAGCAAGAATTGAAAATGTTTCGACAGTGTCCCCTCCCCGTTCTGTTTGACACTTACAAAATACCTGCACTTAAAAATACCCCTTGAAATATTGACCTGGCTGGAAATGAACAATTAAAAGCTCTGGCCTTTGTTGTTCATCACTTATTGGGCAATTATATGGCAGCTTTGCATGAATTTGTTGGCATGGGTCTGAATTTGGTGTGCAAGACTGAATTGATCAACACTCAGTTCACTGCCTATTAAATGAGCAAATTATTCCAGTAGCAAAAAGGGCAAATTTTTACCTTGCCCTCATGTTTCCACCCATCTCTGTCATTCTCTGTTTATGTGAACGGGAGTGAGGAGGAAAGGCAAATATTTCCCTGCCTCCAGGATTGCAGACAGTTGGAAGAGATGCTCTGCTCACTCCAGTCACTGCTCCAGATTTGGTCCTTTGCTGTTTTAGATGTCACTGTAGTGAGAGTATGTCTCTTCTTTATAATAGCACACAAATTCAAAAGCCATTTTCCTACAATTAGTGGATACTCATTAAAAAAACTAAACCAAAACCACCAAACCAGAGAGCCAGGTTAGGGTGATAAACTGTGAGGGTGGGATAGCAGTTTTGCTTTTAAAAACTGACTTCATCAGGCAGCCAGCTCCATTTCAGCTTGGATGAATGCTGCATCGCATGTGTGGCATGTCTTTCAATTTGCATTTTATAAATGCACAAAATATTCCAAACGGGTTACAGAAACTGATGGCTGGCCTGTTAGAACTGTGGAGTTACTGCAAATAATGAGGCGCAGAACAAGAGCGGAGGGAATAAAATCTTTCAGCAGTCTTCATCTAAGTATGTGTGTTTAATTTCCCCTGTTCTCCTGGGTGTAAAAACAGCAGGAAGGTCCCAGAGCCCCTTGGAGCAGAGGAGCAAATTGGAAAGCCAAGCTTTCAGATAGGAGACGAAATCACAGAGCTCCAAGTCTGATGTTTCCCCTCGCCCCCCTCCTCTCTCCTCCGCCAGCCTACATTTCTTGGCTCCCCTCAGCTCCAAGGCTGTTGGGGCTGTGACGTAAATGACTCCCAGTGAGTGACCCCCGTGGCAAACCTGTAAAACATTATACAGCATGAATAAGAAGTCTCTTATTAGGCCTGCAGCTGGCGAGATGCAGACATATGGCAGCAAGGATGTTTTGGAAGAAAGGCACGGCTTGACAAAGAACCCAGTCTCCCGATAAAGGTTTATACTGGCACTTTCCTGTGTTTATAATACCATATGCCAGGGCCATGGCCTCTTTTTTCATCATATTGTTGTTTAAATTTTTTTCTAAACCTAATCAGCCCTTAGGTTGATGAGTCTGAAAAGCAGAAACTTGATATCGATATTAGTTTTTCCTTAGAGTTCTTTGACAGGAGCTGCACTGTTGTAACTGCCTGAGCTCAAATCTGCTTCATGTGTAAAGTGAAGTAAGTTTGTCAGGACCAATTGTTCCTGTTAGGAAAAGAAAGTTTTATTTTTTAAGAACATTCTCAAAATAGATTCAATATTGCCCACTTTTTTGGTTGGTTGTTTTGTTTTTTTTCCTCGTGTAGATATTCAGTCTTGTTTGCTTGCTTGCTTTTTCGCTGTGTTAGTTTAGTATTACAGGATAGTACAAGCATGGTTGTTTTCAAGGAGGGTTGCTATTTGAGTGTGTTTTTAAAACCTCTTTCCCTCACAGCCTCACAATCTCAATAATAAGCTTTTCTTAGGTCTAGGCATCTGGTCTCTGGTTTAAGAGCTGCACAGTCATGCTGTTCTTCTATCAGTTACGTGATAACTGGTACTTTAAATAATCAGCCTTGACCTTTTTGTAGTCTTTCAGGCTGATTGATTACTTAAATCCATATTTACAGTGATAGCCAGAGAGGTTTTTGTTCAAGTGTAACTGCCATTTTGGGGTTTTCTTATTTGCAGGACAGTAACCCTTAGGATTTCCCCTTGGGTATCTGGCCCCATTGTTCTAGAAGCAGCGTAGAACCAGGACAGAACTACACTTTCTTCTGCTCTAGAGAATTTTCAGTCAAACTGAGTTTTGGCTGGAGGAAAGTTCTGCCTTGAACTGATTCAATACCACCTGGCCCCCATGTTTTATAACAGTTTTCCTCACACTGGGAAATTAATAATTTTTAAATGAAGCAAGTTCTTTTTCTGGCTTTTTTGCAGCTGCATTCAGTGACAAAGCAACTTTTTGGCTGCTGAAAGCTGAGGCGTTGGAGCTGTACTGATTGTGTCCTCTCAGGGCAAAAAAAATTCTCCAGCGGTAGATAGTTACCCACGTTTTAGCAGTCAGGAGTTTGTTGGGCAATGCACTCTGTGAGGTAAAAACTGAAAAGAAATGGTTATAGCACAGGAGAGATGCTAATGAAATTAAGAAACAAGAGCTAGAAAGAAGTCTGGGCTCTTTTTTTTCACTTTTTTTCTTGAGTTCTCACATACAAATGAACCTTGTCTCATACCTCCTCCACATCTTGGGCTTTTTCTTCTGGTTTTGGCCAGAACCTGACAAAAATAATGAATTCAATCCACCCGGGTACAGCTAATCCCATGGGCCTTTTCTCTAAGTGAACTTACTGCTTCCTGTTGTTCCCACAGGGACTTGGGAACAATTAGAGGAGATTGGTGAAGAAGACTGGAGCAGCTAAATTGGCCAATTCATCACTATCTCTTGCTTGTTTGCTAGATTTAGGGATGGATTTTGCATCCCTTTGTAGAAATGTGGCCCTTAAGAAAACCCCAAAACAACCAAATAAAAGAAACAATGAACACTTGTCTGTTCACTGAGCAGTTGGGTGTATCAGCTAGGGTGAGCTGTATGTCCTGTCCTGCAAAAGTGGAATTCCTCCCTGGTATGGAATCCTGGACATATGACTCCTCCACACACAGCAAAACAAAACCTGCCATCTGCTTGCCATGTTCAAAACATTTCTGGTTTGGGTTGGTTGTTTGGGTACATGGTGGTTGTATGAACTTGGGGGATATTCCTTCTCACCCTCTGCCTCCCATTCAGTAACAGGATTACAGCAAACTGTTGGCCTAGATGGAGCTTGCTGCGCTCCCTGGGTTGGAGATCAGACTCTGACCTCATTCTGTCTCTGCTCTCTGATGTCTACATCCTGTTAGATCCCCCAGGTTCTTGGTCCTTACAGCTTGGCACTTTGGAAGTGTTTCTTTACTGTTCTGCACCCAGGGACACGTTTTACTGGGCACGAGCAGTGGCACGAGCACAGCTCTGAAGCAGCTCACAAGGAGCTGGACTTGCTCCTGTGCATCAGGTCACCAGGGTGTCTGCACTGCTCTGGGGTGATTCCCACCTGAAAGCAGGGAGAGGAAGGACACCAGGTTTCAGTGCTGTGAGTTCTCCTAGAGCACAGCGCTCACAGGACATTCTGCAGTTGGGTATCAGGCTGCCTGTGGGCTGCTGTCAGCTCCTGCTCGAGAACCTCTCCTGACTCCCTCTCCCTGCCCTTCTCCCAGGTGTGCAGCTTGTGCATCCTGACCTTAGAAACACAGACGAGCCTGTAAATTCTGAAACTCTGGCCACTCTCTTATTAAATCAAGAGCTACCCAACAACCAGATTTACAGCCCAGTGGCCAGATTTGCAAGGAGGACTCTAGAAGCATTTCAGGAAATGCAACCTGAATATCTTGAGAAACTCTGAGAGTGAAGTTAGACAACAGCAGAAAAGCTCATTTGAGTCAGTAAACCTTTTACAGCTTGAAACAATTGTGGGGTTTTTTTCCCTGGGTTTTAGGGCTTTTTTCCTTTGAAATTTTAATTTCAACACTCTGTCGTAAAACAAAACTGAAATGCTGTTGTCCTAGACATTGGAATATTGAAAAAGGATGTTTTGATGTCTCATAAATACCCTCTTTCTCCCTTCAAGTACCTGTATCAAACCCAAAATCTTTAGCTTATTCAATTTGTGAAGCATTTGAGTTTTGAAGAAATTCAGATTTAATTCTTCCAGTCAAGTCAACTGGTTGTGTTATTTGCTTATATGCAGGTGCTCTTTGCATCCCAGGGACAAGGAATTAGTCTGTACCTCTACAAGATACTTCATAATAATCACAAAGCAGTTTTTTAATCAATAACCAGAAGGCTATTTCATTGAAAAAAAACCCAAAAAGTCTTGTGTATTAGCATGTGAGGACATTAAATCTGTGGTATCCAAAGTGCATTTTTAACTCATGTTATTCAAATAAGGACTTGGCATATATATTTTTGCTGTAAAACAGTAGGAATTCTTGTGCTATTCCTTACTGTTGCAATAGCAGATATTTAGGCAGTGGATAAGCTACTGGGTAAATTTTCACATGCTTTCTGACCTTCCTGATGCTGGCATTGCCTAGTCTTCTCAAGTAGAACTGAGATAATTTGGCCCTTGAGATAGAGAAGGAGAGATAAAGTTATTTTTAGCATTAGCTTGCTTTAGTTCTGGCATTTTGTTCTGTCCTGCCCATCCTCCTGACAGAGTGGAAGGATGCAGCTTGTTTATTATGTTTTACCCTATCTACTCTTCTGGCTTTTGATACAGAGCTGAGGTTTACCCTTCGGCAGGTTTCCCACCAGTGCAGGGGCAGCAGATCACGGATCAGCCATGAATACTCAGTTTTCAGTCCTTGTATTTATTTTTTTCTCCTCTTTGCAGTCCTGGTAGTTAAAAGCCTTCTTTCTCTCTTACAGGAAATGTAGTTTCTTTTTTCTTTTTTTTTTTTCTTTTTTTTTTCCCCCAAATAATTTTGAAGTTTTACTTTATTTTTCTATGATTCAGATTCCAGGAAGTGAAATTTCTAAGCAAACTTGAAATGCTGTAATTTTTACAGCTGCAGAAAGCAACCATCTGTGTCTTCTGTAAGTTACAGTAAGAGTATTTAGTGCTGTTGTCTTCAGAGATTCCAAATGTTTTGAGCTTATCAGTAGTTATCAGTGTGGGTACTACCTGTATTTCCATACACTTTTTTCTCCATCCTGTGTACTTAATATTGTGGAAGATATTGGTGGCATTATGCGTATGGAGGCTGGACCCCACTTTTTAGTCATAGGGCCAACAAAATGTGTCATTACAGGCAATTGGGAACCCTTTTTCCCCTCTTTGATCATCTCTTCCTCGATGTCACACTCCAGACTGCCGCTGAGAAGTCTCCACTGGGAATACTCACCTTTGTGTGGCTCCTTGGGGAGAACTGAGCACACAAGCAGCTCCTTGATACACCTTGAACTTCCTGACTTTCTCTTAAGGCGCTGCGGGTGTTTTACCACGAGCCCTCTTTCCCTGGAAACAAATGAAAATGCTGGTTCCAGGGCCACACTGTGCGTGTTGGGGGGAACGGGGCGGATGTGTGGGTAGAAAAGTGTAAGGTTAGGAAAACTATTTAGGATATATACATTTTTATTTACGTTCTATATTTAGGTATGAGAAAGGGAAGTTATTTTTTTCCTCTTCTGTAGTTCTCCCAAGCTCATAAAGCATCTGTTTCTCAGCCTCTGTCGCCTTTGCCTGAACTGAAGTTGTCGGTGGCCCTGGTTCTCCTTCAAGGAGTCTTTGTCCTAATAAAGGGACCCATTGAGAGGGCCCAGGGCACACAGGCACTCAATGTTCAGTATGCAACTGCTTATCTCCTGGCAGCATGCTTGTGGAATATGGGTCTTTATACTAATAAAGTAGGTAAACTGCAATTATCTATGCAATTATCTTTCTGAAAAAAAGAATTGCATGGAAAAATTGAAAGTGGAAGAGAGAAAATGGAGCTCTTGTCATGAACACTTTCATGTCAGAGATGCTTCACACACCTCAGTAAATCAGAAGGCTTTGTGAGAATGCTTTCTCTCCTGGCATTTTGGCCCTTTATCTCTTCCTGTCGCTGTTCATCTCTGCATCCATGGGCAGAGCTGAAGTTGGATTCGATGTCTTGAAAGCTTGGGGAAAGTTCAACCCAGGTCTGGGGCACAACTGTAAAGTTTTTGACTTTGCCCAAGTTATCTTCTCTAGCTGAAGCCCTTCTAACTGAGGAAAGATGCCTGAGTTCAGCCCAGATACGGGGAAAAACTTTATTTTTTTATCCTTTGGATTTTTCTATCTTTCCTGTTTCGCTTTCTTAAAAAGGAAGGTTGTTGGTATGTGAAGCCTGTCCTCCTTCTGATATTTAAAGGGCTGAACAGTTCGTTTTCAGAAAGAGTGATAAGATCTCCTGGCAGCCAAAAATAAGAATAATTCTGTTCCCTGGTGTATACCCTTGACTCCCCCCAAAAAAAGAACTTGAACATAAATAGTTGATCGAAACAAAGCCTATGTCTGATCCCATGAACTGAAGATACTTAGTTTCTATTCCCAGATTTGCAGTACTGTGCTGGGTAAATGCCTCAATTCTCCATCTGTGAAGTGGAGATAAATCAATTTTTTTTTCTCAGGAAGGTTCTGTCTGAGTTAACAAATTTGTATGGTGGCCTGGAAATGCTTTAGATGTGGTTGCTACTAGGATTTCTCTGATTTGCAGCTGACAGATAATAGCAGGGAGAGACTCAAAGCCATCTTACAAAGACTCAGACTAATTGTGTTTGACCATGGCTCCCGGAAGACCAGGCTGGTTCCCAGGCACAGGAGGAAAACCAAAGGACAGCCTCCAGGCCACGCTGAATTGATGAAAATGTTGTTAGCATTAGGGGCTTGGGATTGAATCTGTAATCAATACACATCTGGAGAGCTCCTTTTTCATAGTCAGAAAACCAGATCTGCGCAGCCACTTAGCACTGAGCAAAGCTTCCCCCTCCCCCCTCCCTTTTTTTTTCTTGATTGTTTTGATAGTTAGAAATATAAACACCTTTCAATGTGGACCCTCCTGGTTAGGGTAAAGTGATATGTTTCTAGTAAAATAGCACTTCTGCTGAATCAAAATAGCATTTTTGAACAAACTGAACATAAGAAGATGAAAGAGTATTTGGGACACAGGAAAAAGGAACTTAAATTACTTTTTCAGCAACATAATGAAGGGACTGAAGATATTGTAATGAGATTAATAGAAGGAAAGCTCTTATTTCTGAGGCAGTGCTGAACAGCTTGTCAATAAGAAGAGGAAACACTGCTTTTATTGATGAAGTTTGCATTAAAAGTATATTTCAGCAGCATGCAAAGCTAGATCACTCAAGGAATAAAATTCTGGGGGGAAAAAAAGGACCAATGGTGGAGGGGCAAGTAGTTGCACATATAAAAGAAAACAAACAAATTTCAAAATTTTCTGTTTTGAATAGATGGACCTTTTTGACACACAACTTTTTCCTTTTTTTTTTTTTTAACCACAGAAATGGTACTTAATTTTGTTGAAGCCTGTTTCTGAAAGGCAAATTAGTCCAAATATATTTTCAATATGGGATATTCTTCCAGCAAAGAACATTTCAGCGGTTTTCACGTGATTCAGTTTAACTGAACCAAAACTAGGGGCTTGAAACAGAGGGTCAGCTGCATGTCTCTCCTTTGAGGTCAGCCCTTCCAGAAAGGGCTCTTTTTCCCTCTGTCCTGCTCTGCCTTTCTCCTCCTCACTCTGAAATGCCTCCTGGTACATCCATTTGCACCGTGACCCCCCCGAATATCGTATGTTCTGTGCATCCTTTACACCATCATGGAGACTGCACCTTTGGTGGGCTCTGCTTTTGCTGTTAGCAGTGCTGTGACACTATGGAAATATGATGGAAATAGGACTTGGGCGAACCACATGGAATGAAATGTTGGCAGACAATGTTGCAGGAGAATGTATTTTATGATATCCCTCTAAAAAAGCATACATGGTTTTATTTAAAAATAAAATCTGAGAAGCAAAGCTCATTAAGAGTCAGACTGGTTTGAAAGGCAGTATTTCAAACCATGGAAAAACCTGCAGCCATTGTGAAAAATCTGTCTTTACTTCAACTTCTAGAAACCTCCACTGAAATCGCTCCTGTTCGGGTGGATGAAGGTGCCTGACAATTCCCCCTTGTACAGCACAAGCCCGGTATTCATCTCCCTGGCTTTTGCCTGTTTACATCCAGCATCTCTGCAATCCAGATGGGGAAAAGCACATGTGACAGCATGTGTGTGTGATTTGGAGCAGCAGATGGGTGCGAATGACAAACTGTTGCCTGTGTAGGCACCTACCTAGAGATGACTCAGAGTCCTGCCTCTGTGTGCTGCTCTGCTGTTCCTGCGCTCCGTTATGGGAGAGGGCACTGTCAGGGCTCCTGCATCTGAAGCTCTACCTGACTCGACAGGGATCCCATGCAGGCAACCGGATTTCAGTGCTGATGTCTATTTGTGACGTGCCTCCTGTCTAAGAAAGCACAGACCGTGTTAAAAATCATACAGGGAGAAAAGCAAGGTGGGATTGGCTTGATATTCCAACTCTGTAGTCAAGGGAGACCTCGCTTCGGTGTCTTTTTAATTCCCCGAGTGGGGCTGTCACCTGGTATTTCGTGCCCTGTTTGAGTTGCCTTGCCCTATTCTGCTGTTGCTCTGAATGTGTTCTACAGAAAGAGAAGAGTGATGGAAAGTGAAGTGCACTGAGAGAGGAGAGGCTGGTGTTTCTACCGTGGTCCTACAGCTTACGATATTCCCAGTGCACAGGCGTGATGTGATCAGCTGGCACAGGGTGTCACGCAGGGTCTGACGGCATGACCCCAAGGAAATTGGTGCCAGTTCCAGCAGCGGGGAAATTTATGGCCCAAATGTGTTTTTGCATGCATTTCAACTGGACTGTCACTTAAAATTGTAGGACAGGAGAACCTAAAATGCGTGTGTAGCTTATTTCCTCGAGCGAGGCCCTTTTGAGTCAGCAGGGTCATCAGTGCTACGGCCGTGCGTGCACATGGACTTGCTAGGTTGGGAATGCGCTTAGCACAAGGTTTGGTGTCTGACTCACGGCATTGATTTAAAACCCACAAGTTCTGCAATTTCTCTGTGTGCTAGTCCTAACAGCTCTGCTGTAAGGCCTGACTGGGGTATCAAAAGTGAAGCCCTGCTCTGACAGTGCCCTGAGCTCTGCTCATTCCATAGAGCCAGCGGAGCACCAAGGTTTGGTGCCTGTGGTCCCATAAATTTGAGGTAGGTAATCAAATCCTACTGCTATCTGGCTGAAACATATATTCTGTGGCCAGGAATTTGCATGTAAATGTCAGTGGGAAATTATCGTTGTGAATTTTCTGTGTGACAGTTGGCTTTTTTCCTTTATTTTAAATGATGCGGTTGTAAGGATGAGTAGAAAAAAATCCCTGGTTTGCTGCTGGAGAGACATCTGAGCCCCATGTGAGCGCCCTGCCGAGGACAGTTGGAGGAGATGGGAGAACTGGGCTGCTTGGGGATGGAGTGGGTGAAATGTGTCGTGCTGGAAGAAGATCACTGAACTGATTTAATTAGTTCTGTTTCAGAGGATTCATTTTTGCTCGGGTCACTGCTAGGTTCATCTATTTGCTTTTTTCCCCCCTCTTAGCAATAGACAAATGCAGGGTGATAATTAATTTGGCAGGTTGATTGAGATTGGGTGGCAGAGAGGGGAGTTTTCCTGGATGAGTGATGAAGCATTGCTGGTTGAGCTTAAAGTGAATAGTCTGAAATAGAAAGTAGTTAGTATAAAATCCCCCCAAGGGTGTATTTAAACTGAATGTACTTTGAGTTTTGACATTGAGGTTTTTTAGTAAGCTACCAGACTCTACTGTGTAATTTTAGGACATTTGCTAGCTGGGATCTAGCTGTTGAAATGTCAGTGCTATTCTTCTGCTTTGTGAAACCTCAAAACCAGGAAAATGGGGTGTTAATGAAAGAAGTGGCTTGTTTGTGTGGGTGTCAGGCTGAAACACGCCTTGGCAGAGCAATGCTTTTTTCTTTTCCAGGCCAACCCTGGAAGTTGAGGCGTCACCTGGCCAGACTCAGTGCTGCTCTCGGGGTGGGAGAAGGCCCTGTGGGTCAGTCTGCTTTGTGGGAGGCCAAATTCTCTTTATCTTAAGATTTTCATTACTGCATCGCAGCTATCCCTCAGTGCTACCATTAATGTGTTTCAGGAAAACGAGCTGCTGAAAACTGTAAGTATTACATTTCTGGCTTTCTGCCTCCCTCTATTTTGGCCTCACCAGGGACCGATTCCTGTAGTCACCGTGTTTTGTGTTTCACACCAGATGGACACTAAGTTGCCATATTACCATAAGCAAAGTTTGGTTTTTTTCTTTTCAGTAAGTGCTTATGGTATCACAAGAGATCTGATGTGGTCAAACTGCTGGATTCTGCTGCTTACAGAATTTCCAGTTTGGGGGGACAGTGGCATTGCCACCTTTGATTTCTCTGACCAAGCACTTGGAGTTGGGATGTTTTCTCTCTCACTCTCTACGCTCTTCCATTTTGTGACTCTGCTCTGCTCTGGTGGGAGTTGACAGCTGTGACAAAACACCGTCCTGTGTGCACAAGGGAAGTACAGAAGGGACACGAGCAAGTCACGCATGTCCCTGTCCCTGCTGCTGTGCCTCAGATCCCTTGCGCTGGAACCACTTCCAAGGGTTAAATGTCTGGTGAAACCTCCACGCTTACTCAGTCCTAAGGGCTTTTTTTCTGCTGAGACTGCCAGTAAGGATGTCAATTTGATGATGTTTTGGGGTTTTGTTTGGGTTGTTGTTTTTTAGCTGTGGGGCAGACACTTATCCACTGGGAATCAAATTGGAAAATTCCCATTTTTATGCAAATTACCAGAGAATGGTCAGCTATTTGAATAATGCACTTCCTAAACTCATTGGACTGACTTGCCTTCCATATGAGCTATCATGATCTCTGTTCATATTGAGGGCGATCCAGCTGAAATCAGAACTTGACTGAAAAATCCCTGAAATGTTTACCTGCTTTTCCAGTGGGTTTTTAATTGCTGTGCAAAAAGACATTCTCTGTATCCTCAAGACATTTCTTTGGAAGCAGAGACCATTCTGTGCACTGGTAACTAGCCCAAAAGGGCACACATCACCTTTGAGGTTTGTGTTAGCAACATAAAGTGCAGGTGAAACCTATGTGACACTAGGATCTCTGAAAAGATGAAAAGGGAGAGAAGAACTATGCACTAAAGAGAGAATACTATTGGGAACATACATTTCAGAGCAGATTGTTTTGTAGAAGTCTTCAGACCCCTTAACAAAAGAAAAAATATTTTAGATACCTCAGCGTGATTTCAGATTATGCTGGCTCTGTCTGCTGCAGTAGCTGTCTAGTTTATCAAGCCTGTGCAGGCTTGGTATTGTGAATGGGATTCTTAATGCACAGTTTATGATTCCCAGTGGAAAAAAAGTAAATAAGCTTTCTGACTTTTTCTAGGAACTTAATTGCACCAGAGTGGACTTGACTGTGTTGCTTTGAAATCCAGGAGCTTCATGTGTGTGCTGTGAATAGCAAGCAATGTTTAAATAGTAATTTTCTCCTTTTTAGCAATCTACTTTTGTTCTTTTGTTAACTTGCTGTTATATTTAGGAGTCTTGACGTTGCTGTGTTGCCCTGGCATTCCCATACTAAGGAATCTTCTTTTCTAAGTGACTGTTTGTAAATTATGGCTGTGGCTAAGGTGGGAGGATATCAGCTGTGCCCACAGTTTTTATCTTACCAGTATGGATATTTTTCTCTAAGGCTTTGGTTTTCATGACTATGCTCAGAATGGGAAAATGGGTATATGGAAAATTTGGTGAACACTTTTGCTCGTGGATTACTAGTCCACCAGATCAATATGCCTATTATTAATCTACCAGATCAGTTCAAGGGGATAAGAAATGTATTTATGATGAGTTTAATTGTTTTACTCATTTATTCTGAAATTAAATATCCAGATTAAGATCATTAAATTAGGAAGCCTTTGTTAAAAAATCTGCTTTCCCTCTGCAAGTAACTCTTTGTGTGGCATCCATCCTTGAGGATCACTGAAGAATAAGAATTGCTTTAAAAAAAAGGAAAAAAAAAGGGGCAAAACCCCAACCCCCACCACCTCCTCCTTCCCACTCCCCCACGCCCCCCAAAATCAGGTCTTTTCTCTATTTTACTACAGCTCTGCCTCCCAAACCTGTTGTTTAAAATCCTCTTTGATGTGTGAAAGATTAATAGGGACCTGAGAAATTCAATGGTAGGAGTGAAAATAATAGAAACACGCATGGATTTGTTTTACTACTGTCATCTGTTTAAGTAGTTGTGACAAAGATTTGTATAAAACCAGATACAGGGTGTGGAGGTGGATATTCCTGTGCCTTTTCTTTTTCCCACCTACGTTTTTTTTTTTTATTTCACAGTAGCTTCACATTCTCTGAAGTTAAACCTGCTCACTTTCAGGGGTGCTGTGAAGCAAGGGGCACAGTAGCTGCCCTGATCCCACTGCTGCCAGTTTGCTGTGTCACATATCTTTGCGTCCCCTGCCCCCCCCATAAGGAAGCCAGGATCCCTGAAGAAGTCAGATGCAGTTTATTGTCTGGAAATAAAAAGGTCATATGATGCCACGAGAAAGTCCTCCAAAATGTAGTCTCTTGCTGCCTCGCCCAGTGCCAGATATGATCTCATTCCTTTGGAGCTGAGTCCCTGGTTAAGTGCTCGGGACAGTTTCCTCGCCGTGCCTGCGGGACAGTCACTGCTGGTGCCTTTTGGGTTGTCCTCTGTGCTGCCGTGCCCATTTACCTCCCTCAGCCCTGCTTCACCAAGTGCCCTATTTTCTCCATCCCCTGCTGCCACAGTGGCTCTTTATCCTGCTCACTGTCTCAGCAGAGTATCTGCCTGGTGTAGAAGTGCTCTGTGTAGCCTCTGGCAGTGCTGTGGTTCATTGCTTGACCTCCCAGCCAGGTTCTGAGAGGGATGGAGGAGGCAGCTCCCTCCAGGACTTCCACCTTTCCCAGGGTGGCAACTTCAGAGGACTTAACTCCACCCCCACATGGGGCTCAGCCTGCAGGGAAGCCATTGACTGCAGCTTCTCTTCAGCCCCATCATTGGACCTCGCTGCCACTGCCTCCAGTTCGGGGCAGTGCCAAGTTCCAAAGCATTTCTGCCTCTGCTTTGGTTTAAAAAGCTTATCTCTGCTTCCAGCTGTTGTCCAGCAGCCCAGAAACCTTTGAAACAACGTCTTTGACAAGGAAGCAGTTGAATGGCTCTTAAATGCTCACCCCCAATTTATTAATTTGGTTGGTTTGTTGTGGTGAATTATTTTGTTGAGGGTTTTTGTTTGGGTTTTTTTTTTAACTAGTCTTGGAACTGAGGCTGGCCTTGGTGATTTGCAGGGCTACAAAACGTTGGGAGCATTTGGGTGGAGAGTTTCCTCTCCACAGTGGCTGTGATGACACGAGCATGCAGCTCACACATCTGGCTGAACAGCACAGCTCTGACATCTTGCGCTTTGTGCTGACCCTGGGAGTTGGCCAGGGGCTGTGGAAAAGGGATTGTTTTTCCAAATATTGGAGCCCTTTGCTGTCTGTGTGTCATAGCCTACACATGCCTGTGTGTGATCACTCTCAGCACACAGCAAGGAAGGCATCTCTGACACTGTGGATGCCCTCAGGGCCAGGGGCAGTTCTGCCATTTGGTGGAGAAGGTGGTCAGAGCAGCCATGCAGTTGCTCCTCTGTTATGTTATCAGGATCTAGCAGTGGTGAATCTCAGCAGCTCCAGCCTGCTTAGCTACTCCTGCTGATGGTGTCCACACCAAAACTGCCCTCCCTAAATCAATCAAGTCAGTAAATCATCTCGTTTATCTCGATTACCATGAAAATGCAGGCAACAGTCTATCGGATAGAAGGAATCCTACTCAAAATAGCATGTGCAAAAACACCCTGTTAGTTTCTGTGTGACCTGACTCCTGCATGTTTGTAAAAATAAATGTTTCCTCTAATATGTAATCAAGGAAATAATTTGTGGGGGGTTTTTTTTGTTACTGAAAAAGGAACTTATCGGGAACATTTTGTGCCTACATGCTGGTAACAAACAGTTTCTTATTACCAGTGGAAATATGATCCTGACTGGAGCATGGCTAATACCCATTCAGTCAGAGAATATGGATCATACTGTGCCCCATTCAGCACAAGCTGTAAGGAGGCAGTGTCAAAGAACTCAACAGTGAGACACTGTTTCACGTCCTCAACATGCCCATTCAACTAAATCTCTTCCAAAGAGGGAAGATGTTATGCTCATGTTTAAATAGAAGCTCTGCTATTTTGGTGAAGGTTGAAACCAGGTGCCAGCCTGATTGGATTCTCCTATCTTGCTCTTCTGGATGCTGATTCCCAAATATAAACAACTCTTAAAGCTGCTGGCTACCACCCAGCCAAAACTTCTCATAATCTCATTGGTAATTCATTTTTGCCACTACTAAATGCTCTAAATCCTTTCAGGAGTGTCAAAAAGGCATTTTTTGCAGGTTCTCAGCTGTTTGGGAGTGCTCAAGCCACCCTATTCATGTATCACAGCCAGTTCCACAGGGAATGTTGGATGCAAGTGTTTGGCTCTCAGTCACAGATGGGGCAGAGAAGCAATTTCTCTCACGTTCCTGTGCTTTGCTTTGTGTTCACCTTTCACTTGAGAAAAGAGGACTCTTTTATGTTCACTGTAAGGGAAATGAGGTATCCAGCCACACTGAATTTTTAAAATCCAAGGGAAAGAGCCAGTGAGCTGGGGCAAGGTCCTCACATGCATTTGGGCTGTGTGATGCTGTTGCAGTGTTTTTGAATCTCATTTATTGTCTTGGATGACTACTGGCTGATTTAGCTCATTTTTGTCATCACCATCTAATTTTTTTTATAACAGTGAAAGTGTTGTGCATTTGTAAATGTGTGTCGAAATAAAATTCTAGAGTCATAGACTATAATCTGAATAGAATTAGAATAGACTTTGAATTGATTTAAAGGCTTTTATTAAACACTAAATATAACTATTTCATTGGTCCTCTTAAGTACTTACAAGGAAAAGATCTGCTCATTCCCTCTAATGAAACTGTGCTGAGTGTCATATTTGCTTTAATAAGTCCATATGGTTTCAAAATGCTGTTGCATTCTGCTGCTGAGGACTCCCTCCCCTTTCAAAGAATATACATGGGACTGCTTGTATTTTAAATACTGGGTTTTGTTCCTGACTTGTGTCCAGTTGGGGAGGTCCTTATAATAAGATTATGCCTTTTCTATTTCTCTGAGAGATTTTTGGGGTTGGGTTTTTTTGGTTGGTTTTGTTGGAGGTTTTTTTATCTCATTTTTTTTTCTTTCCAGCCGTTGCATAGTTAGCAGTATTGCTGTTTTGGGGGTGCCAAAATTAAAACCCTGGGCCAGAAACAATTATATATGGGAAAAACAGGACTTATAAACATCTGAAAAGGTTTAAATTATCATTCTTTGCTCTCTGTCTTTTTATTCATTTAGATCTCCTACAAAATGTGTGGGTCACACTTTCCTGCAGTTCTCTAGTACTAAGGAGGCTTAGAATTATGGTTTATGAATATTAATGAAAGTTGAAATCCTTATGTAATCATTTGCTGGGGCTTTAATTAAATAACCGTATAGGAGAAGAACTGCATTTAGAGAGGCGAGGGCTGAAGCTGCTAATTTTTAAACGGCTTTGTTCTACTTCAACACGGGTATCTCAGATGTCTGATGCAGACAGTCCTTTATACCATTCCTTACTCCTTTGAAGGTATTGTTGCATTAGTGAACATAAGTTTTAAAACCACAGGCCTAGAAACTTCTTGGTGTTTATAGCAAAAACCTGAAATTTAGAGCATAGGCCACCACCCTACATCTTCAAAAGGACATGACCCCTTTCACTTCTCTTTTTCTGTCTGTGACCGGGGTTTTGGTATTGGGGTCTTTTCCATTCCTGCCTCCTCTTCCACTGACAGTCCTCACCCTCAGCTGGAATGGGGCAGTGTTCTCTCTGGAGACCTGCAAGTCAGTTATTAGGGTAGAACGAACCAGTTGGTTTTAGTGAAGCCCATGTTTTTGTGCATTCCTGAACATGCAAGAGTTGTTCTCGTTGCTAAAAGCTGCTTTCATCTTTAACTATTAAAACTGTCAGAGATGGGTTTCCAGCAGTTTCAGATGAAATGTAAAGTAGCTCCTTTTCTTCCAAGAGAGACTGCATGCATATAAGCTGTGTGGGAGTTTGATTTCAGTTTTATCCCTCCTTTTCTGCTGCTTAGCCTTAATACACTTAGCCTTAGTTGCCTGGTCAGTAAGAATAATAAATTTGATAATCTGAGGCTGTTTATCATCACTCTGAACCAAACTGATTCCAGAGGAGGTGGTGGGATCTGGAGCAAACCGATCTGTTAGTGACAAACATAAATCCCTCTACTTCCAAATGCATTTTTATGTCAGTATCTCTCTTTGCATGCATGCACCAATTAAACAGTGTATTATTTTCTTTTTCTGTGATTTTAGAAAGTTGACTCACTCGAGTGGATTTATGCACATTCTCTGTTTTTTCTGAGTGTAGTTGGTTTGTTGTTTGGTTTGGGGTTTTTTGTTTGTTTGTTTGCTTGTTTGGTATTTTGGAGTTTTGTTTGGGTTTGGGTTTTGTTTTTGCTTTTAATTCTGTATTTTTCATTTTTTGATTTCTATTCAGTTTGTGGAAATCATGATTTCCACCTAGCCCAATAGTTCAGGCATACTTTCTTTCCTCCTTTTCTGGGTATCATGCTCCAGCACTTACTGTTTGTCCGTGAAAAGAAAATCAGGTTCAGAAGTAATTGAGCAGAGTGCGGCTTGTTGAGCTGAGGGGTGTCACACTGAGGTGATCGTCCCTCTGTAGAATCCTGGCCTGGCAGAGATTTTGTTATAACCTCTGGGGTTTTTTTCTTTCTGTCTTAAAGCTTGAGGCCTTTTTGTGTGGTATCCTTTTCTTTTCATTTTTCATTCCTTCACTCCTTTGTTACTAGGGACCACCATATGCGAAGAACATTCTAGCATGAGATGAGCATGGTTTTTTAGATTAGGAGGGAGAAATATGTTTTAACGCCAAGCAAGATTTTATAAAAACGGGAGGAAAATGTTGGCTTCATAGGTCATGGGTTTGACTATAATGCTTGAAAACAACCTCACAGTTTTACTGGGTGACAGCCACAGTCCATGTCACTCCACAGAACATCTGGCACAGTGAGACAGAACAGTGGTGTGGATGTTGTTTTGCGCTGGGGACGACGGACCTATCAGCAAAAATACAAACACGGCTGATTCCACTAATGCCTCTTTGTAGAGAAATTAAATTGTACAAGGGTTGTGTAATTTGCTATGAGGAATTTGCTCATAAAATGGTGACAGAATAAGCAAAGGGTCACTCTGTTCGTTCCAATGAATTTGTGACTGCTTCACTGGTGACTTTGGCTTCTCTTCTGTAAGTGATGTTGATAGATAGACACTGGGAAAGGGAGCAAGGATGAGTTGTTGCAGCCTTTGGACTCACTTTTCACTGTAGCATTAGCTGCTGCTGCAACATCCAGTCTGTGGAGCACTTGCCCACACCTGGTGGAGGGGCAGGATTAGAGATGGGGAAACAAAAGGTACCCGCAAGCTGGGGAGGAGGAGGAGTGGTGGAGCAGAGCAGGAGTGGGCTGTGGGGCTAAAAACTCACTGTGGAGATGTGAAGCACCGGGCAAGAATAGGGATCAGGACGAGCAAACTATGCCTGGAAGTGAATGAATGTTTAAGAGGACTTGATTTAGGTGTGAGGATTAGTGGTGATCATGAGTAACCAACTTGGGACACGTCAGTGTGGTTTCCTGGGACTGGCTGGACGGGGAGAAGCCCTACATGTGGGAACAGTAACTCCAAGCCTTACTTGTGACTGCACCTCTCTTTTTTGGTGGCAGTAATACAGCAGCCTTTCACTTTTCAATGAACTATGGATTCAGTGAGGGTAGGAACATGAAAAACCTGGCAGTGGGATCTTATGCTACACCTGGGTTTGAAGGTGTGGTGTGTGCTGCCAATTGCCTGTAGAGCCTGGAGAACCACCGTGGCCACAGCCAGGCCTGTAGCATTCATCCTTTTTTCTGAACTGTGAGGCTTACTTTTGTGCTAATTTCGCTGATAGGATCCTGTAGGTAAAGACAGCTCTTATCATGCTGGGAATCGCAGGTGGTCAGACTCAAGCTAAATTAATTTTCTTTTAGCCAAGTAAATTAAGAAAGCAGGAGTTACTTCCTCCCAAGGCACAGGGGCTAAGGAGTAAAACTGAAGAGGTTTTTTTGGTCCACAGAGGCAGGAGCCACAGAGGAAGGACAAGGTACGAGGGTTCTGGCAGAGGCTCTTTGAAGCACATAACCTTTGGTAGATGCATCTCTTGGTAGTTTTTGCACACCAGTTATCGACTGAGGCCAGCTTTCATAAACATCAAAGCTGTGCTTCATGCAGTAATGGAGAATAAATAGGGAACCCAGCACAGCCAGTGTTTCCACCACCGGTATATGGAAAATAGGAAATAATTGCAGTAAAATGAGGGGGCCAGTCTCAAGGCTGTATCAGGTAAAAAATGATGTGACACTTCTGATCTTTGATGCCTATCTGGATGTGTGGTTTGTCTCCAGTTGTGGAGGTAGATAGTTGTAAGTAGTAACTTAAAAAGAAGGGGCCCTTGGAAAAGAAAAGGATAGGTAGGAACAGCTGATGGAGAAGATAAAAAAAAATCTCATCATAAGAGATGCACATGGCTTTCCTTCATTTTGCAAAGTAGTTTTAATCTCTTGTCCTGGGACGAGTGTTTTGAAAGCATGTTCTGCAATAAGTGTAGGTTGTAAATCTCCTTGCCTACCTCTGAACTGGGAAAAGGCATTTCCTTTGGGAAAGAATGTTGGGACAAATGAGCAAGAAAATGTTCATGACTGTAAGTCATTACATGTCACATTAACCCTCCTATCTTTCATTCACATATTTTTATATTTGCATTAAGCAGTGCTTGTGTGTGTAGGAGCAAACAATGCCCAGAAGAAATCCCTGAGTAGCTGTACAAAAACCCCATAATTCAGTGGTGAAACAGATTTAAAGCTGTTGCTAATTATCATGGCTGATATAAAACATACATTCCTCTTTAATTAAATGTCCCCTGGTTTTGGTCATCTCCTTGTTTATGACGTATCAGCTGTACTTTTGCCAGATCAGTATTAAACATTTGGCCACAGCTGAATCTACGGCAGTGGGAATTTTATTGGCATGAGCAGAGTTGTGATGCTGGATGTGTTTGGGTTCTGAACGTAAAGGTACAATGTTACATGGCTTCATTCTGAAGCTAAAAGCTGTGTGAAATAAATCATAAAAGCAAACCTGTTTATTTGCAAGAAAATGTGTAATGGATATAAAAGCATGAATGTTTCAATTAAAACTAATGAGTGCAGTTTATCACTTACCTCTGCTTTTCTTTGTTTTTCAGCTCATGGGGCATTCTGAATGGGATCACAAACGAGGACCCAGAGGCTCACAGGTCAGTTGCTCAGTATTTCGTGTTTGATTTTGGCTTTTGCTACATTTGAGGCATTCATGCAAGTTTTCCATCTGAGATTGGCAAAACTGTTAATTTTGTTAATATTTGTAGAGTTAGAGCAATGGAAAAATGCATAAAACCATGACAGCTTTCATTAATATAATTTTTGAGCTGTAATTCAAACAGTTGATCCAGACAGAGCTGAGTCATCCAACAGAAAGGTTTTTCGGTAGCAGAAAGATGGATTAGATGTATGGAGAAAGCATTTCTTACTCAGCTCTCTCCATCAGGACATCAAAGGAATGCAATTTCAAATAATGGGTGTATGTTTTGTTTGGGTTTGTTTTTTTAAACCTGGCGAACTGGTAAAATGTGGATGGCCCTCTCACCGTGAGTCCTTTCATTATTGATGAAGGTGTTAGAACTGTGTGGGGAGATGCAGGAAAGCCACGTGTAGCCACTGGTTTTCTCTTGACCTGTCACTGGAAGGAAATTATGCCAGTAGTGTTAATGGTATCACAATACATTTTAAAATTATCTGTAGAATTACAATTGCTGCAAACGAGACTTTGTTACCGATATTGATGCTCAGGAATTTTCCTGCTTGGGTAAAATATTCTTTCCCATCTAGTGTTGAAAATACATAAATACATTATTAGGGCTCCAGCATTTTGGACTTGCTTTTACTTCAGATGAAGGGTTTTCACATGGATACTTGGTACAAATGACAGTCCAGATGTGCCATAAAAGCATTAAAGGATCTATAATAAGGTGGGAAAAGAAAACTGTCGAATCATACAACAGTTTGGGTTGCAAGGGGCCTTAAAGATCATCTCGTTCCAACCCCCTGCCATGGACAGGGACACCTTCCACCAGACCAGGTTGCTCAGAGCCCCATCCTACCTGGCCTTGAACACTTCCAGAGGTGAGGCATCCACAGCTTCTCTGGGCAACCTGTGCCAGTGCCCCACCACCCTCACAGAAAATAATTTTTTCCTAACATTTATTCTAAACCTACTGTCTGGCAGTTTGAAGGCATTCCCCTTTGTTCTCTCACTACAGTTCTTGATGAAGAGTCCCAAAATGACCCAAGCTTTCTGATTACCGTGTGCTATCCTAGTGCCCAGACACAAAAACTAAGGAAGAAAAGGAAGAAAAATTTCATTAGAGAGAAGAAAATATGCCTCAGTTACTCCACTGTTGCTTTAGATTCTGTCTTTTACATGACTCTGAAAATTGTATAGATAGGAATAGTATTAAACCTAATTCTAGTAGTTATTTGAAAGGTTAGGAGAAATATATGAGGTTCTGATTTTTGCATGTAATAGAAAAGACTTCTTTTATCCTTTTGCGATTCAGTTGCATTGTTGCCAGTTTGTGTCTTTAAAAACTGCACCTATTGTAAAGAACAAGATCTTGCTGAAATATTAAGGTGAGTGATGTGTTAGGTGTACTTAAATACCTTAAAACCTAGAAAGAAAAAAAGGGAAGTGGAATCACTGGTTTACCATAATGTCAAACTAAAATCCACATATGAACTCATATTCTACCAAGACTCATTAAAAAAGCTCTGATTCAGTGAAGGGGTTTTTTTTTAAGAGCTAGTAGGTTTTCTGTGGCATGTGTTGAAACATGAGGGGAAGCTACTACAGTGCATGTCATACTTCTTAATGGCCCACTTGGAAAACATGTTCCTTTTCTGCACGTAGGAGTTAAATGCAAAGTGCTGTAGTTACAGGTAGCGATGGATGTCAAATGAAATACACCGAGGCCTATGGGAATTTCTGTTTGCAGGAGTTTGTCTCGTGGTAAGCATCTGCAATTCAATAGAATGTAAATGGCACAAGTAAAAAGCTGTCTTTACAATATTTAACTTGCTCCTGACTTCTACCGTGACCATGGCGGCGCTCCCCTTTTAAGAGACTGCCCACATATGTCTATGCATGTTGTAGGTTCCCTTTTCTTTTAGAATAATTATACTATTAAGGCTGCTCTAATTAGATCGAATTATAGGTTGCCTTACAAAGAGCAGTGAGTTCCTGGCTACATACTTGTTCCTTTTTTTTTTTCCCTTTCTTTTTTCATCCCTGAAGACAACACTGCCTGCTGTAAGTGCTTCATGCTGAGAATTTACTGTATGGGTTTGAAATGAAGCAGGAAGTGCAAAGTGAATTTAATTACATTTCGTGCTTAATTTTAAAGATTAATACATGTTAGAATTAAGAATTTAGGCATGAAACTTCAAAATTGAGTTCCAAATTAAAGAAATTCCTGAGTGTTTAGGAATATTTAATCCACCTAAAGAAATCTCTCTCTCTCAAATATATACGTGCAGTCTGTAGAGCCACATCATGTGAGGGGAAAATATTCATACCCATTCGTAATGTTGGCACATGCCACAAGAAAGTGTGACTAGCCGAATTCATCCTTGGAGTATTATTGCTCTGCAGAAAAAATATGCAAATTGTATTTTAATCATTCTACTAGAACACAGTACTTCCAAGATCTTTCAGGTGGGACCCACGGCACACTTTGTGCACACGTTTTTATGAGGGCTCTTGGATGCGTGGGAGTAATTTGTTGCTCTGTCATCAAGACTTGTTTGGCTTGCTGGAGATGTAGGCGTAGCCCCAGAATCAGTGGAATCGAGCGATCGTTCCTCCAGCATTGTAAAAGAATGATGATGGAGAGAGAAACACAGGTCCAGCGTTTTTAATTCTCTTTAACTATAAAAGCTCTCAATTATATATCTGAGGTACTGCATTTTACCCCTCCAGTTCCTAAGCAACAGCTATTTTCAGATTGAGTGTGTCTGGTGTTGTCTACCTACTCCAGGCTTCTTTCTGCGAGGTAGCTCGTCACTGAAAGCCGGGCTGTTCACTGCCTCAGCCTTTTGTTGTGGCACTGCAAGGACACAGATGCTTTAGAGAAACAAGAGAAGCTGGGGTGTAACTGGTCTCGACTTTGCAGCTCACAAAAACTTGCGTGCATCGGGGAGCTCTGCCGTCTACAATGAAGAACAGGAGTCAGAAATAAGGTTCTTGCCACTGGTTTGGGACAGAAGCCTTTTTCTCAAGTCTGGAAAAGCCTCTAGAGCAGATTCAGAATCATGAGCCGGAAATCTCTGTACTTGCTGAAGCGTAGGTGGGAGTCGATTCCCGCTGCTGACCAGGTACTGTGCTCTGGGAGTCTGTTGTGTCTTAGTCTGCCCTCAGTGCCACTGTGAAGAGACTTACAGTGATTTAATGGGGGTGTTGGGGTTCTCTGCATACAGTGAGAACCAGCTGATCGTTATTTGTCGTTTCCAAGATGAGTGCTGCAAAACGTTGGTAAAGCTGATTTTGCAAGAGCGTGTGGTTGTGAATGTGGAGATGCCATGGCAGCCCACTAATGCAGATGTTTTTAACCAACAGAGCCTCCCTTTCTCAAAAAGGAGACTTTCATAAAGGTTTTAGGAGTATTTTAAACTGAGTGGCTAAGAAAAATTGCAGTCTACTGTTGATGGGTTCCACGGTGCATGACTTTTTTGTATTTCATATCTTACATGTGTGTATATGTGTATGAAATCACTGAGGCATTGGCAGAACCTCAGCGTTTTCAGAGTCGTCTTGGTTGATGTGTTATTTCAAGTGTGCTAACCAAGATGAGAGTAAAGCAGATGTAAAGAGAACATATGTAAACATCTGCTGGGAAAAGCAAATATTGTCACCAGAAGTAGGACTGAGATGTGATGAATGGCAGTGCAATTAGTATATTTCCTACTTCTTGCTCCACGCACTCCAGGATTCTCTGATTTTTTATTTTTTTTTTAGCTTTTCCAATATCTTGCTTGGGATGTAAAGATAATAAAATAAATAATTACAGAAATAATATTGGTGAGCTAACAGCTCCACTTTCTTCTCAATCATAATTCCATCTCGATGTAGAGATCTCAGCCATATTACTTGTCAAAAAAAGCCCTCATGCTGTCACATTATTATTCACAATAACATAATAAGGCACTGTTGATTAATACAATTTTATTGTAGTGAAAGGAACTGAACTGATCCAGATCAGTCCAGCATTCTTAAATCTCCTAGAAAAAAAAGGATAAATAAATGCTCTCTTAGGAACTGAGTCATTTGTCATTTTGTTTCTGTTACGAAGATGTAGAGACACCACTGTTATTTCAAAGGAAAGCTGTTTTTCAGCTTTACTTTTCCAGCATTTCCTTTGAATCGCTCTAACCCTAATGCTGCATTGCATCATACAACCTATTGTAACACAGTATGTGGGAAAAATAAGTATTCCTCACCTAGGTGTGAGGTGTGCCTGACTCCACAGAGCTGTGTATCAGTTCCTCAGTCCCTCAAGCCCTCTGGAGGGTTTCAAAAGAGGACAGGGAAATTCCCTGACCCATCTACCACTTTGGGAGAGTGAGACTCAGTAAGTGATGCACGTAAATACAATTAACTTGAGCATAGTGTGAGTCTGTGAGGACTGACTGAAGGAAAATGCAGTTACTGTGCAAGATGACAACCCCAAAGAGGCAACTTCCTGAGTCTTTTAGGCTGATCCCGTTCACAAGTTATCGTATAAAAATAATACCTCTGCCTTTTGGTGCAAATTCATTCTTTAGTCCTTAAAGGGATGCAGTCGCTTACTGTGTTCCAGGCTGACCTTGACAAAATGACTTTATATTTTGACAGGTAAGTAGTAACATTGTAGGTCGCTTCTCTTTTCAGAGTAGATAAAAGATATTTGTGTTAACAAATGACAAAACCTCTCCAAAGGGGCTTATTTTATTGCCACCTAAAATAAAAACAAAACCAAAAAACTAAAGGAAGGAAATAAAATCAAACTCTAATAGTGGGACTTTTGGCTTGATCTTGTTTCTAGTGTAAAACAGTGTGGCAGGTCTGACTTTTGAGAACATGGGAGCTGTAAGTCCACAGTGAAGTCTGATACTCTATTTGAACATACTTTTTGGTGTTTTAAGTCATTAAGTGATTTTTATTCCTCATCTTGCATACTCTGCATGAAATCAAATGGCACCCAGAACTGTTTAGGCAAGGGTGCACAGCCCGAGAAGTAAGTAAGAGAAAAAACAAGATTAGTTGTGATGTCTATAGACAATATAGTTGGAGGTTGTTGGTTTGGGGTTTTTTTTGGAGCTAGGTTGTTATATAATTTTATTTTTGATCTTTTGAGCATTGTTTATGCTCTCAGACACTACATCACAGAGGTCTCCATGGTTTCCAGGCTCTGGTATGACAAAGGAATTTTCTGCTCATTTTTTTGTATTTTATGTGTGTGAAAGAGTGAGGAAAGTAGATTTAAGTGTGAACCCTTAATTAGATCTTTTGGGGTTTGGTTGATGAAAAATGTCTGATCTACCTGTTCATTTTTATATGTGGAAGATATATCTTTATCCTGTGGGTGTTTTGCATGGGTAAATTTAAGCTAAATAGTGATGAATTAAATACCATATATTGACCTCTATTTAACAAACTGTAATAGTTCTTGAATCTTGAATGGCTTTGTCAATAATTTCAGAAGGAATTATCTTTATATAACTAAGGAAAGAATCTGTGAATGCTTTTCTTTCTTGTCCATCCAGCTGTTCAGATTGCTTGAAAGCCCTCCCTGAAGTTTCAGTACAGGTTTGGGGGAAAATTCTCTGCTGGTTTTTTTTTTTTTTTGGTGTATGTGCCTGAGGATCTTGTTTCTGGGACTCATCCTAGTTTTTTTATTCCTGAGAACTGCAACTGAGAATGCTTTCACTGAGTGGATATGGATTTAAAATGTTGTGGTAACCAGATGAGCCAGAGGTGTTAAATATTTGCTGTAACACTGTTGAGTATTTCCACCTACCTGAAATTATCTGTAAATTTCATGAGCTGTAGCCTTTGAGCATAAGTTGGTTTTGATACTGGTCCTAAGACAGGAAAGATCTTCCCACATTGTCCCATGGTGGAAACTTTTAATTGTTTCACTGATGACTGTGAATCTAAAAACACAAACTAGATTTCCACAACGATGTAAGGAGATCATAACCAATAGTTGCTATAGGGATTTATATATACATAGCTGTAGATGGTTGAAAGGAATGTACTCTGCAGTTAAATAAAAGCAGCAATGGTTTTTTAGGTAGGAATGCATGCTTGCAGCGGTGTAAGCAGTGGTAATGCTTTCTGTAGCGTTAAGTCACCAGTTTAGATTGTGATGGATTAGTGTAAAGCCCGTGAAGAGACGCTTCCCTCACCTGCCAGTGATTTACAGCACAGCTATGCCTAAGGCAGTTTGCATGTACAGTGCAATATCCTGTTCCTCACCACTGCTGTGGTAGATGGGACCAACTTCCATAGTCTACAGCCCATGCAGGGTGCTAAGCAGCAAATAAACTGATCCTGATTGAGTCAGAACTGTGAAAAGATAAACCAAGGGATTTTCTGAGTTTCATATAACGTTACATCATGCAGCCACCATATTCACTGTGTGTCCATGTATAAAGCAGTCCTGCTGGGACACGTCACTTCAGTGATCCTTGTATCTAACCAAATCCCTTTCACTTACCCGAACACGGTTTACCGGGGAAAAAAAAAGGTTTCCTGTTAAGAATGTTTTTGTGGGTTTTCACAGTTATTCGTTGTTAATAAAACCTTACATTATCCTTTCATTCAGCAGACAAGCTTTCAAAGCTTTAGTGGCAGAGCAGAGATTTGCAGGGTTTGGGATGTTATGAGAAAGAGGCCTCATGGGAGGGTTGTGGGTTGGTTGGAGTATCGAGCTGGGGCTGGGGGAGGAGAGTTGCTTTTGCACAGCAGGAAAGGTGCAGAAAGCTGAGTCTGGGATTAAGAAATGATCTATGAAATGCTTCCTTGCTTTCTAATGCAGCAAATGAGTGATGCAGAGCAGAAAGCTATCTTAAAGAAATAATCTGCCTCAGATTTGTCCTTGCTTCTCTTAGAATGAGGAGTTGAGCCACAGGCACTATCTGGGATTGTGGAAGCATTTCTTTCTGTCCTGCAGGTTTTCTACCCCACTGCTCTGAGGTAAGACAGGATCTGTCATACTGGCAGTTGTGACACAGATGATGTGGGCAAACCTCCTGCAACCTTCCGCATCCATCGCTCATAGGATGGAGAAAAATCTTTTAAATGATGTCAGCCACCCTGTGAATCCTCTTTGCTCTCAAATTCTCTATCCCAAAATGACTGGCAGGGGGACAGGAGTGGATTGGAAGCTCAGTAATGACTTTCACTCTGTCATGTCACTATTGTTCATCACTAAGCAGGAGCTCAACACGGACTTCCAGAAATGTTGCCATTCTTCTTCAAAACCCTTCTCCATCGTTATTCCTCCCAGGTTTGTAGTGCAAGTCCTGGTGCTAGTCAGGCAGTCCAGTTGTGTGACAGAGAAGCTTGCGGACAATACTCACATTTTACTTTATTCAGTGACCAAGTTCCAGTTCAGGAAGGGTGCAATTTGTAGGATCATAGCCATGCTGCAGATCAGTGCCGTTTGGAAAAGGAATCAGCATTGAAATGCAAACAGGAGTGGGAAATCATCCCTTGGTAAAATGACTCCTTGAAGAAGCAGCATGGTAAGAGTATAAGAAGTTGGGCTCGGTGCCATTTGTCTCAGTATTTTGAAAAGCAGAGATGGTGGCAGAAGCTGATAGATTGTCTTTTCTTTATTTTTTTTTCTTTTTTTTTTTTTTTTTGCCAAGCTTTGCCTTAGGCTGGGGAGTGCATGTCCACTGGTGTGGTGCAGATATAGATTGACTATGGCAATTGCATTGCGAAGATGGGATTGTGAACTGTCATCATCTGGAGCAGAGGAAGGAGATTTTTTTCCATCTGAGGTGATCAGATTCTTGAAATACCCCTTAATCTCCCTGCCTTTCTCTCTCATCACAAGAGTATCTTTCTGGCAGTTTTCATAATTTAATTTTCAGCAGTTTTCATAATTTTGTTAACTTATTTGTTTGTTTTCAGAACCCTGTTTTTTATATGGTGTGATTTTCTGACTACAGCTTATATTTCTCAGTTACTTCTTTATAAATTTAGAGTCTTAGGGTCTTCAGGTTAAGAGATTTTGTTCATGTGCTTTTTGGGGGGGTTGGGGGTTTTCTGTTGTTTTGGGGTTTGATTTGGGTTTGTGGGGGGTTTTGTTTGTTTGCTTTGGGTTTTTTTGGTTTTTGTTTTCTAGTTGCAAACTTAGGAAAAATGCTTAGAGCGCCAGTTGTATTTGTTTGTTGGATTTAAGGGGATTTGAAATTTATTGGCATCTGACGGTTAAAGTTGCTGGCTACCTTTAAGACCCATAAACTTACAGACTTTCAGAGAGTTTAATCCCCTGAAATTCTAGTCCTCTGCTTTAGCACAAGCTAGGTTTTCAGACTGCAAATTGTCTGCCAAAATGCCAAAATACAGGCATCCGTCAGCCAGTCTCTGAAACAAAAGCTACACTGAGAATGCTCTGAGACCAGAGTGGCGCACCTCAAAAGAGGTGAGTAGTTAAAAATGAGTAAAACAGTGTCCCTTAGTCTCCTGGAAATGGCTATGCTAGATAAAATTTTCCAAATACAGGCTAACTGTTGCAAGGGGAAATGTCAGTGCAAAAGTTCACAGTTTTGAAAAAGTTTTAAGCAACTGAAAACAGGGTCTTAGGAAGGAAGCGATGGCCAGCATAATAATGCCTGTTACAGTCAGATCCTTTGTAATGAAAAAACCCACCCCACATTAAAATTATGTAGCACTGGGGCTTTTGTGATGATAGAAGACTACATTTTTGCTCCTAAAAACTATGAAAAGCCACGAGTCGTGCCACAAGGTGTTCTTTTAATTTCCAATAACACCTTAAATTTCACTTACCGCATATGTGCATTCCAGGTATTTGTCACCTTCCCAAGCACATTTTTTAACACAATCATTGCAAAATTTTAGCTTCCTCTATTCAGAAATGAACTCAATAATGGAATGGATGTGATTAATGTACCTGATTTTTTACTGAGCAGGGCTTATTCCTAGTCTTCAGCCAGTGTGCTTCCACTGGCATGTGAATAGTAGCATCGCTGGGGGATATGGGCTGCCCTAAGCTTCCTTACAGAGTTTCCACCATGCCACTGTTGTTGAAGATGTCTTCGTTAATGAGGACAAAATGAGCTGGCTGATTTCACTCTATAATGGAAACTTCATTTTAAAAGCATTTTTATTAATACTGTTTTGTTTTGGCTTTTTTTCCCCCTGTGTTTTGTGTCCATACTGGGGAAGATATGTATGCTGTAACTGCTGCTCTCTGGGATAGTTTTAAAGAATAAATAAGTGAAAGTATTTCCTATTGTTCCTTCCTTACAAGAACACATGCTGAATTCTCTAGTAGCTCATTTTATGAGTTTCCCAGTGGAAAAGCTCACAGCTGATCAGATCTGCTCTCAACAGCAGATGTTCTTTTTCTTGACTTCAGTAGTATGCTATGATTTTGTTCTATGTCTGATGGATCAGTGTTCAGAATTTCAAAATGAGTTATTGGAGCAGCCTCCTGAGATTTTCGAATAAGCTAGAGCTGGAGTAAATCTTAAAGTCAAGTCATAAAAAAGAAAATTGCATGTCGGGTTGGATTTTAGAGATCAAAGGTTCATTGTGAAATGGCTCTGCATTGCTCCATTTTCAATTCCTGAATAACCTTGAGTATTACAAGAGCAGTATGAATTCTTACAGTCCATAAAGGAAGTCTGGAGATTATAAGGTCTTGAATCTGGAGTTCGTAATTATTAAGTTGCTGGTCTTTATGCAGGACTAGAAAAGCTACTTGTTATGGTGAATAGACAAGTCCTTAGAGGAGAGATAAAGGCATCAGTTACTGAACTGCAAAAAGGTGAAAAACCTCAACATTTAGCATGAGAAAGGCACCTTTGTTAATAACCTGGACGATGGACAGACTGCACCCTTAGGAAATTTATAGATGATATAGAACCGGGGGGAGTGGCTGCTACAGCAGGTGGTGGTGCTGCCATGCAGAGGGACAGGCCGGAGAAGGGGGCCAGCGGGAATCTTCCTAAGTTCAACACAAGGGGATAAAGTCCTCTCACACCTCAGGAGATGTAACTGCAGGCACCAGTACAGACAAGGGACTGACTGGGCGGGGAACAGCTTGGCACAAAAGGACCTTGGGGGTCCTGGTGGACACCAAGCTGAATGTGAGCCAGCAGGGTGTCCTTATGGCAAAGAAAGCCAACAGCTTTATCCTGGACCGCATTGGGCATTGCCAACCGGTTGAGGGAGGCAATCCTTTGAGCTCAGCACCGGTGAGACACACCTGGAGTGCTGGGTGCAGGTCTGTGCTCTGCAGAACGAGAGAGACACAGAAATACCAGAGTGTGTCCAAAAAAGGACCACAAAAGTGATTAAGGGGCTGCAGCATCTGTCATATGAGGAGAGGCTGGGAGAGCTGGGACTGTTCAGCCTTGAAAAGAGAAGGCTCAGGAAGATCTTATGAATGTGTATAAATACCTGATGTGAGAACGAAGGAGGTGGAGCCAGACTCTTTTCAGGGGTGCCACTGGACAAGAGCCAGTGGGTACAAACTAAAATACAGGAATTCCTGTTTAAAAATAGGAAGGAACTTGTTTAATCTGAGGGTGACCAAGCACTGGAATGGGTTACGTGGAGAGGTTATGGAGCCTTCATCCTTGGAGGTACTCTTTGTTTGCCCCCTACACCTCCCCCCACAAACACAAAATTCATGAGGAGGCAGAAGAAGCTGTAGATGGAAAAGAGGAGCCAGGAAAAAATCTTTCCAAACAGAGCTGGAGCTATATTAAAAACCAGCTACCAAGGTAGTGATTTAAAACATGCAATCCCTTTTCAGACTACATGGATAGTATTTTGGTAGAAACCCAGATAACCTTTCTATTTCCAGTAACTTTGCTTCTGAAGCACAAGAGCTCATGTCTCTAAAAATGAGGAAAATATCGTTAATACTGTCTATTATTCTTCTGGTATCTGAGAAAACATTAGAGATTTTCTGTCATGGATGGTTTTGAAAGTTCATATGCTGTTCTCGCATCCATGCCCTTGGCTTCAGAGCAAACCCCACACACAGAGCATTTTCAGTTTTCACATCCAGGATAGGGGGACCTGAATCTTCAAAGTTAGGTGATGGATATAATAGAAACGTGAAATGGCAATAAGCTTTTGTGTCATATTATCGTGGACCAATTTTTATAGGTGTCTAAAAATAATAACTCAGTGCATATTGAGATTGTGTTTTAGGACTCCTGGAGGGTTTTATGTGCTTGCTTCTTTTAAATTAACAGTTGGAGTTGAGTGAACAATCTGCAAATAATTATTTTAGATTAAGTTCTTCATTAAAATGCAGAATACGAGGGGGGCTTAGCTGACAAGAGAAGCTGCAGTACTGCTTGCTATTCCTTACAACTCTGTGGGATGTGAAAGTGATGAACAGCTGAAGTCAATGATTAGAATCTTCAAGGATCAACGTTGCCTTTGAGACAGTTCTGTCTCAGAATGGCGATTTTGCTGGGATTATGATGTGGTTGCATTTTCATCACAAAAACAGCCCCTGGACAAAATCATCCTGTAGATTTTGACTCATTTCCATCCAGATAGGAGTTGTTAAAATGTATGATTTTACATGTGGTTTCTGTGTGTAGCTGCCACCTCCTGTCTTACAAACAGACGCCGGGTTTGGTTTCTGAGCTGCTGCTAATAGTAGCCATCGGTGATGGATGCTGCTTGGTGTTGGTGGAGGAGCAGCACAAGGCACGGTGTGTCCTTCACCAAAGGACATGGGGTAGTTGGACAGTGTGACAGTGGATCAACAGCTCACTTGTGATAAGCCTCCCCCAGCAGGTTTAGGCTCATGCTGTGCAGTGCACATTTTTTTCTGAAGACCAAGTAGAGCCTGGAAGAGGAGGAAAAGTAGAAACTGAAATGGAAGTGAGTGGTGTGAACATGTAAGGCATACTGCTTTCTCCTGTACCAGTCACAGAGTGTCTTGGGCTGACTTTATGCTGTGTATCCCCTATCGCCGCTCTATGCCCAGACACGATTCCTGTGCCTTTCTGTGTCTTTAAAACTGGGTGCAAGAGAAAGAAAAAAGCCAGAGGAACTTTTCAAAACAGTTTTTGTGTTCAAGGACACGGGGGGAGAGAGCTGCTGCTGCTGCTACTGCAGAGCAGAGGAAAGCACCTTCCTGCTTTCCCTGGCTCTTGGCTCCTTTTTCTCAGAGGAGAGAGATGGAGAGTTAAACTCCTTTGTTTCCCTTGGACTTTGGTTTTTTCTTCTTCTCTTCTGGACTGTTCAGAACACCAGAACATCAGAACCTCACTGGGAGACCTCACACCTCGGCCCAAGCCAACCCAGCTCCGAAGAGGAGAGAGCCCACACCCACGGAAAGGACTCTAAAATCTTCCCAGGTTTTCTCTCCACAGCAAGAGGTTTTATTATTTAGTATTATTCTTTTCCTGTGTGTTTGTTAAATAAATAGGTTTTTTCCCTTCTTTTACTTTCCTTTGAGGAATGTTTTTTCCCAAACCTGGTGGGAGAGGGGTGGCTGTAACCTGCCTTCTATAGAGGAGACGTTCCTCCTAGAGCATTCCTCCGAATTTTGTCTCAAACCGGGACACAGAGTAAATCTCTTAATCTCTTGATGTGGGGTATCCCTTTGGCTTTGAGACTGCATAGACAGCACCTTTCTTTCAAGACTCTGATGCTCTTTCTCCACCCCCCCAACACTGAGTCTTAAAGTTGGGAAGAAGAAACTGGAAAAGTTATGCAGTCGGGCACTGGATTCCTGAGATGCTCAAGGTGCTATTTTTGTTGCTACAGGCATTCGAAAAAATGTACTTCCAACATTTTGTTTTGGAATTATTGCTGGAGTTCTGAAGTCCAGGAATTTTTAGCAAGTCCTCACCATAGGAGCAGAAAGAAACAAATCCAAGATATTTTAATATGGCACACATAGTTCTGTTGTTGCCAAAGGGAAGTGCTCTACTTAAATGTCAAGACAATGTTAGCAACAACTGACCCAAGAGAAATGAGCTGGGGATCCCAGTCCAGTTTCTAATGGTTGAGTGTCTTTCACTGAAAATTCTACCTCAGTTTCTTAGTGCTTAGGAGGTGTTTATGGATGTGGAATCTGCACTCTGCTTGTTTCTTCAAGTCAGGCTTTTCAGAGTCCTTGTAGTAGAGTAGATGAAACTTCCTTGGTCAGCATCTCTTCTGTGTGCTCTAAAAGGAACCACTTGAGGTGGCAGTCACATAAAGGCACAGAACAATTTCTGGGTCAGCCTTTTTTCTTCTGGTGGTATTTCAAAGTGCACCTCCTATTTCTCTTTAATTAGAAATTGGTGTCTCTTATATCAACTGCCTTTAATAGAGACATAATCGGGCAGTACCATTTTAACTGGTGTGGTTCTTCCCATCATCTCACGTCATCTCGTCTGGAAGAAAGTTCTCTGTGTTTCTCTCACCTGCCTGATCAGCCCTCCTAGTATGAAGCCAACTACGTAGCATCTGTCCCATTCATATTCCCTGCCGTGTTGGAGTAACATGTCAAAGGACTTTTTTGGCCATTGCCGTGAAATTGGAATTTAACTTAGCCCTGCCTGTAAGTTTCTCATACTGCCCTAAAATTTTCTATGCATGTTGATCATGGGTTTGGTTTAGATGCAATTTATTCAGCTCAGTAATATGAGTGTTATTTTTCCAGGTATTACTTTGGAGTCCCCAGCTTGACTGCTTACTCCATTTCAATTGTAATGCCTGCCTAGTCCTTTATGGATATTGCTGTGTACTCTATCCAGACTGGCATTCCAGACATGTTTTCAGCTGGCCAGAGTGCATATCAGCATTTAGTAACTGATCTTCATCTCCACATTTGATGATACTTCTTCTGTATTAAGGCCCGTGCCCCCTTTTTTTCCTTAAGAAAAGTTCAAATGCCTCTATTTTTCAGTCATCAAAAGCCTCGTATAGAGACCTTAGACCTATGCTTCCTCTGAATTCCCGTCTAGATTCCTTTCAGTCCTCCTTTGTATCATCTGGCTCTATGTAGGCCCTCAAATCCAAGCAAAGTTGTCTTAGCCTTGCCAGCCTTTTTTTTTCCTTTCACAACATTTCTAATACGGAACTTTTCTCATCCACAAAATGTGGTCCCGGTTCACAGTATTAAACCTTAATCCCTGCAACATCCACTGTTTTGATATTTTAAGAAAATGCCTTTTTCAGTTCAGGAAAAAACCTTCAGATTTTTTCATTATTCATGTCCATCTGCTAGTACTTTTCAACAATTTGATGTGCTCTCATCAGAGCCTATATATACCTTTCATTTTTTATCCTGCATCTAAACTCAACCCTTTCAGTGTGCCATTTGACAGTATAATAACCTAGTGATTCTCTCTAAACCAGGAAAATAAAACAAAAGATGAGTCTCTCTGAAAATTATTTATAACTTCATTATGTTGCTGATGAGCTTCAGTATTTGTGGTGAGGTTTTTTTCTATTTGGAATATTTTTTTCATTTTTGTTGCCATTACATTTTAGAAGTCACGTCCGATGGCCTTTATTATACTAAAAAGCCTGTTGTCTTACTTGAGAATATTGATAACTTACAAACCAAAAGCTGGCCCTCAAGGTGTACTATAACTTCTTTATTATTCTTTTTTACTCAGGTTACAGAAAATGCAGTATTTGAGTTTATGAGCAAGGACACTTTTGATGCTGCCTTCTGCTCGCAAGGGAGCACTATGTAATCCTTTCATAAATGTAATCCAAGATTTATCTTGTTGTTACTTCACTTCCCTTCCCTTCCCTCCACCACAACTCTCCTCTAGTGGTAAGGAAGAGTCTCATAATTTCCTGCTTATATTTATGTCCATCCCCTTTGTAACAGTCCAGCATCATCCTGTAGCATAAACAAGCCTGCTCTATAGGGTATTTTAAAGAGCAATCATATCCCCTCTCAGCCATCAGTCTGCTACATTAGGTAGGGGTTGTTTTTTCTAGTCTGCCCATAGTTTATTTTCTTCCTTCATCTAAAGGCTCTTTCCTGTGTTTATCGCAGTTTTGTAGAATTCAACTTTCTGCACAAATTGAATGTAAATTAGAGTCTGTCTAGGTATCTGATTAAAGGAAAGAAAATAAATCAAGTTTAAAACTTATTTTTAGTCCTCTTGTTAAGTAGAAGCCATTTAGATTTGTAGAACACATGAATCTATTGGGTTGGAAAAGACTTCTAAGTTCATCGAACCCAACTCTTAACCTGGCACTGCATGTTCCAAAACCCCATATTCCCACATGCAGGGCTGCCCTACCGCCTCTCCTTCTTTGCCTGGCCCTTCCAAGGAGCTTTCCTTCTGTGCCATGGCTTCCAGCTCCTCCTGTTCACTGCCCATTCTTTGTGCAGTGGTGTAGGCGCACTTCAGTTGAGCCACTGATCTTCCCCACCGTCTTTGGCAGGGAGGAAGCCTCGATTCCTGCGTGACTATTCTCAGGCACTCCTGTGATTTCCCACACTTCAGTAACCCTTGTGTCTCTGCTGCTGCATGGATCTCCATCCCCTACCTCTACAGTCTGCAGATGGAAGGACCTCACTAGCACACCATCCCTCAAACTTTGGTGTGCTGTCTTCAGTCTTATCTCTAGGGAGCTTGGTTTTATCTCCTTCCCCCTTCAAATCTAGTTGAAAGCTCCTTCATTGATCTCGGCTAACTCTGCAAAGATCCTTTTTTCCCCTCTGAGACTTTCCCTGTCTCTCACCAGCAGATCTGCTGTTGTGTAAATGAACCCATGATCAAAGCCCCCAAATCCTACCAGTGGCACCCGGCTCAGGGCCAGGTATTCGTCTGCAGACTCTTCCTGTTCCTTCCCTCTTCATTCCCTGCAACTGGAATGATACAGAAGAACACTGCTTGTGCTCCTCAGCCCTTAACCAGATGTCCCAAGCCCCTGAACTCTGTATTGATTGCCCTCAGCCTTCTTGTTCCAGCTTCATCCCTGCCTGCCTGGAAGAGTACGGACAGATAAGGATCAGAGGGCTGTACCAGGGCAGGAAGCTTTCTCTTTTCATCTTTAACCTGGACACCAGGGAGGCAGCAGACTTCCTTAAGAAGTGGGTCTGCTCTGCATACTGGGCCTTCTGTTCCCTTCTCCTATGACAGTAACACATCCTTTCTTCTTTATGGAAGCAATTTTGACGAAGGGCATGGCTACCTTAACCTTGGTGACACCTCGAAGCTGGATGAACCATCACTCCTGTTGCACCTGCATCAGTGCGTGCTGTTTGTTCATTCACTGATTAGTGAACGTGATGCTGACCATCTGAAATGGAGACTCTTTGAATTTGGGCTGGTTCTTGTTGTTAGTCTCCAGGAGTAGAACCTTTATCTTCTGTACTGAATTTTGTCCATTTCCTAAGACTGATCTGCTCTTGGAGAAACTCAAAAAGTGATCCCTGCACACTGACATATCCTCCTAGTGGATTCCCCAGAATTTTTGTCCCTAATTTCCTCAGTGACAGCAGCAGCCAGACTAACATCTGATGTAGGTAACGCAGACACCACAACTGTGGAGAAGCAGCGGGTGGAATGGCAGTGGGGAAGAGGATGAGGGGACTCTGACACTGAGTCTGTCTCTGCTATCTGGAGAACTATAGTGATAGAAGTGCATGTCATTCAGCTGCACAGAGGTGAAATTCTTGAGGGTCTAATAATAGAAATGTGCAGTCTGGACTGGCAGGTTAACCTGCTGTGTGTGGTGTGTTTGATGAGCAAAGAGCAAGGCAGAGGTTGAGCAAAATATATTTAGTGAACAATTTGCATCGTGTATGGATGGTGAAAAACTATAGCATTCTTGGAAAATTGCAGAGCAAGAATTCTTAAATTAGGCTAAATATATGCTCTCTATATATGTTCTAAATAGAATATATATAATAATGATACGGATGGATATAGATTCTAACTAGCAAATAGAAAAGGAGTATAAAGATAGCAAAACCATAAAAGACAGAGGTATTGTGCTTACTATATTTGTGCTTTATGATTTAATTTAGGAGAAAAGGGGAGGAGGAAGAATTCCAGTTTTAGAGAACAAGAACTGAGTTTTCATGACTTTTTCCCCTCCTGAAGTTGTATTTAATTTAGCTATTTGGAAAAGTAGTTGAAGAAAAAGACAGGAGGAATATTCCATCTTGCGCAAACATGGACAGAAAACAGAAGCCTCCTCCAGGCAAATAGTCTCAGGAGATGGAGTAAATTGCCAGTCATCCATCTCTCTTTCCTGGATTACCTGATGTATTGAAGCAGTTAAAGAGGAATCTACTGCTTAAATGCAATCAATAATTTGCTTTTATTGCTTTATTTTTCTTTTTACAACTTTGAGGTCATGGTTTTAGTCAGGAGCTTACCCCCATGCTTTGCTGAGAGGTGCTTTCTTTTCACAATCTAGTTTTTAAAGGGAGGGGAAGTAACACTTTCAAGTGTCAGCCGAATGGCAGAAATGATGACTGAAGTCCAATCATTGTAATGCCTTTTAACCCAAAACAAATTATGAACCTGCATTAGGAAGCGTTTCCCATCAAGCTGTGTTTGCTGATTTGGGAGCTGATGTTGTCAGGCACGAAGTCGTCCTTTTGGGTGACATTCTTCAAGGCATTTCTAGCAGAGGCTCAGCAAGAGAGTGACAGCATTTGAGGCTTCTGACGTGGAATGACTTAATATTGTGACAGCCCATAACATATACTTTAAGTATCTAGGAAAGGGATGGGATCTCACATCCTTTCTCAGATGCAAAGGTTATCACATACTGTGGGACAAATCTAGCAGATGGGTGCAGCTTTTTTTTTTTTTTTCTGCTCTTCTGTCAAGATGGAGTTTCTTTAGATTTGCATTTTTTCTGACTAATGTTTAAATAATATATTTTTCATAGGTATCTGGACAGACTGTATATGTAGGCACGTGGGAGGGAGGTGGGTGTCTGCTACATTTAAAGAGCTGTCTTATGTAATGCAAAAAAAAAAAAATTAAAACGTGAGGAAATGTGTCATGTCTTTGTTACAAAAATGTTATCTGTTGTTGTTTGAATCTGATATATTGGACAAATGTGCTCTGGAGAACAAACTAGAGGTTTGGTGCATGTGCTGGGCTGTTTTGTTCCAGGACTGGCCTTGGAGAAAGCAGAAGCAGCATCATTGCAGAGTCTGTATTTGCAGCTCTGGAAATTACTTCCTGACCATGAAACATATCTGCACTGTTGGATTTTGAAACCAGTTCTTATTTTTTTGCTCTCTCTCTGATAATCAGTTTTGTGGAGAAGTGCATACAGGTCTGCAGCTCCAGGTCTCCTGGCTCTTCAGCAATCTGCAGGACTTCTTTCCAAGTTTGAAGAGTTTTCAAAGGAGTCCTGATTTCTTGGATGTTTTACTTTAAGTGACTCATTTTCTGTTGATTGAATAATTTTATTTCCTTTTAAAAGGAAAGCCAAAAGGTATTAATCCTAGGAAAGAGCAACTGATCCCTTTTGGAGCACAAAGTACAGATGAAGGAGATCAGCTAGGCAGCATTCCTAGTGTAAATGCCATCATTTAGGTTTCAATGGCTTGCAATTAGAGCTTAAATGGGTTGCTCTACAGGCAGAAAATATAATTAAACCTAATTAGTCAGTAATTTATGTTTCACATCCTATATAGACGCCAATTCCCTGACTCCTATCACTACTGTAAATCCACTAAGAGCTGGACAGCAGGGGTGGGCTGGCCAGGCCAGGTAACCACTGACCTCGAACTGAAGCCATTACCTCTCTGCTTCTGAGGTCATACCAAGCATTACCCCTCATGAAAAGTGATGGTCATGTATAGAAGTTTTGCCAGAGTCAAAACACTTTTGGCTTTTATTTTGCTGTCAGCCTTGGCTGAGAGTGGCCAAGAAGTTTCAACCGTTTCAGGAGAAGGTATCTGAGGAGTGGCAGGAAGAGGGGTACCACATTATTAACTTTGTTTTGATAAAATACTGCCAATGCATAAACAGAGAAGGTGATATGCCAGACATTTTGTATTTTTTAGACTGTTATAAGTAACTGGTATTTCCAGCCAAGAATACTTAGTTGACACGTGAGCCCGTTTGGGTAATGGTTTTAGCTGCTGTGTGTTGTAGTTTGACATATGTGAGAGCATACAGTACTTCCAAGGGTGCTCATTAATTGTGGATTAGCACATATTTGTAATTATTGTCTTATTTACTTCCCTAATTGAAGGTACAATGAATAACATACATGGTAGCATTCATGTAAAATACATAAATTAAGGAACAAGATCCTAAGGTCTTTGGGAAGAAGTTTTGCACTTGCCAGCAGGAGGATGACTGAAAGAATACATTTCTTTGATACAGACACATCATGACTTGCTGCTACAGTAGGTACAAATTTCCTTTGACATTCCCACTGAAATTAGATCACCTTCCCTCCCTCTGTTTTCTGATAAAATTACATTACATTAAAAAGAACAAAAGGAGCATGTGACCACAGCAAAGAGGCAAAACAGATTTCAAAGCAGATATCTTTTGTGCTGCTTAAATGCTGCTGCACTCCATAGGAGCCCAGTATTGGATACAGTTTATGTCTTCTTATCTATATTATTTTATTAGATATAGGAGCAAAATATTTTTAAACTGCTTTCAAAGAGAAGTTGTGATCTGATAGAGGTTCTGAATTCTTAAACGTACCCTGTTGTTGTGGGGTGTGTTGGTTTTTGGGGGAGGGTGGCAGAGGGCATTGGAAAGATTTCCTGAATAGAATAGGGGTGCAGTATAGAATAATCTATTCCTCTGCCTCAGCTTTAACCTCCTCCACTTCTGATTTGCTTAGCCTACAAATGACAGTGACTAGTCACTACTTGAGTTTTGGGCTGTAGGTTTATGGGGTTTTAGGGCTGGTTTTTTTATTAAAGAACTCCAAACAGTATAAAGTTTTATGGTGAATGCAACTAAAGATTGTAGGCAGAGGAGGCAAAACAAATGTTTTTGAATTGAGCTGGCACACTCTTAAGATTAAAGGATTCTCCTACCGTGGCATTGTTGTTTCCTTCCTAACTTACCAAACTCAACCTGTTTTGGGAAGTATTGATTTTGACAGTACACTCGTGCAGACACAAGCGAATTAGCTTTAGTATTGGGAACAGTTCAGCCTGTACTGAATCAGACAGCCGCAATAACATATATAATTTCTCAGCTCACCTGGCTTGTCTGCTTCCAGCAGTGAAGAGATCTTCCCTGGTTAGTTTCGGTGTCTCTGTACTTCACTACATCACTCCATAAGCATCACCATTAAGCCACACAGCATCTGTTTTGTGTCAAGTGTCAGTGGACTTGATGATCTGTATCTGCTCAGTTATTTACTTGCCTTTTGTGTTTTCATTTTGTCCCCTTCATCTATGAGACAGTTGGAAAAGGATTAGTAACACACATGTGAGGAATACATGAGGTGTAATGGATATGGTTCATAGAAGATAGACCAAATTTTGTCTCAAAAGCAAACAAAAAACCCATCCCAGCACAGCTTTGTGGAAACTGCACGTCCCTAAACATCCTGTGGAGAAAAGTGCATGGGGCAGATTGCTTCTCTGCTCTCCTGTAGTGTCAGCTACTGCCTCAGAACCGCGTAAACATGCAGCTCAGGTCACAGGAGCGATGCTTCCTTGAAAAGTGCTCCTGGCCCAACTCTGCCTTCTCCTTCTGCTTTCTCTTGCATGGATACAAAAGGTCTTCTGAACGAGTGAACCAGGTTTAATCCCATAAACTACTACCAACACTGCCTCAGTAGCCAGCTGCAGGGTGTTTATCCCGGATGACGCTGTGGGAGCAGAAAGAAAGCTTCCTTTGATTTACCAGTCTCAGATGACGTAGCAAGGATGTCAGGAAAATCATTTCAAGATCTGCTAACTGACCAGAGTCGCTGAGTTTTTAGCAAAGTAGGAATGGTATGATGTTGTTTTGGCACTGCTCCTTTTCCCGTGGTAGATGTGTTGTAACCCTTTTTGGAAAGTGTCTGTGTTTTGCATGTCAATGTGCTAATCAAATTTTAGGTAAATGGAGATACAAAAGACTTAGTCATTGCTTCAGTACGTTTCTCAAAAAGCTCAGTTCCAGCTGCACGCACAAACACTTTGCTTGTATATAAATCCCCTTTCTGTAACAGAATTTGTGAAGCACAAAATAATTTTCCTTGGGCTATTTGTTTGGATTATTTTTTTCCTGCATTATTTCAGAGGGGGAGAAGTGCCAAAGAGTTTATGTGCTTGGATGTGTGTGAGTCAGTGACTGAATGCATGTTTTATTCATCCCTTCATTTTCAGACGGGAGATACTGTGGCACCCTGCAGGCGTGACTCAGGTGAATCTGTGCCACTGTCGAAGTACTCTGGTGCTTCATACCAAACCCTTTGTCCCGTCTGGCTGCACTCCTCTTTGAAGCTACTGTGTAGCTTGGTTTTTAGAACATTTAAGCTAATTGCTGACCTTCCTGCCACCCTCCAAGAAACAAAATTTAAAAAAACAAACAAACAAACAAACAAACAAAAAAAACCCCCCAAAACCACACAACCCCTCCCCCAAAACTGAATTAAAAAGGAACCAAGACTGAGAAGGAGACAATGCTGAGAGGGGACACACTGTTTTGCAGAGGAGCCTGTACAGAAATGGAAGACCAAAATTTAAAAAAAGATGGTATCTCCCAGTCTCATCTTTCTGCCGGTTCAGGATTCATCTGTGTGGGTTCTCCTGTGTCACTCTCCAGTCAGACAGCAGTGGAAGTGAGCGGTGTTGCTGTCAGATGTCTTCCACCCCCTTCTTATTCTCTTAGGTTGAATTTAAATATTTTGAAGGTTAATGCACTTAAATTCACACACAGATTTTAACAAGAAACCCAAGTTTGTGGGTTTCAGTGTAAACCATTAGAATGCCAAGTAACTGAGGTTAAGTTTTTGAATGGTTGTTTATGCCAACAATTTATAGGAGTGGAGGAAATAAACCTTTCTGAGCAGCTTTCCTAACAGAAAGTGTGACTTAAGCCAACAGAAATGTGCAAATACATAGCTTAGTGCCAAAACTGCCTTACATGAATTAGATTTATTATACACCAGACAGAAAGAAATTCAAACACTCGCTTCAGGCCTCATTCTGTGTTGAGATTTGAGTAGGGGGGTGTTGTGTGCAATCTGTATGAGATAAACTGCTTGGGAAATTAAACTTTGGAAGAACCCCCCCACCCGAGACATTTTCTGCTGTCGGGCTCATGTGATTGCCTGTCATTAGAGTGTGGGTGAACTTTCTGAACTCTGACATTGCAACTCTGCTCAGTGTCACAGCTACAGTATGTCAAGCTCATAACAAAATAAACCTCCCACCGGAAACAACTTCACTTTGCAGTTCACAAACTTGCTCTAGTCTTGGTTTTAAAAGAGCAGTATCATATATCAAATACACTGAAAAGTTATTTCAAGCTACTTTCCTATGATAAAGCACTATGGTTTGGCCACTGCTGTAAGTGCAGATGTATTCATTGCATTCCAGGCTTTGCCAGCACTTTATTTTATTTATGGCTTGCTCCATTCTTCTTTATTTTTAATAAGTGTTGGTAAAATCTGTCACGTTGCTCCACGCTAAAGACTTCAACACCGTGGTAAATTAAATTTAAAACTTTTCACAATGATATATGTGCTAGATTGGATGGCACAACTGAGAACACAGGGGTTAGCAAAAAGGCAGGTTCACAAATGTGAATTAGCTACCCTTTGTCAGAAATAATTTTCTCCTGATGAAACTGGAAAGTAAAAGCAGTAAATGGCAAAGCTTAGCTGCAAGTCCAGTGTGTTTCTACATCAGCTGGCACTGGATGCACTGACAGAGCTCTTACTTGCAGTGGCCCCATTTGGTGAGATGCTTGACTGTAAGCACAGTTATAGTTTGAAGTCTGCACATGGCTTCTTGTGGCTCCCCATTTCCCTTGAAATCCTTTCTGTCTTCTTGTGGTGATAGTGAAAATGTGGCTAAAGTATGTTCTCTTGAAATAATTATAATTGCACACACCTCTGCTTAGGTTCTGAAGGCTGCTGTAAAGGTAGTAAAGGATCTTAGAATGAGAAACGATTTTGGTGATACCATTATGAAGTAACTCAGTAATGAAGTAAACACCTGCTTAACTTGCTTGATGGGAACCTAGGATTCTAATTTTTTTCTCTTTGGTGTCTTTCTGGAGAGGGTAAGATCATGCTGTCTCAGTGATCCACAACTTAGCAAGCCTGTTATGTCTGTAATATAATCAAATGACCTGTAACTTCTTACCATTGCTGATCCTAGTACAGAGATTTTATCTGGAGCCTTTGTAATTTCACTTCTTCCCAGGATATTAACACTTTTGCACTTCTAGCCTAGTGGAAATATTTAATTAGTTTGTTTCATAATGGCCTATAAAAATGTGAGCATAGCACCTGAGTTATAAACCTTTGGTTAAGCTTCTGACTGTGATTTATACCATTGTTCTAAAATCTGTGGAACTGCCCTCAGATGAGGATGCTCAGCCTTCGGAGAAGGCCGGCGAGGGCTCCGCGGGACCCTTTCACACACTTGACGAGCGCACTGCTCTCAGCTGCATGAGTGGGATAAAAGGGCACCTTGTAAGTGCTTTAGCCCTCAGTGCATGAGGCTGGGATTTCCATATTTTGCCTTCCCTGGCTGGGTGTGCAGTGGCTGCCCAGATTGTGTCAAGGCCACATTCTTTCCACTGCCAGAGGTGTTTACTGCGCTATCAGCTGTGAATTGGGAAACGGAGCCCTCAGCAAGGGGCTGGCACACAAACAGGGAGAGAGAAATCATCTCAAGTGGCCTGACCACATACATGTCCTTGGGTTTATATTCATTTTTTGATTAAGAACTCAATATCAAATTCAGGAGCCTGAAATAGTTTTAAAAGCCTTTCAGTCTAGCTTAACTTCAGTTAACTTCAGTTTAGAGAAGTCCTTCAGTGCAGCCAGTCACCTGCCAGCCTGCTGTGCTGGATTTAGTTCAGATTGAAACTTCCCAGCCCAGGCTGGGCCTCTGTGGGGTTTAGCTTGCTCAGCTCTAGTCTCCAAACTGAAATATGGAAGGATCTCCAAGAGAGAGGAGGGCAGTGAAGGGGCAAGGGACTTCCCCGAGCCCTGAGTACTGACTTTAAGTGGGAAGTCCACAAGCAGTTGGAACAGTAGATGAATTGGCCCAAGGAAATTTTCAGATGTACCCGGCAGGGGAAGATACGAGATGACTTGCTTGGAGAGCAGAACAAAGCAACTGGAAAACAGGAAATAGCATTAGGAAATGCTCTCCATGCAAGAACAAACAAATATTTGTACAGGAGGATCTGCAAGTGGCACTGCTTTCCTCCCACACTATGTACGGTTGCCAAAGGGATGGGCTCCTTCTGAATAAGTCGCATTTAATGTATGCATAGTGGATGTCAGTGGCTGAATAATCCCCACAAACCTTGAAAATTAGATTAATTTTACAATCCTGAATTTTTGGTTATCTGTCTGGACATTATGTTAACTAGAAGCTGAAAGTTCATTAGAGTGGAACTGGTAAGACTTTCCTGGGAATGTCGCTACAGCCATTTCTTGGCTTAGCTGAGGAGCTCCAGGGTCTGCAACAGCTTCAGGAGGTGAAACACACACTTGCCTACAGACACAGGGAGGACAACTTTCTTTTGAGCGAGTGATTGGAATGGATGGAGAGGCATCTTGCTGATTTTGAAGATAACACAGTCCTCAGGATGACCACTTTGGTGTAGGGGTTGTATTTGTCATGAGTTCATTGACATTACCCCGCGACCAATGAAAGAAGGCATGAAAATATCTTATTTATTGCTGAACATAAGCTTAACTGGAGAGTGCTCTAAGCAGAGTGGCTGAGTGGGACTTAGTTGTGAACTCTGAAAATTGTTTATATTTAAAACAGACAATGATATGATGCAGACCTGTGAGATAGGGGGAGAATTCAGAAAATCTCTCTCTCGTCTGTCACGTGTGTAGCTTTAAGTTTATTCTCCTACATCTTCAAGTGGAGGCTTAATACCTATAAAATTATGGAAGGATGGTTTTGTTGTTTATGCATTTTATGAAGTCAATAAATAAACCTTAAGCAGAAGTGATTAAACCTGAAATGGCAGCAGGGAATAGCTGTATCTCTTCTCCATCCTCTGATTCATTCCTAAGTCAGGATTTACGACTAACTCAATTAAATACACACTTTCCGCATAATTGCCCATGTGCTAGCAGAAAGTAGTCAGTTGTCAGGGATTTTGTTCATTTCTGGGTTGGCTGCCTGAGAACATAAGGATTTGGGAAGAAACTGTGGAATTACCCATAAATTTTCTTAATTGAATTGAGCATAAGCTTTCAAGCCTAAGATGTGAGCAAGGAAAACTTTCCAGTTTCCAGGCAGAGCTGTCTCCTTGCAGTTATTTACACAGTGCTGCTTTGACTTGCTGTTAAAAAATTACACTGAGGAAGAGATTAGGAATTCAAAGAGCGGTTTTGTAAGAAAAATGCCTCGGTTTCATTCAGTAAGAGGAGATGTGGTAAAGGAGGGAGAGAAGGGGAGGAATGAGCAGGGCAAAGAAAAAGGACTGTTGCTTCAGGCAGGTTTGAATAGCCAGTCAGGGAGACCTTGATCCAGTAGAGCCTTAAGAATGTACTTTGTTACAACTCTTCAGTGAGACAATTGAGAGCATGTGGCCCTAGATGACAGGTCAGCCTCCTCCCTCCATCCTTCTTTCCTCATCGTCATCCATCTTATGTGGTTCTAATTTTTTTGAGAAACACTGTTGAGGGGTTGTGTTTCTGTCACAAAGCTACTGTAAAATTTCTAATCCCTTGTTAAGAGCAACTCACAAAGCTCCTTTCTTCAGGGTTTAAATGTGCCTCATGGAGGACACGTCCATCCTTTTAAAGTTTGTGTTAAAGCAGTGCTCTGCTGCCCTTTCCTGCATTTCAATGTGAGTTGTTAACTGAGATCAGAAATAACTGAAGAGATCTTTGATAACAGGAAAATGTACTTTAACACAAAAAGCTGCCTGCTTCTTTTGCATGCAGATGTGTTCGTAGTATTATTCTAGCTCATCACAGATAAGGTAACTTACATTACAGTCTTCAAATATTGGCATTTTTCAGGAAAATGCAGTGAATTTTTCCGTGCCGAATGGCAGGTAATACTTTGGAGCAATGTTATGCCTTCTATTAAATATAATTTAAAATTAGTACCTGCAGCTTATATATTATCCCTGCAGGATTTGGACATCTTTTATACATCATCTTTGGTCATTTATCTCTCGTCATCGTGAAATGTTGGTGTGAGATTTTACTTAAACTAGTACAGAATTTCTTTCACTGTGTTCCAGATCAGTGTGCAAGAAATGTAGTTAAAGCAGCCAAATGAGTGGCATATCTGCCATACCCTGCAAAGCAGTGCTGGAAGTTTTGTGTCTTTCCCTGGAGTCTACACTGAGAGATTCGCTCCTCACACACAAACTTTCAGCAACCTGACAGTGACAAGGCAGAATAGGAGAGAGGACATAGTGCTCATTGTTCGATGCTTGGCAGCAGCCTCTGAATCCAGGGTGCCAGGGAACGCAGGGCTGCTCAGCAGTATAAAACTGAGGCAAGGGGGTGCGTTTGCCTGCACTGCTGGTGCAGAATTCGGGCTCCGGGCTGCCCGCGCTGCCGCAGGTTTTCAGTAACACCAGCCCGAAGTGCGCACACACACACCACGAAACTCTGCATTCCTCCCCCTCCTGCCCAAGGCTTTTGCTTTTTTGGGGGAGGTGGTGGTTGTTTTTCTGTGCCTGCTGACGTCAACAAAATTGCCAGATGGCATTTCAATGCTTTGCAAAGAGACAGGAGCCTTTTATTACCAGGGTCACGTGGATCCCATTCATTTGCATTCCCAGAAGTGGTCTAAAGCTTTTGCTCACTGTATAGGCAAAGAGTGCTCTGCACCTTCCAGGGACCCAGAGGGCCTTCTGTGGGATATCGTTGCCTTGTGAATCCTTTAGGGGATGCAGAGATGAAGGGTTTACTTCACATTCATTTGGCTAATGTAGAAATATTGAAAGTCTCTGGACAGTTGTGCTTTGCAGAGGTTTTGTGGGTTTCTTTTTAAATGACAAAGGAATACTTTTGTGAATTTAGGATAATAAACAGACTTTACAGTTCAGCTCTAAGAGGGTTACTTAAAGTCTCTCAGGTCCAGGTGACTCGGTAGCTTGTGGAACAAACATGCGAGTCCAACACTGTGATAAATATTAGCAGAGAAGAGGGGCTATCGGGGTTTAGATTTTGAAGGTTTCAGGCTCTATCACTAGAGCTGGGCTGTGACATGATCGATGCATTGAAATGGAACAGAGTCCCTTTATACCCCTGAACAGATGACTGGGAGCTCAGTACCAGATGCACAAGATTAAACCAATTTACTTTGCTGTGCCTGAGCCATCTCCACAGCAGCTGGGCAGGGGACATGGCAGTGTTTGAAGGCCAGAACAATCTCTTACTGACGTAGTAACTCCGATAGTAGCCCTTGTCTGGCAGCTAATCCAGAAGAGAGGGAGCTTATGATTAGATTTTCAGTGGACCTTGGAGAAGTGGACCTGGAGGAACCTGAAAGGCTCACAGGGGAACATGTGACTGTTGGAGAAGGAAAAGCCAGACTTAATTTTGGAGAGCATGAAGACTTCTGCTTCTTGCAGATTATGAAATTGATCTTTGGAGTAGTTTCTCAGGTTAAAGGGAGGAGAAATGTATTTCTGTCTGAGAGTGAAAGGTGGGAGCACTTTTTATTTTTCCTTGAAACAAATGCAAACTACCTTTTTTGGAGCACATGGACTCTGTGGTGATGCAGAACAGAGGCTAAGTAATCTGGTTTTGACAGCTACATCACAATTTGAAACTAAAACTCCCCTAAACCTATCTGAGATTACCATAGGCTCCAGAATGAGCAATAATCTGAGCTCACAAACTGGGTTTTAATACATTACTCTTTTATTTTCTACCAGTTTCAGCTTTCAGATGTGCCCCTGTGGTGCCTCCTTGCTCAGAGTACACTGCAGTGACAAAGATGTGTGTGAGTTCCCAAGGGCCATATGTCTGAAAAAAAAATATGGGGCGACATAACCCTATGATCTTTCCAAGTGGGAATATTTTATTGCTTAACAAAGTGCTATTGAAAGGCACTTTGAAACACGGCATCACAAACTCCCCTTTTCCTGCTTGATAAGCCATGTGTTACTCTTGCTTACCCTTGTCTTACCAATTTCCCAGCTGTATGACATGCACTAAGTTCTGGTGATTTATCATGGTATTCTGTGTATGTTAAGCATTGATGCAATTCACATGGTGTTAAGTGGTTACAGAAGAACACACAAATAAATATAGTGAATTATTGGACTCTTTAAATTTGGTACCATTATATTCTTGACTAGGAAGTGGAGAAATAATTTTAAGCTGGCTCAGAGCAGACTGGGTGATGCTGCAGAGTACGAAGAGTAATAACCAACTTGACCCTGCTTTCATAACTCCATTCTTCAACTGGGGGAAGAAAGTGTAGAGTTTCTTTAGGGCTGGCATCTCAGGGAAAGTTATTGCTCATGCTGTGCTCCGATACCTAATTTAATTTCACAGGGGAGTAGCGATCGGCGTTCACATCGTGATTCACAGATCATGGAGCAGGAAACAGCATGTCAACTTCTAGGGAGCTGAAAGGGGGGAGAGTTGCTTAGAGAAAAACAAAAATCTGTTTTGTGAGGAAATTCAGCTCATGAGCACAGCAGGCAGACTTCAGTTCTGCTGTGACTCCTGGAGAAGTTAGAGGAGTCACTCCGCAAGATTAATTTGCCCCTCAGTTTATCAATTTGTAAGGTCTTGAGTGCAGATGAGTCCTGTGGTGGATTAAACACAAAGCAAACAAGCAAAAAAAGGAATATCCCTCTTTCTCATCTAGAATCAGAGGCTCTTGCAACTTCAATTTGAACGTGCCCCTTCCATCCCAAATTAGCTGTATTCCACAGCCTGACGTCAGCTTGTACCCAACTGAAGACATGCAAATGTGAATGCACTGCATCTTTTTGCAAATCACCTCGATAACTGACATAAAGCATGCTTACACTAACAGGCATGTGTAAACATTGCTTTTTGTGTGTATGTGTGTTGATGTTTCTTTATTAGCATTTTAATGTGCTTTCATTTTCTCTCTTCCATTATTATGTGTGTGAGGATACTCTTAACAGCTCTTTTTGGGGGGGAAAAAGTGCAATAAACTTCAACCGAATTTAGAGAGTACTTCCATGCTAAAACACGGCACAACTGCAGGTAGAGTTTAGCATCTTCAACAGCTCTGATAGCAGACAGAAATACAACATGGGGAGAAGAGAGAGGCGTGTATATGTTAACCTTATGTGTTTGACTTTTTTCTCTGAAAGGAATTCTGCTTTCTTAATACAGTTGTCAAGCACTGCATGTGTTGCTGGGGAGTTTTGTGTTCCTAGAGAAACTTCTGTAATCCTTCTGCTATGGAATATTTTAGTATGAGAGTCAGTTCAAAATGTTATGAGATCCCCTCCACCTCCCCCAGATGCAGAATTTCTTTGTTGTTTGTACAAGATTTGCAAGATCATTGGAAAGAATGTGAACAGTGCGAGATTACTGAGCTAATATATAAAAACATGGATTAAGATCTTTTTTCCTTCCAAATCGATGATAGCATTTCATGGGCACAGCAGAGCTACAGTCTTGATTTGAAGGAAGAGTAGTGCCATCTGGTGATCCCTGGGAAAGGCTTTTCTGCGCCTAAAGCTGCAGGATCATAATGCCCTGTATGAAAAGTTATGCTCAGTAGTACTGTGGCTGTTACCTGAGGCACCCTCTCCTGAGGCACTGACTCGCTTGGAGTGGTCACCTGGCACTAGGTGTCCTAGGTGGTGTGCTCACTTATGGAAGTGGAATAGGTGTTCAAACTAGGTCTTTTGTCATTTTCTCGCTCCCATCCCCTTTTCCCGGTCTGACTTTCGCTTGTGCAGCTGGATGTCCTCCTATCTGTGCTGCCTGACCCTGTCTCCTGCCCTTTCGCCTTTTGCTGTGCCGCTGGCCCCGTGAGACAGTGGTGGGCAGGCAGTAACCCTTAGAGAGAGGAGTGACATTTTAGGCTTCCTTGGTCCATCCCCTGGGAGCTCCCGGTCTGCCTGGCTTGGTTTCTAAGTGAGGCTGTGGCTCAGTTCCAGCACGAGACCTGCTCTCTGATCTCCTCTCTCGTTATGTTCTCGTCAGTAATGAAGGGCTGGCGTGCAGATCATCACCAGTGCTGTTGCTGCCCGAGGGGAAACAGAGTTCAGCCTGCTGCTCTGGAGCCATCCGGGGTTTTCTGTGGCTGTCAGCTTGGTGCAGGGAGGAAAGGTTGTGTTATGTTAAAGGTGGATTCATAAATTGTTTATAGAGAGCTAAATGAACACCATTTTGCAAGCAGAAATAGTTACTGTGTGTGGTTAGAAGTCTGCCAATGGACAGGTTTTATTTAAAATAATTTATTCTGTGCACTTGGTGAAACGTCCTTTGGCTGGTTTGCATTTAGGCTGGTCGCATAAGCAAGGCCTTAAAGCAGACCCTAAATTTTATGTGGGGTCAGAACATGGTTTTATCTTTTTTGACTGGTTACAAAGTACACCCAAACCCACACAAATCAGGTTTCAGACTTAAATGTGAAGTCCTGTTTGTAACTTGTCTGTTTGTTTGTAGCTGGCACGGGCTTATAAAGTTGTCTTTATCCACAAAAGATTAAATAGTCTTTAGAGACAGTTTTTGATTTGCATTTTCTTCTCTGTTTAAAAAAAAAAGGCCAACTAAATGTTAATTCCTTTCTTTCCAATTAATTCCCCTTCCCTTATTTAATCTGAGCTATTAACATGTGTATGAGGTATATTACTGTGGCTCTGTATAGAATTAGATAATTATATAGTTAGTTATGACTTAAAGGCATATTTATACATGCCAGAAAAATGCCATCCTAATTGAAGGCATCTTTCCTAAAATGCAGAACAAAGTGGGACCTCATCACGTTTCCTTCTTGTGACACCTTGATTTTATTGACAGGAAGTCAAACATGTTTCTTTGATCTGTCAGTGAAAAATAAAAAGGCAAGTGGATAAAAGTGTTGTGCATATTTAATTTGGTTGGGTATTTCATTTTGCTGTAGCATCATACAGAATGCTTCAGCTTTACTCTCCACAGTAGTTGTAGCTTGCATTAAAAGAGGGAATGGATACAAATAAATTTTTACTTAGATTAAGGGCAGTCTCAGATTCCTGGCAAAATGCCAACCCGTTGCACAGTGAGCATTACTGACATGCATTTTCTGCTCTGTGTTATCTAGGAATGACAGTAATTAAAAGAACAAATCATTTAAGTGAAGTGATTCTTCTTTCTAGAGAAGGTTGTTTCCTAATGTTGCCAAAAGTCTCTCAAATGCATTAGGAGAAGAAGGAGGGTGTACAGAGAGAATTGATCAGCAATTTATGTATTTGTTTATTTTACTTTAATGAGATGAATAGGATATCTGGGGCCACTTGTAACACTCAGATGGAAGCAGTCAGGAAGATAATAGAGAATTAGGAAGACGGAATCCATATGCTTCATCAGCTGATCAGTCAGAGCACCGTATGGCAAACAATTTAGCTTGTGGTCTGTTTCCATTTGTTATCAAATCTGTTTACATAAAGCATTTCAATGAGAGATGTGCATGACTGTTCACCAAGGTCAGGGGTATGAAGTCAAGTGTTTCTTGCGGTTAAACTGACTTTGGGGAGAGATCTTTTGCTTCAGTACCCTGCCTTAGGTCACCAGTGTTAACAAACCTGAATATTGAAGTCATGGCTGGAGTCTAATCCTTTATGGATCCCATTTAATTCAACTATGAGCCTCTGACCACAAGAGACACACTAAGCCTCTACAGAAGTCTAATACAGAAAACAATACAAATATGGGCACCAGGCTGTTCTTCACAAAGAGAAACCGTAACCTTATTGAAAAAAAAACAACTGAGGAACTTCATTTCATCATTTTCAAACTGAAGATTTACGTTTTGAGAAGGTGAAGTGATTTCTTGTTCCTATCTTTTTAATAAAACTGCTCTAAAATTGCTGAAGCAAAGCCAAAATAAGCCCTTTCCGTTGCCAGAAATTCCAAACCCAGTAATTTTTCTGTCAGTACAAATTATTTTTTGTGTTTGTCTAAAGTTGTCAATGCACTGCAAATCCTTGAGCTGCCTACTTTGAGCTGTTGTTTCTTGTTTGTGAGGACATCACACTGTTCTCTGTGTAAGAGAGCTCTGTGGCAGAATCATGTGATTGTAAGTCTCATCAGTAAATAGCTCAACACTGTGTGCACCAATTAATAGGATTAGTTCTGAGCTAAAATATCAAGGCTCTGAATTGACGTATCTTCCAAAGTCTTTGATTTTAGATGGCAAAACAGATTTTTTATGTCGATACTTCTTTTCTATACATCCTTTTAAAAATTCAGTTAAGACTTTTAACCTGTCTACCAGGACCTATTCAGCCTACCTACTCAGTAGTAGTAAGTGCTTCTATTGCACTTACTGGTGCATCGTCACTGATTTCTTACTGGAGTAGATTCAGATGAACCACTGAAGTTCAGCTTCACAAGGATATTTAACATTTGAAAAAACCCGTGTGCAAGCCACAGTTGATTTTTTTTTTTTTCCTTAAGATCCACATCCAAGCAGAAAACATAATGCACTGTAGAGATAGAAGTCATTGTCTAGTGTGGTTGCCAGCATAAGCACCAGTGCTTCATGATCTGTGTGTGTTTTTTTGGTCTCTATGGTTCTGTTGCCTTTTGTAAATGAGAAGCTGGTGCTGTTATATTTAGATGTGAATTTGAATCCAAGCTTTCCAAAAACACAAAAGTGTTTGGCCCTCATAAAATAGTGCAGACCCTGAGCCAGACAGTCAGAGTTCAGTATGGTGAGCTATTAATGATGCAGAAGTACGGAGTGGGTCTATCTCTAATTGGAATTGAGAAGCAGCCAGGGTGTCATAATTAGGAATATTATATGCATTTTACTTTTTTCTTTTTCTAAAGTGCAAGTCAAGCACTGCTCACTACCTAAAAGACACAAGTTGAAAGTAAGACTTTTCTTAGATTAAAACTGTGCACAAGACAAATCAGTCACCAGCTGCACAGAAGAAATTAGAGATTGCTGAGATGACTTAGAAAATCCTAGAGCCTTTAGCATCCAGTGTGTAGATTAAAGGCCAGAACAGCAGTGGTTGAAAATGGCCATCTGATGCAGGCATTGACCTGTGGTGATCAGCTGTGTACCTTGTCTCTCAGCAGGCAATTTTATTTTTTTTTTCCATTCGTGACAGCGAAGGCAAAATAAGCCCACAGTATGAACTAAACTAGTGTGTCTTTAAGTTGGTCCTTGCAGGTCAAGGATGAAGTAGGTTGAAAGCAGTCCTCAGGGCTTGCCGGTCTGTCAGGTTATATCTGTGGTAAGTGAAAAAAATTATTTTAATATCATAGAAGGCATGTAGAGGATAGTGTTTTATTTTTCTTGTGTATGAATTACTGTTTCTCTCTGTTCTGATCTTCATTGAAGAGGCTGCCTACAAATAATCTAGGAGAGGTGGGGGATTTTCACATCTGGTGCATGCTTAGTGTGTCTTTTGCAGGTCATGGCTTTAGATGTTAGTAGCTTGTACTTTATAGAAATAATAGCTCCGCAGCAGCTATGATGAAGGATTTGGGGGCTGCAAGTCCCTAGGGCTACAGTTGTTTTTCTTGAATGAGTCATAATATAAGAATCCAAAGCCAAGTGTTACAGAAAAATGATTAATTCTTTTCACAGAGGAGTTCATTAGTGACATAAAGTCATGAGAAAGAGGAGGAGGCATCTGTAGCACTCAATGGCTATTAACTGGTATTAGTGTGAGTGCTTAAAATGAGGAGAACTGAAATAATGCAAACCACAAGGTCTGATGGAGAAGAAAAAAATGTTAAAATTTGACTAATCTGTTGTGAAGCTCTCACTGGAGTTTTATGTGCAGAGGATTTATCCTTTTCAAAAGGTGCAGAATATCTCTGCCTGCCTTTGGCTTCAGGGAAAGCCCATTCTTAAAAATGGACCACTAAATATCATTAGTGTTCATGGTCACTGGAGAATTTCATGGGATCTTTCTGCTCTGTTGCTGCGGCATATGGAAAACATGGCCCAAGATATACATCTGGCCCCTGCTGTCATTTCCAAATCCCTGTCGTAACTCCAGTAAGAACAGACTGAACATTAAAGGCCCTTTATCTACAGCTTCACTGATGATTACTTCCTAGTTTCTATTTTTTTTTCTTATTCTGGTTTTTGACACTAACTTCTAAAACCTTACCGAGTTTTCTTTCTTTTCAGTTTGTTCTCCTATGGCAATTCCTTTTTAGTAATTGAAAATAGATTTGACACCTTGTGTAGCAGCTCTTCACTCCACCCCCCCCCAGTCTTTTGTCTTCATTTAGAGGTTGCATTTATTTGCATTACGTTTTTAATGATATTTGGTAATGCTCTCCTAAATACTGTTCAACAGTTCTTAGTGAAGGGCTGAGGTGGATGTGAATCTTTAGCTGGGGTTATTTTCATACACATTTCTGCAGTTTGCTGCTAATTGTGATGTCGCTTCTCAAGCTGCATCCCAAAAGAGCCTGAAGTACTTTGAAAGGGAGAAAATATGGCAGTGTGTGACTCCTTTGGCTTTGCTGTGGTGTAACTGAGACTGTCAAGTTGAAAATGTGGGAGGATTAGTTAGTACGCAGAAGGCAGAACGGTGATTATTGCTTTCAATGGATCTTTTTTTAACTCATGCTGTGTATTTGGCTGCTCTCTTTTAGTTCACTGTAGAATTAAAATAGCTTTCCATGCTAAGCAGGCAGTTGGGACGCTGGAGCTGTAAACTCAAACGGGTAAGATCACCAGGTATTAATAGATGGCTCATCCTCCACTGTGTGTGCACCCAGCATCCCACTCCTGCTGGGTCCCAGCTTGTGTTACTGCAGCTCAAGTTGAGGCTGAAGACAGTTGTCACTGTTTCCTTCGTATGAACACAAACTATCAGCTGCAAGCTACCAATTTGTGACCATCTGATGTACAAATTGGAGAACAATACTGTGAGACAATTGAGGACAGCCTCTGAAGTACAGAATTGTTTTCCTCAGTCTGTGTTATTCAAAGCAGATTTGAGCCCCATTTCGAATTTAATTTTTCCCATCTGCTGAGCTTTAATTAAAAGCAATAATTTTTAAAGTCCCTAGTTTAGTTGGAGTGGTGTCCACATTTTAAATAATCAACCCTGACTGTGACTGACTCTGTGATCTGCCCTACATCATCAAGTAGTTCTTTGGGCTGGATAGTCGTGATAGTTTAATGTTTTTAGGCAGCCAAATAGCACGGAAAGTCCCTTGGAATTGGGTGACTGAGTCCCCAAGGCTCTACTGAGAACATCCAACATCAGCGTCAGAGTTTCCACAAGGTTTGCAAGCTGTGACCAGGGGCTCTTAGCCAGGAAGTTCAGCTTGTGCTCTCCCCTCCTTCCAGGAGCTGCTTTCCCTGGATCCTCCTCATGGCGTGCCTTATGCAGACAGTCATCCCAACTGTCTGAGTGTCTCCACTGGAGCTGGGATTTCCCAAGAAGCCCAAGGCAGAGCACATGTATGGCTGGTTGCAGCATGCCCCTTGCCATGCTGTGCCGCCCGGCACACTCTCGGGGGACAACCCTCTGCCCCTTTTCTCTATGCCTTCCAGGGTTTTCCAGTTGTGCTTTACTGTGGCGGGAGGGAATGTGGAAAATTAAGTACTACTTTATGTCGGTACCAGTGGAGTTAGTTCATTTGAGGTCCTTCCTGTCAGATATAAATGACAGGGATTTAATTATGTTGCACTGGGTTGTGTCCAATACTTGTATCCACACGGGTTCAGACTTTCCTGGTCTGTAGGTCTTGAATCTTAACAAAGCCAATCCTCCCACTCCTTGAGATTATTTCTGCATCTATGTTTTTATTGTTGCTTGGTTGCTAGTGACCACAAGGATATTTTCTTTCGGTGTGTGTAGCAAATCTGGAAAAGCCTGCTGGGTGACCTGAAAGCAGAACTGATAGTCTCCCTTGAAAGTTACAGATGGCACCAAAACTGCATAGAACTCAAATGTGTTCTCTGTTTCTTAAATGTGATCCTTTGCCCCTTAGAATGTTGTGCACAGTGCACAAGGACACGTGTGCAGTGTGTGGAGGTGAGCACACTTAGGGCAGTTTGGTGGTGGGTTTCTGACAACCCACAGAGGTCATGCAGGGCTAGCTTTGGTTTCGTTTTTCCCAGGGACTTCACAACCAAATCTGGACATATCAGGGCAGGGAAAGCAAAAGGCCTTACAGCACCTTCAGTGCCTGCTGCAGATTAAGTGGTATCAGTTTACGAAGAGTTTTTAGCATGGATAAAAGACTCCAAGAGTCTTCTTGTAAATGTCTGAGCAATTTTTCTCAAACGCCGAAATAATTCACCCCAGACAAATACCTGGCAGTATATGTTTCAGTCTGAGCTCTTTGGCTGACAAAGCTGTCACGAACTCAAAGATCCTGTAATGGAAGAAAGTTAGTCAGCTGTAACTATGAGCTTTGTGAGTGGTGTCACCTAAGGTAGAGATGCAGGATGTGGGGATGGCAGCTGCCTCCCCAGACAAAGTGTGCTATAGACAGTGATACATTCCACAGGTTTTATAAGAAGGGGGAAAAAGTATTTCCTTCTCAAACCAGTGCCTCTTTCTTAAAGCATGGTGGTGGTGTCATCCTGGTTTTCTAAAGAAAGTAGTCTTACGTGGTCGTGCTACTCTGTGACAGTTTCAAACAAATGTGGCAGATGGGAGGAAGTTTCAGAGATGATTATCTTCCTAGAAATTTTATGTTAGCCAAGGGTGGGATACCAGAGGAAGGTCCAAATCAGTGGCCCTGCTTGGTAGTAGAAAACTGGTAGTTTAATATACTGTGAGATTACAGAGCCAGCCCTGCATGAGGCTGCTCAACAACATGCACACCTAGCCTCAGGCCTGGGTGCCGCCCGCTGACTCTGTGCCCTCAGGTCTGTTGCTGAGGAAAGGGCTCGTTGCAATCCAGTGGGGGGACAAAAGTGTAACTCTTTAGTGAGACCCATTTCGTTAGATCCTGTGTTTGCAGAACTACTTTGAAAGACTTCCTCTGGCTGCTCTGTGATCCTTGGACTCTGGCATCTTTCTGGCATGTGCTCATGCTACAGACACACTTCATGTGGCAGTCATGACATTTTCTGCTCTGCAGATCAGAGTTCAATGTAATTGTTATCAGGTAGGGCTGCTTTGCGGTGGTGGTGCCATCCTCAAGCATCTTCGAACCAGGATTAAAATTAAAATGGTTGTGGCTCAAGCAAGATTTAAGTTTCCTTCATTGTGGGCTCATCTTTTGTGCTTCAGTGTCTGTGTTGTGGTTATGTGGCTCTGGATGCTTTAAAGAATCAATAGCGAAGTCGGTGACTACATAGATGCCTTGGAAAGGTTTTCTTTGATCGATGTGAGGAGACAACAGGAAGATGCTATTTTCAGCCCTACCAAAGAGTGTGCCTTACAGAGCCTGTGGCCGGTTCACCTCCAGAGAGCAGTGGGAATGCTGTGCTTCATTAAGCTGGAGAAAAGATGCTCATAAACATCTTGTTTGCTCACCAGAGAAGAGAAAATCTGAAATCTTGTGTTAGTACAAAGTAAGAGAAAAATAAAAATAAAAATACTCCAGTTCTAGAGCTTTATATAGAGAAAAGTGAAATGTGAAAGAATTGCATGCACACTTTTTTTCCTTAGTCATTCAGTGGAAGGTGGAGTAGTTAAGTCTGTGGCGCCTTTAAAATGATTCATTATTTCCATAGAAGCCAATTGATGTTTATCCTTCAAATTGCTCTGTGGACATTAAAATAATGGAGAATTATATTTGCTTTTAATTTTGTTTCCAGACAGCTTGGCCTGAACATTTATGATGTGACTTGGAAACCATATCAAATTGTAATTTATAGTTGCTCGTAATTGTGTGAAGATTGAAGATACGCTGGATGCTGCTTTTCTTTTCTTTTTTCCTCCTCGCCTCCCTCATTCTTTTGCTTACAGAGTGTTCTTGAGTGTAACATGGTGAAAGGCCAACATCTCTGCCTTCATTGCTTTTCCTTGTACAAACCACAGCAAATGAAGATTTTATTTTTTTGCTAACATGAGGCTGTGTGAAATGAATTGTGGTTTGTATTTGATAATTGGTTTGGGTTTTTTTTTTCCTTGCTTAAGTTTTGACTGGCTTTGTGTTGTCATGATAATCACCCTTTTCGTAGGTTGGAGAGAGAGGTGTTTTTTAGTTAAGCTGGATGAGGATCATATGCAAAACATGAATGGGGAGGGGGAAGACTTTTCTTTGGGGTAAGGCATCTGTTAAGTGTGTGGATGTCAAATGTGCTCCACAGGTGAACCAACAGGAATAGTTCATACCTAAATTTATCAGTCGGGTCTTATGGCTAAAAGAATTTGTTATTCCTATTTTTCTAAATTCATTTTTCCTGCACAGTTTTGTATGCTCTTTCCTCCTACTGAGTAAACATCTATTTTTAGAGTTTTGTGCATAAAATAATTTAACAGAAGAAAAAAGATGGGATTTTGTGAACTGTAATAGAAAAGCCCAATGAAGGTTATGCAAATTTTGAAACCTTTTCTAGTCATGTTGCAGACTCCAAAACAGACGAGTCAAACCTAAAAATTCCAAATTATTATTAAAATTTTCCAGAATACTGTTTTCATATTGAATATAAGAGTGTTCCTTACAGTTGTTTCTTGCCCTGACAAAAAGCATCTCTGTGATACTGGGACATGTTACTTTTGTGGTTTGGTCCTGCACATGCAGCAGTATGTTTTGATTTGGTTTTGTTTAATTTCTGTACATAAAAGGAAGCCTCAAAGCATGCAGCAAGTGCATTTGGGCCCATTTAGTAATTCCAGATGGCACTGTGGCCTAAACCAGCTGGTTTTCAGCATTTTAGGGAATTAATTTTTCTTCTTATCTTAGTTAAAAATGAGCCTGTTTAGTTTTGCTTTTGTTCCCAGCCTGTTTGCTTTCTCATTCTCATGCCCTAGAGTGTTTCAGTTTTAGTCACTGCATGACATTGCTGAAACCAGGGCTGGAATGAAGTCACAAAATGAACAGCAAGCCAGTCCTATCCAAAATTCATGGGAGGGAACTGCATTCACAATTCTTGGCATAGATGAGTAAAATGAACACTGACCATTGTGAAATTAAATTCACCTTAGCTTAGCTCTTCGTTGTTTTGTTTTGTTTCATCAAATTACTTGTTTGTTAGTGTTGATTGCAAACGTTGTTCATGCCACTATTCCCAAGTATCCGGCCCTGGAGCTTCAATGAGTAAAGTGGTTTGGAAAGAATCCAAATCAGTTCATGCAGAGGCTATGCACGTTAGTAGAAAACAACTTACAAAGACTGAGCGTGGATTTTGTATGCACTTTTACCCTAAAAAAACACTCTGTGCCTATATATCTGTGTGCACATGTGTGTATGTGCATATATACAATACATATGCACTTATGCAATTACATTAATCAAAAATTTTCACCAGTTTACTCTCTTGCTTTCACATCATCAAGGTGATGTACACCAAATTCTAGGTTTCCTTGCCCTTTAGAGAAACACATTATCATTACTTTCTGAATAATGGTCTGCAAAGCATACACAGTTCTCTACTGTTTTGTAGTAGAGAATCTGAAAAGTAAAATATTTTAAAATGTTCTCATGCATTAAATTTGTAATATCTTTTAGAAAATAATAATTTACATACCTGCAATTTTACCTAGTCAGACTAGTCTGATTACGCTCTAAATTGAGAGCCCTGAGATGGATGAAACATTCATATTTCATTACTCACATAACTCATCACAGCCTGGCATTTGATTGGGACAAACCTGCTGGGTCTCAGAGTTAAGGCAGGGGTCACCGACATACGTGACAACACAGGGAGCTGGAGGCCCTGTGGCAGAAATCCACGGCTGAGAAGGGCTCTCCCTCTCCCCACTTGGTACTAATCGTGGAGAACAATGCTGGCTGCTTTGCAAAATATTAGTGCTGCTGTACAGAATCTCTGCTTATAGCCCGCTGAGTCAGACTTGTTTACTTCATAGAAGTATTAATCTCTGTCTCTGATTGGCGGTCAACAACTCCAGGCTCCAGGCTTAATAGAATTTCAAACTGTAGATGACACGGTTTTGCTGAAAATATGAGGCTTCTTTTGCATTTTGAGTGATGAATTCTGCCTCACTCCCCCTCGGTCCATTTGTCATGGCTGAGGGTAAGATAGATAATTAATTGCTCCCATCCCAAGCCTTGTCCTTTAATTTAAGAATTTTCTTTAGCATCTGCCAGAATCTTCTGCACGCACTCCTGAGATGTTAAGCAATGAAAGAGCCATTAAGTTAAATTCAGGCATTAATTTTTTTCAGTAGGATGAAATAGCACTCCAGTAGATCAAGCAGTTCCTGGTTTGTGTTATTTCATAGCATGGCAAAGAAACGTGGGAAGAGGCTGGCATTCTGGCTGCAGGAGAGGATGGGGAGTGAGGAAGCCTATCTTCTGGTCCTGCAGCTTACCTCTGTCTTAGCAAGAAGTAGGACACGAGGAAGGGATCAGTGAAGTGAAACATCTCTTTGCCAAGGGGCTGATGTCCACGCTATGCAACTGGGAAGACAGAGGGAAGAAGTTTAGCTATACTTAACTAATATATCACTTTCCTCAGAAATACATTTTTATTGCCTGTAAAGCGTTTTCTGAGAACGAAGCAGTGTCAAGTTGTGTTACTCTGTTCTTTGTGTTTTGAGGTCCATGAACACTGTCACTGATGAGTCATTCCTGGCTGGGGCTTTAATCGCTCTCCTTCTAAGTCTGACCAATTCTCCATGCTCTTTGCTTGCCACTCCGAGTAACTCGTATGCTCTTTTCACAGACATAACTTCCCCATTAGCAAACTGTGTATTTTAGCTTTTTCTAAGAAATACATGAAAGCAAATTATTACAAAATCTGCTGCAATGGTCTCTCTGGGAAACTGCACGTACACCTACTAAGTCCCAAACAGTAGCAGCAGGATTGAGCTTATGTGTCAGAGACACAACAAAGGGAAAATGGTCACTCTTGGAGTGCCTTGAATTAACAATTCCATGCAGAATTTATGGTGGGTTTTAGTGCACCAGCTAGTGAGGCTGAAATGCATTGAAATTCCATATGCCTCCTGCCTTTTTTAGGTGTTCTACTTCTGTGTGCATCCAAGTCTCACCGTTCTCTATTAGAGTTTAAAGGCCCTCAGTCCTTTGTAATTGTGTTATATAGCTGTCAATTCACAGACTTGACAACTTTAAGGTTTAAAAAATCCACTTTTTACTCCATTTCAGTTTTAGTATAGCTGCCCAATATGGAATTGCTTGGAGAAGAATGCTGTGGCTACCATACCAGAATACTGTAGTTTAGCTGCACAGAGATATTTTAAAAATCTCAGTATATGCTTGGGATTCATTTCATTCATCCAGGCACAAGCCCTGAACATTAATTGTTCTAGGTATCTCTGTAGTTAATATGCAGGCATCTCTCAAGAGAGACTCCTCCCATCCTAAGCCATGTCTCCAAAATTATTTGTGCAAATAAGCTCTGGCTATTGACCATGTCTCCGTAGGGAGCCTGAACAATTCATTCAGTTGGGTTAAGTCAGCTGCAGATGGTGAAAGCTGTGAAATCAGATATGATGGAATTACAAAGTCGTTGCAGACTGTTGATTGATCTATTCAGCATTGTTCTCTGTATTTAAAGAATTATTTAATGTTATTATTTTTCCACCTGTAACGGATTTAACAGAAGCTGTTAAGAGGGTTCACCGTAGCTCGAGGTAGCACTCAGCAGGTTGTTCACTTCTCTTGTCTTACATGTATAATTTCTCTCTTCTTTAGTCTTCTGGTACCAGTATCACCGTGGATATCGCTGTCATGGGAGAAGCGCACGGGCTCATCACAGACCTTCTGGCTGATCCTTCGCTGCCCCCCAACGTGTGCACATCGCTGAGAACAGTGAGCAACCTGCTCAATACACAGTTAACCTTCCAGGCCATCCACAAGCCAAGGGTGAATCCCTTGGTGTCCTTCAGTGAGAACTACACCTGCTCTGACTCGGAGGAATGCCCGGAGAAAGGAGAGAAACTAGCTATTCCCAAGGTGAGTACTGCAGCCTGGCTCTCCCTAAAGGGACATCACAGGGCTGTCAGATGTCATTGGGCTTTTTGTATGAATTGCCATCTCTTCTTCCTTCCCTTAACCAGAAGGATGAAACCTACAGAAGTCAATGAAAAAGTCTCTATTAATGACCTTCAGGTGCTTTGGATCCAGTCTAAACTCTTGTATACCCCACAAGCTAACAAAAATATCATCACAATCATTGCTATGACAAATACTGTGAGCTCATGGAAGTTGTCTTGAGAAAAAAGGGAGACAGAACCAGAAATATATATATATAAAGTACTGCCTTGATAAATGGCTTTATGAATGCTCAAGGGTCGGACAGGAAATAACCAGTGTTAACCACCCACACTGAGCAAGTGAACAGCTAGAAAGAGCGCATCAGATTTGAAATAGTTTGAGTTGTCGGTTTGTTGGTAATTAGCTGTCTTGCAAAGCTCACATTTCATTTCTGAAACCAAACCAAAATGCTTTTGTACTGCAGCCTCCCTTGTAAAATTAAATATAGGCAGAGTATGTTGCAGAGGCAAATGCTTTTATGTTTTTACAGTTTAAATGGCACAGCCAGTATTCATTCCAGCATTTCCAGGCATCTGAATTGCAATGCTCGTGATTCTTCTTTTGTTATAGTTTAGTGTGATGATAATTACCCCCCTATTTGCCTATTTAGCAGCTGTATGCATGAAATGGATGTTCACAGGTTTTTAAGCACATTTTCCAGTTTATTTCAGTGACCATATCTATAATGGCTGTACTCTAGGGTCTGAGGGGAAGAGTTAAGTGGAAGAGCACTGCTATCACATGAGCAAACACAGGGAACAGATACCAGTTTGCTGTTGCATAATACCTTATGAGGAGAAGAGAAATGAAGGGTGAAGAAATGAGTTAATGCTACAGAGAACTAATTTGACTGAAGAATTCACTGACCTAAATGTATTATGGTTCATAAAACAAATAGTTTGCAGGTCTTTATTTAAGGGTCTAAAAGCAGATTTAGGATCTTCACCTTAAGCATCTGACACTGAGCATTTCGTGTTAGGAGATAGTGTGTGAACATATTTATCTGCAACTTTGAGCTTCAGAACCACAGATGTCTTCCATCTCATATTTCTTAACCCTCTGGCAAGGTCCAAGCTCTCCATTGCAGATATATTTATTTTAGTTCTTAACTATAAACACTTCACGAGAACTTCACAAGAGAAACAACTTACAAAATTATAGGATCTGCAAGAGCAAATCTGGATCCAAAAAAGATCCTTTATTATCTTTGCCTGCAAAAAATTGAAAAAAGCATGTGAATCCTGTTAATTGGAGAAATGGAAGAGTCAGATGAAAGAAAAATGCAGGGTGGTCAAGAAAAATCTGCTGTAAACAGTGATGCTATCTCTAAGCTTTTTGAGGCATCATATTCCAGACCATGAAAGTTTTCTTTCAGTGTGTAATCTTTGGGTTGGGTAGATATAGCAGGGGGAAAAGTTGGAGCCCCCCTGCCTTATTTGTCTTACAGCCTTTCTTGCCTTGAATCTCTGATTCTGAGGATTCATGACGGTTTAAATCACGGAGTAGTTGAGGTTGAAAGTATATCTGGAGATTGTCTAGTCCAGTCTTATCTCTCAGCTCATTGAGGAGAAAGTTTCTCTAGGCTCAGCCTAGATCAGGTTGCTCAGGAGGATATCCAGTTGGGTTTTGAGTATCTCCATGAATGTAGACTTCACAGCTTCTTTGGGCAACTTCTCTGTGTTTAGTCCTCCTTACAGTAAAAAATATTTTCCTACATTTTAATTAAATTTCTTGTACTTCGGTTTTTGCTCCACTGCCTCTTGCCTTGTCACTGGGCACCCCTGGAAAGAGCCTTCTTCTTTACACCCTCCCTTTAGGTATTTGTATACACTGGTAAGATCTACCCTGAGCCCTCTCTTCTTCAGACTGGGCAATTCCAGCGCCCTCAGCCTTTCCTTTTATAGCAGATGCTTCAGTCACCTTTGAGGCCCTGCTAACTTGTTTAAGTACCTTTGGCCACATCAGGTGTTGAACATCTGTGGCTATGGGGCTGTGGACATACATCTTTTTTTAAACTTGAGATAGGGACGATGGTCCAGACTCTCCAAGCATTTAAAGCATCGGCTGTGTTTGAAATACCTGGGAGAATCCAGATTTAAAGTACCTCACTAGGTGTTGTCAGACAGTCCTGAGCAAATGGAAGTGGTTTTATTTCTGCATGTGTAGAGTTTTTGTAAGCCTGTATAAACTGTAAGGAACTGATTTCTCTGCAGCGCTTACGGAGAAGTTTGCCTCCAGGACTGCTGAGACGAGTGTCCTCGACCTGGACCACAACAACATCAGCCACAGGATTACCCACACTGGAGCCAGCCCCAGTGAGAAGGGATCGCAGTGCCAGCATCAAACCTCACGAATCATCTTCATCCAGGTTACAAATTGCCTCCTCTCACTTCTGTGTTTCTCTTTGGGCACGTTTCTTTGGTTCTGTGTGATGATGTCCGGCATTCAGAAATGCTGGCTGTGAACTACTGCGTTAGAATTACTTCTTCGTGTTTCTCTAAATTGATTTGCTAAAGAAGCAGCATTCCCATTTTTTGTCAGATTATGCCAAAATTATTCATATTATTGGGCAGAAAAAAAAAATTAAAAAAATCTATTTATGCTAATGAAGTGCAGAACTGCCCAATAAAATTGGAAGAAAGGCAAGATATCTGGTTAAAGTTTTCTTGATATGCAGGGGTTGCCTGTGTGGTTATTGCCCAGCCAAGCAAAAATTGTAGCAATTAACCCAGCCATTTCTAAGAACACACGTAATGATGTGGCCTGTCATTAAACCAGTTCATAAAGCACTTCTCCATCTTCCATTCTTCTCAGGGTCTGATCCCTGAGCCAGTATCATAAAACACATGGTCCTCCCATGAAATGGGGAGAGAGTTGTGTCTGCTCAGCTGCTTATAGCCAGCAGCCAACTTGTTTGGGGAATTTGCAGAGGTTTAGCCCAATAAAGGTTGTAATAAAAGTTGTAATAGCTACACATCATGTCATTATGACAGGATTTCCTCCTTTCTGGATCCATGACTACTTTTCTTTTCTAGTCAGAAAGGAGCAGAGCCTTCAAAGGAGGGGTGGAGAGCAGCGAGTTGTGGTACCACCCTGTGAGAATACAATTCAGGTCCCCTCCCCACCTCAGCAAGGGTTATCATCTTGGAGCTGGTGGATGAAGAAAGAATGCGGAGACATGCTTTGCCCTGGGGAAAGGAAGATCAGAATGAAAGCACCAAATTCAAGAAGAGAATTCAGAGCCGTGACATCAGAAGACTCACGTGCTTTTCTGAAATTCAAAATTTGGTGCTGGTAGTGGAGAAAAAGATAGGACCTGGGAAAGCCCAACAAGTCACCAGTGTTGACTGTTGGATAGCTTGGGTGAATGCAGCCTCAAATTGCTGCTTTCTTCCAAGGCTGGCCTTTCTTCAGATACCTAAACCTTTCCCATGGATGAGACTCTCATACAGGGTATGGAGCTGCTCAAGGCAGCCTGCAGAGTACCCTGAAAGTCTCGTGCAAGAAAAATAAGTGCTTTGCCAAAGTTCCCTTTGTGAGAAGTCCCATCTGTCTCAGTAAAAGTAAATATAAGGAAGCTGTAACCAAATGCAAATGTTCTTCACTCACAGACCTGTGGTTCCTGGGGTGCATGTGATTTATACTGTTGATCTCACTCTCACGTAGTGTGTAAGTGTCCCAAGATGGGAATCAGAGGGAGAAGGAGAGCAATTAAATATTATTGTTGGGCCTTTCCTGCGGTTGTTATATAACTCTGCATGAGGAGCCAGCTAAGCAGGCTATCAATTCTTCCTATGTTTAATGTCGCCAGTTGTATAATTATAGCTCTGTCAAGCCTCCCAGCCTACTGTTTGCACTACTTCTTTTACAGTAGGAGAAACAATGTGTATTCCAGAAAGGGGGAAAATGAATCCTATAAGTCTAGCTTTAAAAATTTTGGCAGACCAAGAGAGATCTGCTTTCAAGGAGAAGAATTTTGAACTGAAGAGAAAAAAATATATCTTGGTTATCTGCCACTTCCCCTGTATCAAATTCAAGCCCTCCACTGGTCACAGAGAAAGAAACATTTCATAAGTGGAAGGTAGGAGAGAGGCTGACCCTGGAATTGCCCTGCGGCAGATTCCGTAGTTACAAAACATGCAACTTGTTCCTCACAATGTGGGACATCACTTCTGGATTTCTGTAGTCACATATTTGCAAAAATCCTCCTTAACTCTCAGTTTGAGATTTGTAATCCTGGATGCTTCCCACCCCATGCCACAGAACTGAGTAGACATTATACTGGAAAAATAATAGAGTTCCCACATTCTTTCCCTCACCCACTTTTATATCGAGTGATTCTCCCATAGGAAATCAAAGAATATGGTTCAGAGATTTTAATTTTGGTTTGGTTCATTGGGGTTATTTTACTGTACAGTGGACCAGTGTGTTATATTCTTCCTGTCAATTAAAAAAACAAAGCAAAACCATAAACCAACACAAACAAAATTTTTTAAAAAACATCTGTATTCTTTCTTTGCCTCACTTCATAACAGATTTTAAGAATTTGAGCCCATGAAGACAACCGGGAAATATTTTTGTAGGTAGTACTTACTATTCCAAAACAGTATGTTTGTAGAGGTAACACAGTGTCACATGCTTTTTTCTTTCAGAATGGGTTTTTTTTTCTTTCAAGTTTATTTTTTTCAAGCTCAGCTGGAGGTATGCTACTTTAAAAGTCTGTCTTCTGCCTTGAATGTCACCTCATCACATGGATGTGAGTCTATGAGGAGGAATATGGAGCCTGAGATGCCTGGCAGACCTGTCAGGAGAGCTTACAGGCCTTGATAAGAGCCAGTGTTGCATCCCTGCAAGAAGCTGACATTTGATGGGTGTCATTCAGGAAAACAATTAGAAATAGAGTTTTCTTTGCTGTACAGAAGATTTTGGCATCTTCTGGCATACAATTACAGACCAAAGACTAAAAGCATAAACCCGTGCTGCTGTAGGGGACTAACATTTGTTCCCCACACACACGGACACATGGCACCCAGATTCCTTCAGCACGGTTCTCTTGGACCAGTGTCTCCAGGGTCTGTCAGTGGGATTTTTTGGGGGATGCAGCAGCCATTTCACCTGGTTAGGGAGTGAAGGGGCACACCACTAACCATGGCCATTCAGGATGCTTCCAGTCCTCCCCAGCCTCCTGAGGAGTTCTTCCAGTGCCCCAAAGGGTTGTTGTGCATCTGCTGTGGCACCAGCAGCAGAGGAGACCGGGTTTCCAGTTCTGCTGAGAATCTATGTCACTTCTGGCTCTTTTAAGGAGGTATTAAAAGAGAACATAAATTTAACTAACTTCAAGTCATCTTTGGAGCCTCTTTGTACTGTCAGAACAATATAATGAAGGCATCTTTGTATAAATGAGGCAAATAGGCCTCAGCATTGAGGGAAGTCCAGCTTCGGGCTGTCTGCGTTGTAAATATTTTTGCTGAACACGGTACTGAGTGCCTCACAAACACCAGTTCAGCCAACCCATAGATGTCATTTTCCTCATCTGATTTTAGGCTATCTCAGTATCACATCTTGCTGCACGGCCTAACTTCTTAAGATCTGCCATTGAGGTTTTTTCCCATGTTGAATGTTGCTTGTTTGTGCTCTGGTTTAGCAGCTCTGACTCCTGGAACAGCTCCATTCTGATGACAATCACAAAGAGCAGGTCCTTCTCCACCTCCTACGCCGTGTCCTCTACCAACCACCTGAATGCCAAAAGGCAGAGCCGGCAAGGTGAGTGGGCATCATGAGCTCTGTCACCCTTGCTTAACTGCTCCCTGTAATGAGCTGGTGCATCTGCTTTTGTTCTCTGTCCAACCTGCTGCTTTTCTTATTTTTCCATCAATATAATATAGTTATTTCTTTTATTTAAAAAAACCCCCAACACAGTGGCTTAAAATACTATAGCTCATACTCATGCCCTTTGTTGACTCTTTTGATTTAAAGAAGTTAGTCATGACATGATGCAGCAAATGCAATACTAAATTGTGATTTATATCTTTGTTATTCCCTTGACTATAGCAGGGCTGAGAACAGAGTGTTTTGCATAACATTTGTGACATTAGCTGTCTGTGCATATGGCTTGACTGAGATTTCCTGAAGCACAACCTACATAAATCCATTTCGAGCTGGAAGCAGCAATTGACTTGTCTTATGCAAACATATCCAAGACAAAACCTTTGTATCTCAGAGGTCCATCTCTGTATATTCACTATTGAGAAAGTGCAGGTCATTCTTACTGATTTTTAGAGATGAGAAATATGGGGTTTTTCACTCAGCTTTTTGAGCCTTTTAAAAACACATTGCTCCTATATTTCTTTCCTGAAAGAAATTAAAGAAGGTGACTTTGCAATTGATAATGAAATGTGTAATATGACAGCCATGAAGCAGCCTTAATCCACAATAATGTGGTTCTCCTCTCTCTACAATATAACATGCTGCTTACCCGTGCTTCAACTCACAATTCAAAATTATCACAAGGCCTTCCTTTTTCATACCAGCCTGCTTTTTATCCAAACAAAAATACTATTGAGATAATACTACTCAGAGATCCTGGTGACCCAGCTATCAGATAGAAATTGATAGATGCCTGAGGCCTGGCATTGGAAAAGTGAGAGAATCCCAACTTAGAGATGAGTTTGAAGATGTGGCTGCACAATTATTTTGCATTTCTAGTGCTGTCACATCGCATCACCTTTTCAAACTGAAGAGAGCCATACAAAAGATCTTCTCTTGTACAAAGCCGCTTTATTTTACCATGGTGAAGATGAAGTAGCACAATATTATCTTAAAAGGTAATAGGCACATAGGCAAATGAATAAAATTTAACTGGAAAATAATGGAGACATAGTACCAAGAATCCAGGAATTCACTTCGGAACAAAATAAACATTTGACTTGTGATTTTCAGAGATTATCCCAGTAAACGGAAAGGGAGAGGAGTGGGTGTATAATATCTTGTACTTGGAAAACAACACTTACCAAGCCCATCAATCAGTTTTACATTTAGCAATTTCTGCTTTCAGGAAGTGTTAATAGTCATCTCTGTTGTCCAAATACATGAGCTCCCCCATGATGAAGGAAGATCTCCGTTCCATCACAAGCAATTCCTGGATATAATACTGATGGAGAGGAGTAAAAATTTTGCATCAGTGTTTTATGTAGAAAATTGATATAACAATATTTTAGACTGTTTATAATCATGCATTTTTAGTTATGATTTGTTTTCATGTTCCAACTAAATAATTGTTTCAATTTGTACTACTTAATACAATTTAGACTTTCATGTCTTCGCTCCATTGGCAATATACAATTATTATTAGTAGAAATTGATCTAGCTAAATCTGTAAATATGTTAATTTATAAAATGTGTCTTTAATGATGCTTGAAAACATTCACATTTTAAAATACTGCTAGTTCTACCTATTTTGGCAAAAACTCAAGTGTTTTCATAAGTAATTTCACATCACATTGAAGTCACTGTTTTATATCTTCAACACTGCACATTTGAAGAGGTTCTGGAGGACCTAAGTGTATGGACATACTTAAAAAATTCTCTTTGTATTTTTATTCTTCTCTTCTCTCGATTGTTAAAAAATCCTTCCTGGAGCAAGACACATTTTCTCTCACTTTTGCCAGTAAATGGTTGAATGTTGGATTATTGAAAAAAGGTTTGTTTTTTTCTGGTAAATTTATTTATTTGTGCTTACCTCCCCTGGTAAATTGCTCTCTTATAAAAACCCAAAAACACACACAACAAAAAATATTTCAAGAGACTGGAGCCCTACTAGCAGTAGAAAGCCCACTGTGATTAGAGACATTATTGTGTAAAGTGCTATTTAAATTCTCAGGACTTGTTTCAAATTGTTTAAAAATGACCATATGTATTGCATCCTGTAAGAGTTATGAATGTTACTTGGTAACATATAGCTCAAAGATAGATAATAATCCAACTCAATCCCCTGTGCAACTAACAGACTGTGAAATGTTTTTAAAGACATTTTTTTGTTGGATGGAAAGCTGATATCTCAATGAATTCATAAATGTGAAACAGATTTTCTGTATTTTAAAGCACTTTTCCTATGTCGTGGCCATCTGATAACGTTTTAATTGCTCTGAAGGCTGTGGTGTTCTGATCTCAAGACTAGCATTATATCCTACTTGCAATCATTGAATTGAGACACTAAATACACACCATGTTTGCTGAAGAAATACCCTTAATCAAAACTGAGATGCTGGGTATCTCCAAATCACAGCACAGTAACTATCAGAATTTTTTTAAAACTCTTGGATTGTCAACAGTAAATCATATTTTCACCTCCTATCACAGTAAGTTGCTATCAGGGAAAAAACACTGGAACTGTACATGTATATCCTGCAAGGTTAATATTTCATATACTTAGATCAACATATTGCCTTATTTTAAGATAATTTTTGTGTCTGGAATGCATTTAGATAGAGGGCACATAACATAAAACATAAAACCGTTTCAAGTTCCCAAGGCCTTGATATCCTTTGGCTTTGAACATGAATGTGGTAAATTAACTGAGGCTGAGTTCCTACAAACTTCAGAACAGGAGGTAACTCAATTTCTGTGCGTTTCCTTTTAAGATAGATTGAGTTTGCTCCTCTGCACTTTGAGTGGGATCATTTTGTCTGCGACTTGGAATTGTAAAGTGAATTCCAAGAGAAGACAGCACTTTGTTTAAACACTGGACTGGCTGATGCATTTCATCTTGGCAGCGGTGCTTAGGTGGAATAAGGGACAGAGAGAACTACATCTTGCTAGGGTTGCACACGTGGATATTGGCAGTTTCTGTACTCTAGCTCAGGTGTACAGTACCGTGTGCTGCAGGTAGTGGTTGCAAGTCTGCCTTAGTGAGCAACAGATATTGAAAAATAAACCCAAGTTGAAGATCAAGGCCAAAATCTATGAGGAATACAGAAATGGCACCAGAAGCGCAGTATTTTGTATAATGTGTGACTACTAAAAGTTGCTCTTTTTGGTTTATTGTTAGTCTTCAAACATGGAGAAATCCAAATTTTCTGGGAATGTGTGTAAGCCTTCCTTGTCCCTGCTTTACAGATGGTGACAGAGAAACTGCAGAAGGGTCTGGGAACTACCTCTTTGGGGGGGGCTGTGTGTCTCTGTCACTAGAACATGTTGGTACCAACAGTCATGCCACAAACTTGTCTTTCATTTCACGCCTGTCCGGTTAGTGCATCCTGCTCTATAGGGAAAATGTGCTTTGTATGTCGAGCCAGATCTTCAGCAGGTAGAAGTGGCTCATAGTAGTGGAAGTTCATCACTCTGCAACAGCCCTGGGCTTGGCTCAGAGTGGAGAAGGGTATTCTGTTATTTATTTTGGTTTTGGAGACTATGCTGGTGCATCTCAAGAGGAGTATGTCTGCACAGTGAACTAGTACAACCATCTGCCACTTCCGTTTATTGACAAGACTCTTGTTGTCCTTGGCCAGGTATCCCACCAAATATTTCACCTCTCACCTCCCCGTGCCATTCACCGATTCAGGGGACCCCTGCCACAAGTCCTACTGGAAAAACATCTTCTGTGTCATTTCCAGAGTCTACAGATACTGACACCAAGCAGGGCTTAAAGCCACACAAAGTCTTAACTTCTACTCAGAGTGCACCTACCCTGTCAGACCCTATTATCAGCCCCTCCATCATCTGCAGCAGGTAAGATAATAATTTGACATGCCTTGGAATCATTTCACATTGTTCTCATGAACATGTTCTATTGGCCCACATACAAGTTTTTGTGATTTACTGCAGTGTTTGTATTGATATTTCAGGTTTGCAGAACTTCAGTAAATGTGTAGATCAATGCTACAAAATGCTTTTAAATTGGAAGACTGTTGGCTATGTTTATTGCTTTTGCTCCTGTCAGATGGACAACCTGATTCATAAATAAATTCTTTATCAATAACCTGCAGATCCCAAAGTTGGATTTCATGTTTACAGCTTGTGTCTCTTGAGCCATGCTCTTGACATGAGTAGTCACCTTTAGGTCACAGGCCAAGTCTTCCACAGCAGGCACCTGATGTTGGATAGAAAAATCTGACTGCTAGGGTTTAAAAGCTTCTGGCCTGGAGGCTTCTGACAAAGGTGGGCCGACAATGCCTGGAGACTCCATAATTTTGAGCCTTCTCTCTCTGGAGGAGTGGGTCCTGTCTTCCCTAGGCAGAGTCAGATTAGGCACTGTGTGGATATTTTTTTTTCAGAAATCACCTGCAAACGAGTTCTTTCTACTGCTAAGAGCTCCAGTAACACAGTTTAATTCATATTTGAAAGTAGCCCTTTATTAGGTGACACAGACCAGACCTGCTTTGCAAAATTAGCATTTTGGAAAGAAAGTTGTTCTGCTTATCTTCTCAGAAAGGATTCAGTCACTAAATCAAAATACTGGAGTTTGTAATACGAGTCCAGTTCAGAATTGTGGAAAACACTGGTATTCCCAAGGCTGTTCCAGTGCAGTTTCAAGGTTGCTTTACTCACCGGATGTTACTTTTGGTCATAGCATGAGTGGCCAGCCAGCAGAGAGCACGGCTGTTATCAAGTTTGACTATCTTTGGAAATAGTTTTTAATTTCTGACTTCAATCACATGACTTTGGATGTGTCTCAGTGTGCTGTGTGCAAGGCTAGGAAGTGGCTGTGAGAAAGTCAAAATTGAGATTGCAAGTGTGCTCAAGGGAGTCATCCTCACTGGAGTTTGGGGTAGGATCCCAACAGGCTTTTAAGATGGATTTAGATGACTAAAGAGAAACTTAAATGTTTTTAGGAGTTTTCCAAAGGAATACCAAAATTGGGATTTGGACAGATTCATTTGAAATTAAAACTGTATCACACAACAGAAATATAGCATAAAGGTCTACAGTCTTATTAAGCTGTGCCTTTATTACCACTTCAACAAAATACTGTTGTTTCGCAAGTGGCAATCATCTCTGGAAGCCTTCTATTAAAAAGAACAGCTAACAATTGCATTAAAAATGTCCCAAAAAATCATTGTGAGGTTGTTGTAGATAGTAATGAAATATATTTTCTTGATATGTGCCGACTTTGATTTCATTATTATCACTAGTAAAATGCTCATTAACTTGTGACTGCTGTCTTATTGGATCTATGTAAGTTGTACAGCATATGTAGATTTTCAATTTACTTCTTTTCAAATGCTCTGACTGTGTAAGCATTGCAAATAGTTACATTGCTGACATAGGCTTTGTTGTTGATTATTTGAAACAAACATATTATTTAAAATATTTTGGTGTGACGATTGCTAATAGAATTGGCATCCACTAGTGCCAATAGTCACTGTTCCTTTAACATCCATTGAAAAATCATAAGCGCTGTCACATTTCTAGCCATTAGTATATAGAGGTGTCAAATCCAGAGGCAGAAGCTGAATACATAAATAATGTACACATGTAATGTAGGCACAGTTGAAAGGCAAAATCAAAACAAAAAAAAAAAATCCCAAATGCCAAAGAAATTAAATGGCTATGACAAGTTGTGAGAGTTAGATTAATAAACACCAAGAATAAATTTTTGAATGTTTGAGCTTTCACATGATAGATCACTGGTCTTCATGGTGTGCAATCCCCTAAATTCCCTGCCACAGCACCTGCCTTGTAGAGGAGTAATACCAACTGAGCAAACCCCTGCCACGAACAAACTAATCCCACCCCTGCAACGACAAAAGAGAAAATGAACTCTTGATGGGTTCAGTCCTTTAAGTCAGATCAGGCAGTGGTATCAAGGTGGCAGTTTTACTGTAGTTCTTTTTTTACTCAGAAAGTGAAATGTGGTAAGACAGCACAGTTTGAAAAGCACATTAAGCAAGAACATATATCAAGAAATGCAGTTAAAGTAGCTCATAAGTAATCATTTTTAATTCTGCTGACTGGATGAGGCAGAAATCCTGAGCAAAAAACATCAAACAATCCTGAAGTTAAGGAGTGTATTATAATGCCTGTGCATGAAGGGATTGAGTTAAAGTTGCATGGGCACGTTTACTTCCGACACGCAGCAGATTTCAGGTGTTCTACTGGGCAGCTCAGTGATCTTTTTTTTTTATATGGTGCTTTGTGGACCATACACATTAAATCAGTGTGAGTTTGCATATGTTCAGGAAATAAAGAGGTGCACTCGTACTGGTGCAAAAGCCTTGTAGCATTACAACCGATCAAAGGCTATCACTGACCTTATAGAAACCATAAGGTATGTGGGAGAAAAAAATTAATCCTTTTTCTCCCTCTTGTTTATCAGCCTGAGTGATAAAAGACTTATTTGCTTGGCTATGCACTACAGGTATCATTGAATACAGATTAGCATTTTTATTTGAAAGTCTTTCAGGAACTCATTATGTTTACAGGGCATTCCAAGCTCCAGGATATGTTTGGATCCAGTCAAAAGCTAGCTGGCACAGGATTTAAGCCATTTTCATATGTTGAACTTACAGTGGTGCAAAGTTTCTAGTACAAAGTTTGACCAATCCACATAATTCTGTAATAGTTGCTTTGCGAAGTCTGTTATATATAAGGTATGCCACAAAATGCTGACTCAAACCAGAGAAAATGTTAAAATGTCAGGTCCTAATTAGGGTTTAAAGAGAATTATACACAAGGAGTAAAGCTTTTTAATGGAAGGGAAGAGCCAGTCATTTTAAAAGGTCATAATATTGTGATCCCTCCCAAAATGTGTCCCTGTTCTGGAAATGATGAAGCAAACTCTGCCTTCTTGGTTCTTATGTACTTGGTATGCTGTCACTGAAGTAATAATAAAATATCGTTTTCCTCCTTAAGGAAGGAACATATTCAAGTTTTAAGCAAGAAGAGTGAAGCCAGATCGTGACTGTGTTTCAATTGAATTCTGTAAGATTGTATGGGACTCTGGCACATTTTCATCATTTTAATTCATCTTTATAGGGCAGCTGTAGTATAGAACTAGGGGATTTATTTTGTACTGGTATACTAGAGAATTAAAAAAAAAATCATTTAAAGAAATCACATGCTACAGGTTTACTGTTGAAAACACAAATTTAATGGTGGTGGCCAGTTAATCCAAGGTATTTTTTGAACTTTTGTCCTGAGATCCAATAAAGCTTTAGCACTTTCTTGTGATTTTGTCTGGAGAATGTACCCTGGACCATGGCTTATACTGTATGACATAATCTCACACTGCCAGCAGGAAATCATTTTGCACAAGACTGTCTAAGGCACGTGGTTCTTTATACTGTGCATGTTTCTTGATGTATTTCAGCTGTGGCAGACCCTACAACCAAATAGAAGCTGGTGATGGGACACTAAATAGAAATGATGCTACTACACACACCCTGAACAGAACAGGTAATTCTTTGTCAAAAACACTTCATTCCCTCAAATTCAGTAATCATCCACTAAAAGGGCAGACGAGCTTGTCTGTCATGAAAGGAGAACATACACAGGTGAGTCCATACAAATTGTCTTTGAGGCTCCTTCCCTTTTCGTATGTACAACAAAATGCTTATGGAGTTAAAATATAAAGAGAAAATAGTGTTTCCCTCAATTTACTTAAATTATGGTCCTCAAAATTTTTTCTCTCTTCATTCCCTGATGCCATTTTTTACACTCTGCAGGGTATATCTTTAATGCCCTTGGACAGATTGTCCAACTTCAGAGCCAGCCAAGCAGCACATACGTATTATGAGTCAGAGATCCTGTTGCTGTTATTCAGAAGGTCACAGGATGACTTCCATGAAATCCTTGCTGTTCACACCACAAGCTTTGTGATTTGTGTTTGTAGATGATCCTGCTCAAGCCACTTCTGACTACGAGACCAACAACAGCGACAGCAGCGACATCGTACAAAACGATGATGACACAGATTGCTCCAAGGAGCAGCCACGGAAGGGATCCGGCTGTAGGTCCTACACGCCTGAGACCATCATCCTGCATCCCTTGATACCACCTGAGGTAGCTCCTCTAAGTTCCCCCAACACAATAGACCGAGCGTATGCTGACACTGAGGGGAAAAAACAAAACCAAACAAAAACCAAACTAACCAAAAACTGAGATCCCCACAAAAGAAATCTGGTCTAAGGGTGCTGCAAGATATTATTGTAGGTGTATGTCTTAAACAAGAAATGTTGCAGTGTGGTGAACAAGTGATGATTGTCTCACAGCATTCAGCTGTGAGCTTGGTTGAGACGCAGAGGGAAAGCTTTGTTTAGTTAAGTTTTCCACAGTCTTGTTGTACAACTGAATTAATAATTTGAAGTTGGCAGAAACTCTTGAAAAATTTATTGTAATCTGTTGGAGCTGGACATGCTGAGAGAAGGCGTTTTGCTTGAAATGGTCTGGCATTTACTCATCTCCAGTTTCTAAGTAAAATGAAATTCCAGGGAGTATACAGGGAGAAATGTGAAAGGAGGGGCACAACCCATCTTTTATTTGCAGACCTTGAAAAACAGGAAGGTTTCAGTTTAAGGAGTACAAGTCTTCACTTGGACTGAGCTCTAAAGCCGTGTTAGGGTGTAATGAATGAGTCCTGAGGCAGAGGCAGAAACTGAGAGCTTTTCCCTCTGTACCACAGTGAATTTCACAATGAAGGCAGACTCCCTTGGAAATGAATGAATGATTCCCATGAGTGAATGAATGAATGAGTGAGTCTCAGTGCTAAGTGCAGACACCGCTGTTTCATAAACAGACTTTGCTATCCATTCAAGTGAAACACATTACAAAGGAGAGTGAGTAGCTGCAGGGCTGATAGAAATGAGGACATCTACGCTGAGCCGAGTAAAGTGCCACTGACTTACACATGATGCTAATGTGACTTTAGTTTTTAAGAGCATAAATTTTTGCTTGAGATGCTTCCCTGAACTAATAATCCTCTTTATTCTGACTTCTGGCACAGGACAAGCCCGTACTGGCTCCTGAGCCTCTGGTTATGGACAACTTGGATCCCCTGATGGAGCAGCTAAATAGTTGGAACTTCCCAATCTTTGATTTGGTGGAAAAAATTGGGAAGAAATGCGGTCGGATTCTCAGTCAGGTGAGAGGTGTACCTTGTGTGCAGTGTCTGGGTAGAATGTTGACAGATTTAGACGTAGCTGTGTTAAAAGCCATTGTCCTTGCAAGCTGATGATCCAATGAACTGTGATCCCTGACACCTAATTCAAAGCTGATAATATGAACTCTGTCTCATTATATTCCTTACTTTTGAATGTCTTCATTTTCAAATTTAAAAATGGGAAAGAAAAAGCCACGCACCTATTTTGCCTTCTGCTCTCTGCTTTTCTGAATATTCTCTTGAGATGCTTCCATCCCTTACTGAGTTCTTTGGGAAAGGATTTCTCACGGGGTTTAGCATGGGAGGGCTAAACAGTAAATATATTCAGTGGGTGCAAGATACACAGAGTTTTGGTCCTCTTTTATACTGAAGATTTCAGTATAAGGTCTCAGAAATAAAAGATTTCAGATTTCAGGCTAGGCAAGAAAGCAGGGTTTGAGGAAGCAGGGGTAGAAAGAATCCTTGCTATATTCCCTCATTTTTAAAGAATCAGACCTTTGAGAGAAAGTTCATATCATTATTACATAGGGAAGACTAATTTGTTATGAGTCGGGATGAGAGAGCTTACTAGTCTTTCTTTCAGCTCTCAGGTTTTTATTCCTTCCTGTGGGTTTAATTCAGTTACTGACACAGCCTGTCTCTACCCAGCACGATTAGTGTCACTTTCCATAATCACTTTCTTGGCTGAACTTTCTACCCTGTTATGCCCCTTTTCCTGGCACACTGACAAATTAGTCATTTTTTCTCATAAAAGTATTGAAGATTATTAAACAGGAAAAGCAAGTAATTATTTTTATTATTATTTAGGGATGAAAGGGAAAAAAGCTCAAGAGAATCTGACTGAACGAGTATCACTTTACAAGGCATTGTGTAGTGATGAGTGCTGGAAAGAAGAGATAAAGTTAATTGGTGCAATGTGGTACAATTATCACCCCCCTACCCAGAAACACAGAGGTTAGTGTGTCAGGCGGATTTCAGTGTAACAAGCTCCAGAGAATGCTGGATCAAATCACAATCCCTTGGCGGTTACCTGTTACTCAGCTAGATTCAATTATCTGGTGGTCAACAAGGAAAACCATGGCATGAATTCAAATTTGTTTTGTGGTCCGCCTTTTAGCGTTCTGTAGCCTGGCAAGCAACATCTGTGTTTGACCAGCCTGCCAAGTCTCTAGGTTCATTTTAGAGAAATAGGCAAGCTGTGGGTATTAGATATATTTGTTGGATAAATTCAGTGCTGCTCATTGAGGCACTTTTGCACTAGACAGTGAGTGTGTGACTGAAATGCTCTTCCAGATCATACTGCTCATTTTTCTAGGAGCGTGGAATGATAATAGAACGATAAATGAAACATAAGGAAAACCAGAACTTTCTTTTAATGGCATATAACCAATGGTTTGGATGAGCCAAAACTTGTTCTGGTTTTACACGAGTACCTCTGTAGGCTTTAAGGACTTTACCAAGCTGCATGGGGTTCTGTACCTCTGGACACAAGTCCTCCATGCCCCCCACAAATTGCACTAAATCTCCTCATTCTATTTCCCAACATCTGTTTTTTGCACAGGTTCTCAACATGTTATCTACTTCACAGTTCCACAAAATGAGGCCTGTGAAATAAAATAGAGAAGCACTAATATTTGTGATGAAAATTCAGCATTTTCTGTAACAGCTGTTTATAATAACTCCCTTTCCCTAACAGCAGAATGTAGCAAGTTCAGCCTTGTTCACAAAATATAGATCCTTATTTCCCCCACCTACTCAGATGTTGCTAATAAAATTATTTTCATAAATCAGGAAACTAAAATAAATAAATCTTTTTCTCCAGCCAAAAACCCTATTATTTTCCAGTTTGATTTTTAGATCCTGGGATATTATTAACAAAGGAAAACAAAAGCTCTAATGATTTATTCTCTGTATTTTGCTATTAAATGGACCAACCCATTCAAAAAAAAAAAGTAAATTAAAAAGCTGAATTAACTATGTTTGCCTTGCTAGGTTAAATTTATGAGACGGAACAAAGCAAAGCTGACACATGCCTCTAGGGAAGCATTCCGTTTAGAAAGCAAATGCTGGCTTAGCATCTTTGACGCTGCTTGAGATGTCTGTTCCTTCTTTGTGGAATGTTAAATTGATTTAGACATATAAAAAGACCCCAAACCAGTCAGGAACCATGAAAGGATCTGTGCAAACTAGAGTGGCAAGCACAGTAAATGTGGCAGTGACAAGTATGCATGATAGCGTTTAGAGAGGAACATGCAATTCAGCCTCATTTCAGAAACGAAGAGCCAAGCTCTCAGAACTGCACTTTGCTTCATAACAGGCTATAAAGTTCAATAATATCTTCAGTCACACTTAACATTTTTCTTGCAGCTCCTATAAGACTAAAACCTGTAGTTTAGCTTTCATTACTGGGCCCATAGAGAGGAGAAGTGGAGGTGCTCCTATGCTGGCAGTACACTACAGTACTCCTGTGCAGTACAGGAGCAGTGTCAGAGGCAGAGTGGCATCACTGCAGGGCCTCTGAGTTGGTCCCTGCGTGATGACAAGAGGATTGTTTGGTCCTCTCCTCATCACACGTGGGGGATGGGATATTCCTGGGATCATCACGCCTGCCTTGTGAGGAGTTTGTCAGAGCCAGAGACAGGGTGCTAGCAATTTCAAAGAAACACGTATCTGAAGAAAGCAAATACACGAGACATAAAAAGGAGTGTGGGAGGGTTGCCTGCAAACACTGAGGAGGGAACTGCTAATCTAAACTTTGCACATGTCCACCAAGGAGAGCCATTCCTGTGTGCCTGCAACACCCAGGAGAGGAACTACGAATGAATAACAATGCCCAATTGCAAAACATCTTCCATTAGGAATCATGCAGAAGTGCTCATCCTTCGTCAAGCAGTGCCACCAGAAGTCTCTGAGTTCTAAATGATTAATTCAAGCGTCAGCCATCATGAGAGACAGGCAGGAAAGGGAGGCTGGAGGAGGTGGAGCACCCTCTGCCAAGCACCTGGCAGCCATCGGAGTGTCCCTGGGCTTGTCCCTGGCAGCAGGGGCCACACCTCAGCTGCAAGTGCCTAGCCCACCTGATTCCAGCTCCCAGAGAGCTCCTGAAAAAGCATGTGGGTTGGGAAGAAAGTATTTTGAAAGACAGAAGAAGCACATTAAAATGTTTAATCAAGAGCAAGGAATAAAAAAAGCTGCACAGTCGTTGTTTTTGAGGTTTTTTTTTAAATGAAAGAATTTGGCTAGTTGACTTTGGGGAAGACATCAGTGCCTGTTTTTCATCTTTCTGACCTGCCTTTACACCTGCTTCCTCCCTATTTGGTGAGAGAGAGAGAGAAAGAAAGAAAGAAAAAGAAAGAGAGAAAGACAGAGAGAGAGAAAGAAAGAAAGAATGAATTAAAATGGCCAAATTATTTGCTTGGCTGTTTATGCTTTCTAATGATCACACAGAATAATGCCATTTTACTCCAAGTCAGAGGGAAAAGCTGTCATTCCTACACATCACAGTCAACTTCGCTTCTTTTCAACTATGGGATTTCCCACCCCCTAAAATCCAAGGGGAAGAAAAACATGCTTTTATGGTATGCTGTATTTAATATATACCTGTCCAGTACTGCTAGTGTAAACTAGTAAGATTTGGTCCTGCAGAATATTATTTTGTTAGGATTCCTCTTTTTATACAGAGATGTTTTGCTGGAAATAAGTGGCTTACATTTCACTGGCCTAAAACTAGAATGTAAGACCCCTCATCTCTCTAGGTGAAATATTGGACCCCAGCTGATATAGTTAAACCATGATTCTAGAGAGATAAACAGGATTCTATGCAGATTCTAATCCAAATTAGGCATAAGGTCACTCAATACAGGCGGATCCCATGGGGTTTCCAGAGAGTAATGTTTTGCTTTTTACAGGCCCTACCTTTTATTCTAAGCTCTTGTCTTCCAGAGCACAGTAGTTCAGTAGTTCAGTTATGGTAGGAACAGGAGTAAGAGCTGGGGCCACCAGCAGAACCCCCACTGTCAGATAGTGGTCAATAGAGGGTCATCCTGGATGGGGTCAGACACCACTCTCAACCTGTCTCTGTGCCATCACTGCCTGTTGTAATGTTTTGCCAGAATTAGTTCACAGGCAGGTTTTTCCTGGGAGGGAATGACCGTGAGGGGAGGCAGGAGGAACATCATTAATGCCGCAAATTCATATTCTTTTTTGCTATTCTTACTGTAAAAATCCACAGTGGCAGGACATTTGGAGTTGATGTTCATTAAACTTTAGGTGCAACTCACAGGTCCCAATTTATATACACAATATACAGAAATAAACAGGTGTGGATAGGTGTTTGATTTACACTCAGGTGTAAAACACCAAGTGTAATTTGTAACCATTTCTTGCCGTATAGCACTCATCAGTCCAAATGTGCTTCAAGTTGCTTAGCTCTAGGCAGGTCATTACCAGGCAGATGGCATCAAAAGGACAAAATTTAGCTAACAGCAGTAAATAAATAAAGAGTCTGCAAGGCTTTAGGGTCCAATTTGTGAAAGAAGTGAAAAGATCAGGCAGTGCTTTTACTGTGTCCCATTGTTTTGTATGTCAAGTTCAAGCTTGTCTTCAGAAGTGCCCATTTTGCGTCAGCTGCTGTCTACATTTCTGAGCATTCAGCTTTCCTGAACACCTCCTCACTCATCCGTCACGTTCTCCTTCCCAATACATCCTCTCCTGGATGTTTACAGTCATCTTTGGCACAGGAACACTTAGAGCAGCTCTGCATCCTAAGCTATTTGCTGCCTCTGATACCCTGTTGAAGTCATTTTTATCATTTCACTTCCAAAATTGGAGAGGAAGCAAGGATACGATGCATAGGATCCACGTGGTTCCCCCTTCTGCCAGTCCTTTGCTTGTTCCTCCTTTTCTGGGAATTGATTTGACTCGAGGATGCTCCTTGGAAAAGTTTGTAGAGAATTTTTTCCAAAGGCACCGAAGACCTTTGGACATCTTTATGTATTTAGGTTTCTGAGGTGTTTGCAAAATTTGAGGGATCCATATGCCTGAAAGGAAGAGAAGGACATCCAGAAGGTCGTAATGAAGGAATGAACTAGTTAGGCACTAATATCTTGACTGTGTAGCCACATCCCTATAGAAATGCAAATAGCTGCAGCTACAACTGGATCAGATGAATTTGAGGAAATACTGCCAGGAAAGCAGATTTTCATGGGATAATTTGACCTAAGGAGTCTTGTATCTAATTTTTAGAGTTTTTCTCATCTACTTAGCAGCATGGGGTTTTTGTTGGTTTTTTTCTTTCAGGTATCATACCGGCTTTTTGAAGACATGGGGCTGTTTGAAACCTTTAAAATACCAGTGAGGGAATTTATGAACTACTTTCATGCCTTGGAGTGTGGATACCGAGAGATACCTTGTAAGTAAAAATTCCTGGCAGGTAACGAGGTTTCCTTAAAGTTTGGGGGATTTTCCACACACTTTTGTATTGGAGCCTTTCTTCTTGCATTATAACAGCTACTTTTTTCTTCTAGTACATCATGACCAAGTGGATGGCTAGGCAGAGGCTGATGCTGAACCACAGCCTCTCATCTTTTTTCTTTGTATTTCATGTTTCACATTGTTTCATGATAATTCATGGCAAAATCTGCACAAGCCAGAAATCACATAAAGCTGTTACAAGTAAAGACTGTTTCCTGTTAATGCAAGTGCATAAACACCCCAGTGCCCCAGCTGAAGGTTCTTGAAACATTTAACCCCCTCAAGGCAACTTGGACTTTTACACAGTAGCAGTGCTATGCTGCCAAAGGAGATGAGCTTTATAAGCAGAAAAAATGTGCCAAATACATGAGTGAACCCTGTTCTGCAACTAGACCTCAGCTGATATTTTTCAGTGGGAACCATTTATTCATTGCAAAACCTGTTTTCAGTAATCCCCAAAGTATTTACTAATTCAAATCAATTTTATCAAACTGCTTCAGCTGCAAAAGACTCTTGTTTTCCCAAGAGGAAAGAGTTATTATCCCCTTTAGCTGGCAGATAAACCCAGCACTGAGGAACATGTTTTCTCTACACTCCCAGAAAAAGGTAGGAGACATTATTATAAGAAGTCATATAGTCTCTCTGTCAAGAAATTAAATACCAGTTGGAGCAGCTACAGTGGGAAGGATTTAAGGAAAGCTACCTCAAAATGCCTTCAGCCAGGTGGTTTGGACTCTGTTCTGGGAAAGTGAAAGACCCAGTTTCAATCCTTTCCTTGTGTTTGAACTGAATCAGGGATCTAAAGCAGCAGATTGCAGCCCGAGGAGGGTAGAGATGGAAGTCCCACAGTCTGTTCTACTGAAGCCATTCCTTTCTGTTTAAAACATGTAACTGTTCATAGAGTCTCTGGGATTTTTGTGAGCCTAGCACTCTATTTCCTTGTTTTTTTCTTAAGTGTGTTTTGTTTTAGTAAAGAGAAATATCTTGTCTAATACAGAATCAATTTATCTTCCTTTTTCTCATTTCTGTGATAAAGGTAAAAACAACGCTAATGCTCGTGATAATGTTGGTTCTGTCTCTGTTGGATTGACTGCCACACGGTACCCACTAGATGGTGCTGATATCCCTCTGTCAGAAATATCCTGATGTTTTATAGCTGAGTGGTTTTCTTTCCATCACAGATCACAACCGAATCCATGCCACTGATGTTCTTCACGCCGTGTGGTACCTTACGACTCAGCCCATCCCAGGACTCCCAACTGTGATTAATGACCACGGGTCTGCAAGTGATTCAGGTATATTTAAATGTTGTATTCTTAAAGTTTCTCTCATGAAATTTGCTGTAAGGCAACAGTTGAGGGTTGCTTGCAGAACTTGCTGCAGTCTGTAACACGGTGCTGTAGTTCAGTAGCACGATGGATGCTGAAGGTGTTCAGGTGTGTTTGTGTGACTTTGAAGGGCATGGAATTGTTCTTCCAAAACCTAATACTTAACACTTAATGATGTGTGAATGCAAGCCTTTGTGGTCACCTATAATGACAGATCTTTGTTAGCATTTGATTTTTGCAATAGGTTTTTTCCTAGGAAAACTGTATTAATAGTGATTTTCAATGCTGCACCAGAAGCAGCACAGGCTTAAATCCTTAAACCCTTCATTGTTTTGATATTCTAGAATTTCTGGGGCGTGCAGGTAGTGCTGTGCACTCGCCACTGCTTGGCTGTCATGAAGTGTTCTTTGCTTTTCCTCACTGTCTCCAAAGACAGAGACTTCTTACCATCTGGCAACTACTTTACAAGACCACTCTGCTGCTGCTTTATGGTTGCTCACTACAGGGAGCTGTTCTTCTTGCATTTTTATATTAACTTCTCCACGTTCAGCTGTGGCAACTAGAGGACCTGTCTGTGCTTTGTGGGAGTTCTCAGAGAGTTGCTAGAAAAGCAGGAGTTTGATCCATTTCTGCTTGCTTTTTTTTTTTTTTTTTTTGGTGTTAAATGGTTTTATTCCTGGAAAATTTTATTAGCAAGGGATTTTGGTGGCTTTGTAGGTGAGGTGGAATGAAAAGGGGTTGAGTTCTAGGGTTTTTTGATGTTTGTTATTCGAAAGACATTGATCAGCTGCATGCAAGATCCATTCAAGGTCATTCAGATTAAATTAGCAAAGCATCCCCTATCTGTCTCTGACAGGTATGCTCAAGATGCTTCAAAAAGAGGATGATAAGAGGATTATCAGCAAAGATCCAAAGTCTAGACATTCGTATTGGAAAACATGCACTGTAATTTAATTAATAAATTCTAGTCCGTTGCCTTAAGGACTATCAGTGTCTCATAGACCTCTCTACATGATGAAAGAAATTAGAGGAAGGAGTGGGAAGATCAAGTTTCCCCACAAAGTTCCAGCATGGCTGTGAATTCATGTCTTACTGCTTGTAACTTACATAGTTTGAAAATAGGTTTTGCTGGATGGCTGGAAGATCCCCAGGTGGGATCAGAATTTGTTCCTTTCCAATTTTTTGCCTTATTGCACTGGATCATAGGCACAGAAGGCATTGAGGTCAGGCTGCATTTACTCTTCTGTTATGTATTGTAAATTTGCTCCTTCTCTCCCTGCTTTATTGCCCCTGTTACAGTAGGTCAATGAAAAAATGGCATTGGATTTTTTACTGTTTTCATTTATTTATCTCTGCTCAGACTCTGACAGTGGAATCACTCACGGACATATGGGTTATGTGTTTTCGAAGACATACACACCTACAGATGACAGCTACGGGTGCCTGGCTGGCAACATCCCTGCCCTGGAGCTGATGGCTCTTTATGTCGCTGCAGCCATGCATGATTATGATCACCCAGGAAGGACCAATGCCTTCTTGGTAGCAACGAGTGCTCCTCAGGTAAATAAATCTCAGGCAGTGTTGCTGTACAGTTTGGAAGGTCTTGATGACAGCTTTTCCTTGCTAGTGGTGCCTGTGGCTTCCATTAAGCACAAGTCTGCCAAATATTTTGAAACAGCTTGTCAAAGTGACAGAAATAATCACTTCACTTGGGGATTGCTGGTAAGAGTCTTCTTACACACCCTCAGTTAGCAGAGCTGTTAAGAAAGGTACTGATAAACTGTGTCAGCGAAGGACAAGCTAAAGCTCTGCTGATTGATAGAGAATTTGTAACTGTGAAAGAATGGAAGAATTATTCTACCAAGTAAGGCACAGAAAGATTAAAATAAAATAAAAAATCCCACTTGTGTAGTTGACTGTGCTTTGCACGTTAATTGTGCATGATCATAACACGTTTTCTGTTGTTTCTATAGAATATGAGCAGCCGCGGTCTTTTTATGAAAGTATTTGGAGGCAGGGAGTAGAAAATAATCTCAGTTTTATAAATGTAGAATTGAGGCTTTCCTAAGGTTGCACAGAAGTTGTTGCCAGTCCTGAGAGTTGAATTCAGCAATTCTGAGTCACTCTTTATTGGCTTAATTATGTGATCATCTTTCCTTACTTTACATAGCTGACCCACCTGGCTTCAGCACACTGTGCTGAAAAATACTTCTGTGGACAAGGAAATAAAAAAAGACGTCTTAATGGTGGCAAGTCGGGTAGGGATGCAGAAATTCTAGATTTAATCTCCAACTTGCAACCAAACTTCCTCTGTCACCAAGAGCAATTCACCTGAACTTGCTCTGGTATCAGTTTGTGTCTGTGAGTTGATAGTAATACTTCTCATCCTTGCAATGCGTTTCTGTGATCAGGAACTTTGATAATCTGGCCAGGTAAATAGATTGGGAGAAGACATATACTATCTTTAAATCTAATTGTAAGAAACAAGTGCTATAGCTCTGTGGTTGTAAAAATCAGAAAAGGAAGTTAGATGATTAGCCTTTATGTATTGCCTCTAGTTTGAAAATAAATTAATAGGAAAAAATCATTTTCTTGTTATTTTCTGAATGGAATTACCATCACTATGAGAGTTACATATCTTATTCTGGCAAAGATTTCACCAGTTTTGGATTTTAGCATTGAGATATCTGTCAGGATGAGTATGTGTTTTCAGGTTGCAAACTGGAATTGCACTTGTTTCTGTGTTTGGAATCAGTCCTACATGGACACAAGTGCCTGGTGCAATTACCAAAGACAGTAATCCATTAAGTGAGGGTAATTCTGAGAATCAGGGAAGCACACACCTCTGTTCCATTAGCCATTAACCTGTGGCCTGAAACAGAATAATTTGTTGCTGTGATTTTGCTAAGATGTTCCTCAGCGTCCCCCTGCCCGCGTTGCTCCCACAGGCAGTGCTGTACAACGACCGCTCCGTGCTGGAGAACCACCACGCTGCTGCTGCCTGGAACCTCTTCATGTCCAGGCCAGAGTACAACTTCCTGGTCAACCTGGACCACGTGGAGTTCAAGCATTTCCGCTTCCTCGTCATTGAGGCAATTTTGGCTACTGACCTGAAGAAACACTTTGATTTTGTTGCCAAATTCAACGCCAAGGTGAGATTAGTTTGGGTTTCTGGGGGAGGTTCAGAAAAGATTGTGGGCCTTGGTAGCATCCAGTGAAAAGGGTTTCTATTTCCTCTGAATGTCTTTTTGGCTGCTGTAAAATATTGAATAATAATCTGGCCTTTCCGTTGCGTTTTACTCATTTAAAGTTAGAGGCACAGCTTCTCTTCTTATACATATTTACTCTTTTCAGGAAGTGGTTTAAGGCTAAAAATATTATGGACTATTTTTACATTCTACTTTTCAGCATTGCTTTCTTTTTCACTGGCACTTTAGACCTATTAGCAAAGCACTCGGGGGGAAAAAATCAAAGGTGTTATTACCAAGTTTCCATAATGGCTACTTTAAGTGAATTTTCACTGGTTTAGTCATACTGTTGTATTATCAAAGCACAGAAATCACAACAGTTTTGACATTCTGACTTCAAATGCAGTGAAAGCATGGTCTTCTTTTCCTTTCTCTTTCCAGAGAAAGGGCACTAAAGATCTTTCCTGCATGCTCCATTCAGTGAGCATGAAATCACAACCCTGAGAAACCATTCTTAAAAACTGTTTACAGTTTCAACCTCACTTATTGGAAATCACCTCCTATTAAGATACTTTAATAAACTCCATCACCCATCAAAGCTGTTGGTATGTTAACTGGATACCTGCCTTTGGGGCTGGTGCTGCCTTCTTGTTCCTTGTGAGAAACCCCCAAGAACAGTGTGTTTTGTATCTAGGACCTCCTAGCTGTTTTGGTGACACAAATAAAATGTTTTCCTGTGGTACTACTTAGGATGGATCTGTATGCTGACACTTTGAAGCCTCCAGATGTACGACTGGTTTTGCTTCCCATTTCCCTGTAGCATCTCTCTCTTTGTTAGGCTTTAAGAAGCTGTGAAGAAAGGCCTTAAATGTGGTCCAGGGTATGATCTGTAGATCCATGACAGTCCATCTGCACCCCTGCTAGTCAGGTCCCTTCCAGCCTTAACCTTTCTGCTTTTATTTTAGAGCAGCTGATAATATGTATCACTTTTTCTTGTGAGAGGCATGGGGAAAATAGAGAAAAGGAAAAAGGGAGGAAATAGTTTCAGCCATACTTCGCTCAAACAGGGAAATAAGCTGATTACACACATCTTCACACTGCAATTAAACCAGCATGGTGGTTTTTGGTAGTTTATACACCAGTAGGTATTAACTTCTCGAAAAATGTCATGGAAAGATTGCATTTGTTTTCCTAGTAAGTGCTTTCAAACAAGTACATAATGTGTTAAATATTTATTTTTCATTATTCATCTCAATGTTCTTTGGTTTTCACTTATTTTTCTTTTTCCATATTGTTAATTCCAGCCTGGAGTTAGCTCACCTGCTTATGCTAGTGATTTTGTTAGACAGCTAAATATATTGTACAAAATCCCAGGTCAGAACTTCCTCTGCGGAGGCATCCTTTTGCGCAGGATTGCCGTCATGGTTTCCTTTTTCCTGTCTCCTAGGTGAACGATGATGTTGGAATTGACTGGACCAATGAGAACGACCGCTTGCTGGTTTGTCAGATGTGCATCAAGCTGGCTGACATCAATGGGCCTGCAAAATGCAAAGACTTGCATCTGCAGTGGACAGAAGGCATCGTCAACGAGTTTTATGAACAGGTAAATGCGTTCCAAAGTTGCGTGACTGGTGTTAAACAGTCCTGGAGCATGATAGTGCTGGCGAGGGGTGAAAATCACAGAGAACAGGGGTGAAGAGGTTGGCTAGAGTTACATTAATCCATTCTTTTGCTGGACCAGTGAAAGTCCATTTGTCACTGAAGCTTCTGATGTGTCCTCAGAGACCTCTGATGATGGTGTTTCTACAGGCTGAACTGTTCAAGTCTGGCACTGTGGACAAGCACTGGCATGGTGAACAAGTGTTCCTTTCCTCTTTTTTTTTCCTGTTGTCAGTCATCATGGCTGTCATTTCACTCTTCTTTAGTGCAGACTGTTTTTTCATCCTTCCTTTTGTGTTCTTTCAAGACATCAGCTGGTTCTCATGGCTCTCCTCTGCAGTCTCACACTTTTATTGACATTTAGTCTCCAAAAGTGGACACAAGATCCTTGTTCAGATGGTCTAAACAGAGCAGTGAGATTATTTTAGCTTCCCTGCAGGCCACATCTCTGTTCACACAACCAGAACCTCTGTGTGCTGAGCAAGACTGTAACACTGGCTTTCAGTTCATCACAGGCCAACCACATCTGCTCCCTACACATTGATCCTGACCCTTACTTTATTTTTAAGGCAACACTTCCAGCTCTCAGGGGTTTGTCAGTACAACTGCACTAATTATGCAAGGCCATGCTGGTGGCACAAGGAAGGAGGACAGCCACAGATTGATTTACAAAGACCCGGGAATACAGCCAGGCATTGGTCCTCTCTTTCTAGGTGTAAGGGAGCCCTTAACTGAACCTTTTCTCATTATAACCTATTTAGTCCTGCTGAGTGCAAGGGTCAGGGCTGTTCCCACACTATTCCTCTGTTTCCTGAGTGGGAACATTTTGAATGTTCTGTTTAGATTAAACTCCACATCCTGTCTTTTCCAGATGAAGCAAACAGGCTAAATCACTGAACCAGACAACCCACAGACTTCTCGGGGAGTCTGTGCAGTAACTTGGAGTCACAGACTAATCCCTTTTAAAGCCTTTTCAACTTCCTTTAAATTTACTGCACTTACAGTTTGGAAAAAAAAAATCCAACCAGGATTTGCTGCTGCCTTCTGGAGTATGTAAAGAGACAGGAAAAGGGAAAAAATTCAGACATTGACCTGAAGCTTCTTCATTTCTTTTAAATCTCCCAAGAAAAAGAAAGTACAATGAACCTTACAAATATTATAAATATAGCTGGTTCCATTTTTGTTTTCATTTTTTTCTTAAACAAAGAGAGTATGTCTCAAAACAACCTTCATGTCCCAAATTTTCTTTCAGGAAATGCTCTTCTTCTTCATTACAACTGTCCCCACAAACTGTACTTCACAATTCTGGTGATGTTCATAGCTTATGTGGGTGACTAGTGCATGCAGACAAAAGGTGTTAATCAGATCTCTTATATAACTTTCCTTTGTTCCAATATAAGTTATATCAGAAGGAAGGAATACATTAATATCTTCCAAGTGCTGGACAGTGAATCAAGCTTGGGAGGATACAGATGTGGAAAGATTTTGTGTTATCTGTTCCACAGTAAGAATCTGTGTTATTTTCCATCATTCAGAAATTGGATTCAAAACAGAGAACATTTTCTTTCTTGGACTTACTTTTGGCTTTAAGGAGGATAAGCTAGATTCTCAATTTATTTTACTCATATTAAAATCTGATTTTCTTTAATGTAGCATGCTACAAGAGGTGTATCAAACCATGTTCACCATGCTTTTGAGCATTAGATTTTTTTCTGCGACTGGAAAAGTCTTCATAGTCTCATTTCTAAAAAGGAGAATTTTATGGGAAGTTTGAATTTCTCTGGAAGTATTATCAAAAAGCACACATATGTGAATTCAACCTATGCTGTGAAAGTCATGAAATATCTTTGTTACAATGAACACCAATTCCTTTGAAGAATTTGGCTCCCATATAAATAAAAACTACTTATTAAAAACGTGTTGTATAGAAGTATTAAAAATCCTGTGTCATATTGTTGCAGGATGTTTCCTTCTCTTCACATGCCCAGTGTAATTGTTTGAAGACAGGTTAGACATATTAGAATAAAAAAAACCACACTGCAAGATGTTCCACATAATAAATCATGTTTTAACAGAACAATAAAAAAGAATTTGTAAACATTTCAACATTTCCCAGCTCCCAACCAGGAAATCTCAGATATGTTTCTGTAAAGAAGAGCAAGCTGTCAGCTCTTCTTAATTTGCTTGCTATTTCAAAAATGGATGGCATGTTTCAGTGTTTTGTCAACACAAATATTTTGTTTTTAATGACTGAACATAACATTTCCGGGTTGGTTATTATAAAAGTAACAAAAAAAACCACGAGGAAATGAGATATTTGCTGTACATGCTCCAAAATTTAGCTCTCATTTTTTGGCCTTCACCAAACACAGATACAGACAGGGTGTTGGTCAGATATGAAGACCATTACTTTTGAAAAATTTACATTACAAGGAGATAAATATGAGCAATGTATAATATAATGAACACTGAAAATGTATCTCCAAATATTAATCTATATCCTTAAATATAATACAGAACTCTGTATTGTATTAAAGCATTAATTTACATATCAGGCTTGATTAGGGAAGTTAGATATTTTTGGGGGGAGATGGCATCTGGTCTTGTCATGTCTCCTCAGCTGAAAGCGCACTGATATCACCAGAAGCTTTGCTGTGATAGGGAATTGAGTATACCAGATTTGGTTCTGCAATAAAGTTTTACTTTATTTTACATCATGAGAGGAGAGAGAAAAAACTCGTTTTATACCTCCCTCTCTCCCCCAAAAAAGCTAAGAAAAAGCTTCATGGGAAAGATTTTCTACCTCTGAGCAATGCCTCTTTTCATTGGGATGATTCTAATACTCGCCTGAAAGAAATATTTATGACCCAAAGCCAAGAGGACATCTCCAGGTTACTTTTAAGGACGAATTTAATAAGAAAACTAATTTGGTGAAATAGCCCTGTCTTGTAGAAGTTGTCTTGTTCCCTGTAAACAAGGTTGCTGTGAATTAACAATCCCACAGTCGGAAGGGATTTTTCTGAAATAACGTGAAGAAAGAAATGAAATAACAATTTTTGAGTTTTCACACAGTGTACAGTTCAGGACAAGGGCTAGGGGAATCCTTACGCAGAGTCATTAACATCCGTGTTAAACTCATCTCATCGGTAGGGGGTTGGTATCAGCTCCTACAGGAAAAGAGCTGTAACTCTGACCAGTTGACACGATGGCACTGTAGCAATGTCATGCTGGAAGTGCCATTGGCGTTTAGTTCTTGTTCTTTCAGCACTTTTAATTGGTTGGATGTGCTTTACTCCTTTTTGTGACATAGTTTTGTTTCATTTAGTTCAGAGAAATTACGGCTATTTTTCATCTCCAGGGTGATGAAGAGGCCAGCCTGGGCCTGCCAATCAGCCCTTTCATGGACCGCTCTGCTCCTCAGCTGGCACACCTCCAGGAATCCTTCATCACTCACATTGTGGGACCACTGTGTAACTCCTATGACTCAGCGGGGCTGATGCCAGGAAAATGGATAGAAGATAGTGATGAATCAGGAGACACTGATGAGCAAGAAGAGGAAGAAACAGCAGAAATGGAAACTTGTGAAAATGCCGAATCCAGTAAGTTGTTGACACTTATATTTTCCAACAAAACAATTTCCATGTTGTGACCAGAACACTAGGCAGAGGCTGTGAGCTGGCCAGGTTCAACATGGGCCTCCTCCAGAGTGACAGTGAGTCAGTGCTGTCCTTGGTGAAGCTGTTACCACTTACATTGTTAATGGAGATGCTCCATGGTTTCAGGACCAATGTGGTTCATATCTACCACTTATTTCTACCTTAGTTGAGGTTTCTGGTGGTGGATCACCTGTCTGTGCATGAGGGCTTTCTAGACTCTTTCAGGACTGGTGTTAATAGAGTGCAAGAATTTCAGTTGAAAAAAAGATGTTTGGGAGAAGATTTTCCAAGGAAAACACTCATCATTTCCACGAGTTAGTATGACATAGAGGAATAACAGAATGAGGGGCTGAAATGCTGATGCAGTAAAAGAGTTTTTAACAATGGAATCATTTTAATGCAAATCTCTTCAAGGTAACATGGAGAAGAGTGGGAAGAGAATTGGCACTGAGCATTGCTGTGTTGTGTGCTGGGAGCTGCATCACTTGGCTGATCAGTAACTAAAGCTCATATTCTCCTGCCTCTCCTCTGGAAAGGCAACATTGCCAATATTTGCTGCATTGAGATGAAAGCTTTTTACCGTGAAAGGAGATTTCAGGCACTTGTGGGAAGAGATTTTTAAGAGAAAATACTGCAACTGTAGACTTCTTTATCAGTTTTATCCTGCATTACCTTTTTCTTTCTTTCATGTTCTTTCTCCCTCTGAATTTTCTACTACTGTTCCTTAATTTCCCTCCTCTGAGCCATCTTTCTCTCTCTCCCCTCTATCTAGCACTTTTAGGAAACACCAGCCTTAAGTGCACTCACGAAATACCAATACATAGCTTTTTCCCTCAACAGCCTCACTTTTTCTCTTCTTTCCCACACACTTTCATGCCCTACCTAGATATCATCCCTGCTTTCTGTTGGGAAAGCTGAGAAAGATTTGATGAGTGCCGTAAGTCACAAATGGATGTGGAACTAAAATCTCTGTCTCCTGATGTGCAGAATAACACACATATTTTCTCTCTAATAAGATCCAGAGGTAAACAGTTTGTGTTTAAGAAATCATTGCTGTCGTTCCTGTTCACACACACACACTTGCACATGTTTTAAGTTTAGCACATTCTCATGCACAAAAAATCTCGTAGAGAACAGTAAACATCAAGTAATAGAACACACAGGTGTTAATTTAGCACCTCATCATCTGTCAGTTCTGCAACAGGCAGAGCCACGTGTTTGTGGCAGAGTGGCCTTTATGGAAGTGCCTGCTAGGAGGAAGTGTATGCAATTGGTAATTAACATAGACCCCAAAGCCTGAAACAGATACTGCTGTATTAAAAAAAAAGATGAAGGATGTTCTCATATATCCATGGAGTGCCTAACCTTACTCTGAAATCCTTGATTTCCTTTCATCTTACATCTCTATTCACTTATCTTCTGTATCACCATTAGTGGAGTCAAATAATGCTGTTTTCAGGTTAAAAGCACTGATCATTATTAACCCTTTTCACATTGCAAACAGACTGAGTTTAGTGGCCTTCTGTTTTCGTTTTCACATTCTACCCTGTTAGAGTACCTTACTATTCAGCCTGGTGTTTTTAGACTATGGTTTTCAAAACTTTAAAGATTAATGAATCAGAAGTTTTGAAATATCCAACAAATTCTTTCTACTACCTTTGTACCAAATGGAGGATGTTCATCTTCTCGATCATACCTATGTGTGGCAAATTGTTTTCTTCAGGTTCCCTAAATTCTCTGTGACGGTGTGGATCTTAATCAGGAATCTATGACACCTTTTGTGTCAATATAGGGGCCTCATAGTTCCTTAGAAATGTATACCTGTGATCAACACAATTTTGGATGTTCTAAACTTTCTCAATGAAACAATAAAAGGTTGAGATGTCAGATACACAGATTTTAAGACTTGTATAGATGTTTGTAAAGATCTTCTTCTTGATGAAAATGCCTTTTAGGCAGATAGAAATATAACTTATATGAATGTAGAAACACTTCACCTAGGTCCTGATAATTCACTGAAGCAGTTGAGATAAATTTAAGAGTTATAAACCTTAAAGTAGCTTGAAATATTTTTGTTTACTATACAGGAGCATGTACTTTCCCTGAAGGTCTTATGCAAGTATAAGAATTAAACAGACTTGGTCTTTAGTGATTCAGACAAATTTTAACACCACAGCAAGTGTCTGTAGAGAGCAACAAGATGTGGGGTCACCTGGGAAACCCAGGAGAGAATGTCCTGCTGTGGCATTGGCAGGGTAGGGGCTTCCTATTAGTGCTAAACCAGAAGGTTTCCTACAGGGAACCAAGGGCTTTCTGATGAAGGATTGAATTGGATTTGGTCTGTGCTCAGTGAAAAGCTCTTTGTTTCCAGTTCAAGAGCTTCAAGGGCTAAACGTTTTGGATCCTGACACAGACATGCTTTAGGCAACCTGCAAATACTAATCCACGCAAATTTATTTGGTACAAAACATTCCTCTACGTCACCTTCTTTAAAGAAAAGTCAGCAGTTGTCTTTGGAGGGGTTATTATTTCAGTTCTGTGACTGCCATTGCCACTGTTAATGACCAGGAAAATTTTTCAAACTTTGTACTGTTAAGGAGTTAACAATCTGTGTTGGACAGACTGTACTGACAGGGAAAAAAACCACCCTTCAGACAGCAAAACACTTGTAGTGCAGCTGTGTCAGGAGCCATGAGACCCACCAGGGACAAAAACACTTTATAGGCTAAGAGCAGGGGACTGGACCAAAGAGAAGCACACTCCCTGATAGTGTTTGGCTATATGAGTCCTTCTTCAGTGCTCAGACTGGTGCCAAGCAATGTTACGCTAAAGCTTTAAGGTGACCTCCACTGCGATGGTGGAGCAATAGATGACTTTGAAGATGGGACATAAGAATGGGTTCCCTCCTTTGATTACTAATGCTTCATTAGTAATAATTCATTATCCTTCTACAGCTCTTCTGAGAAGTAAAAGGTAGAGAAAACAAAATCAGGATTTTTTTTCCTAGGACAATCAGCAGGGATCTATTGAGGGTGGAGAGGGCAAAGAATTTCACGTGTATTGATCAGTGTCTTTAAGAACTTGATATAAAATGAGCAGAAACAGCTCAGCATATTGTTTTATGCATAATCATTCAAAGACTAGATGCCACTGTGAGCAGCAGAGTCAGGCACAACATGCAGCCTTGGGATAGGATGAAGCTGGGGCTCAAACTGTGCAGGAAACCTGCTTTCCCCAAGGTCTGGAGAGACACAGCTTTCTGAATTTTAACACTTTAAATTTGTGGGTTTAAAAATCTGTCAAAGTACACTGTCCGCTTTCTATATCTTCAGTCCCTTTTCCTTCTCCAATAGAAACCAATACATTAATGTCACATGGTGTTTTACAGGAAAGAAGAAGTTCAAGAGGAGGAAAATCTACTGTCAGATCACTCAGCACCTGCTTCAAAACCATAAGATGTGGCAGAAAGTGATTGAGGATGAGGAGAGGTTAGCTGGGTCAGAGAAGCAAGGCACGGAGCAATCCACACTGCACCAATCTTCAGAACAAATCCAGGCCATCAGGGAAGAGGAGGAGGAGAAAGGGAAGGCCAAGAAGGATGAAGAGGAGAACACAACTGTAGAACCAAACCAATGACAATATTTGCAGCAGTATTTTAAGACAGTTTGACTCGTGCACAGACTCTTTCTCAAGCCAGCACAGCATTTAGACACAACACTGTAGAAGTATGGGATAATGCGCCTACAGCTGTTTAATTTGTTTCTCTCTCCTTTTTATGGTGAGGTACATTGTTTAAACTCCTATGCTCAAGGAAGCTTTCACACTGCAACACCGGCTTTACAGACTTTCTTTGAAGAGATTTTGGGGGTGGGTGGAATTATATAAATATATATATATATATATATATATAGCCAGGGTTATTGGCTGCACACTTCAGCAAAATACATTTAATGATATATTATGGTCACTGTGATATTTACAGAAGAAAGTTATCTAAGGAAATGCTGCTTCTGAAGCACATTTGCAGTTAACAGTAAGGTACCAGTTAAGTAGCTTTTGCTCTTAATGCTGAGGGATAAAAGTTCCAAAGCTTTATATGAATGCTGATATATCCTGCCAACACATATGTGTGAGTGTGGGGGTGTTTGCAAGTGTGAGTGGAGGAAAATGTGAGGAAATATAGCATAGTCTGAGTTCTTATCACACTAGCTGTAGCACATGTCCCAATATACCACAACAAACAGAAGAAGGCCAGAATTTTAGAGAATTTGCGCCTGCAAGGGAACAATTTTGAGGAGCTTTGCTTTCCCATAGCCCTCCAATCCCAGTTTGCACTCCAGCTGCAGGCAGCAGCCATTCAGCAGAGGCCCAGGCTGCTGCTCTGGCCCTACCCAGCTGTACCGGCACCACCTCCTCCTCCTCCTCGGCACTTCCTGGTCTGCTGGCGAAAGGGATGCGCCAGGAGGGCCGTTTCCAAAGGGGGAACTGCGTGGCACAGCAGTCTGTCTGTTCCCCTGGAGATGTTCTGGCCCTCCCTGTCCTGCTGCACGCGTGAACGGCTGTGTGGGGTCAGCACGAGTGTTTGGGCAGGAGAAAACGGGGAGCAGATGCGAGCTTGGAAGCTGCAGGCACACTATCCTCTTCTGCCCTCACCCTCTGCCTCCGGGCATCAATGGCCAAATGTATCACTTAAGAACAAAGCTAAACTGTCGTGAGGGAAAAGAAGAGGAGCGCGGGGGCCACGGCCTTCCCCAGAAAGATGCAGAGGGTGCAGTAGGAGCTGCGTGGGGGACAGGTGCCAGTCCCGCGTGCGCCGGACACTCGGGTGTCCCAGCAACCGCTCACACGAGCTTCAGAGAACTTGGGTTTTCAGTGTGAGGTGCTGGATGGGAGCAGTTTGTTGCTGGCATTCTGCTTAGAAGCAGCATGTTTGATCCCACCGATATACTTTTTTTCTTCTTTCTTTTTTTTTTTTTAAGAGAAAGAAAAAGATCAGGCTTGTAAGAACAGCAGATCTTTTGTTGTTGTTGTTGTTCTGTTCATTTGTTTTCTCTGTTGTTTATGCTGTGAGCCAAATGTCTATTTAAAAGGTTGGATATTCACTTTCAATATTTTATTTCACGATATATTTGTCAATGATTAGCTATCTAGATGTAAATATGAAAAAAATTTTATGGGTTCCTGTAGATAATGATATCTTTAAGAAAAAAAAGAAAAAGAAAAAAAGGGAAAAGCTGTTTTGTAAAGGTAATTTTTTAAAAAATAAATACAAAAACATTTTTATACAGTGTAGCCATTTCCAAACCCCGCAAATAAAGTCTTGAGTAATTTGTATAGACCCTTCTGGGAAGCCAGTGGTCTACAGGATCAAGGCTTTAAAATATTAATGCTCTTGAAGACTGGCAGCACCGACCAGTACCACACAATTTAGAGATTTGTTCCCACAGAAAGAATTATATATATAAACTTCAGTATCTCTCAAAAGTCATTCGACTATGTATGCTTTTTCTACTTTGATTCTGCAGCCCATTACCAAGAGGAGGGTTGCTTGTGAGAGTAAGATTCCTTGTGAAAGGCAGAGTTTGTAGAAGTCCTTTCTGTATTAAGTTTCTGACATTACACCCATCACTTTTTGCTATTACTACACATTTCATGATCCTGTTGACACCTCCCCAAAATGTTGGAAAACATTCTCTATCAAAGCCAATCACATTTGTGTTATCACTTCAGAGTTCCTTCTTGCTTTGCATTCATGTCAGAATGAGGTTTTGCTCCAAAGAGGATTTTGGGTTTTTACTGGTTGCATTTGCCTGATACTGCCCTGTCCTTCTCTTACCAGTAGGGAATGTCTTTGCCTTTCAGCAGAGTGACTGGAGCACAGTTCTGAATGCTCTTATCAGCAGGAATATTTAGGAAGTGTTTTCCAATGAAATTGGGAAAGCAAAGATCCAAATTGCACTGCTATTTTAAAGGGAAAGGACATAGCAGAATTCATTGAAAAGAAAAAAGTTGTCTCCAAGATCTCAGCAAGTCTCCACCAATTCCAGCTTGCATTGTTTTCACATCTCTTCAGTCACTTTGATTGATCATTTTATTTGGGTTTTTCTTGTACAAGTGATATGCATACCATATAGTATGAGAAGGATTTATTATGCCTCATTCTGTCCTTTAAAAATTAAACTTACAGAGATGCTTTAAAATGTCACATCTCCAAGCACTTCTTTCTCGATTTTCAGTACATAATCACTGCAACTGGATTTTTATATACTGGGTTTTATATTACCTGGAAGGTGAAAAATTCTATTGCAGCAAGTGTTAGAGGGTTCCCAGTTGGTAAATTTACAAAGAAGCATTCAAGGATGAGGCAAAATCCTGTAAATGGAGTTTCGCAGATTCCTCGAAACTGGCATATACAGGGTTGAACTAAGAAAAGTTATCTAAAAATGTGCTGAAATGGAACCATTATATTTATCTAGTCATCTTTTTTGGTTGCCATTAAGCAGAATCAGTGTCAGCTTCTAATTTGTTTTTTGACATTGCCAATGAAGCTGTTAGAAATTGTTACACCATTGCTACCCAAGCCTGTTTGTGGGAATAGTCATTAAATTGGATCTTTGTGGTGAAGAAATTGTTGACAGGCTTAAAATCAGAATGATTGGGTTTTTTATCCGAACTAGAAAGAAATTCCAGTGAAGAAGCTGAAGTAGCTGCGAGTGCTCAGCTTGGTAAGAGGTGACTTTTTTTCCCACTCCAAATAGTTAGTAATCAAATCCAATTTCTGCAGGTGGCCACTCCTTATGAATCTGATTCTCAGTCTTTGAAGTGCTCAGACTTTGAAGTCTGGCAGGCAATGGTCAGGAAATCTCCAGGTTGGCTTAGATATAATACAAAAGAAAATACCAGAGAGATTTTATGTCAAGAATGTGAAAACCTTTTTTTTTTTTTGTGCTTTGGGGTTCATAGATAATGAAGCAGGTAATTTAGGGGGCTTTATAATATTTTCTAGTCCAAAGGAGGCAAAACTTTTCACCTACAGTTACAGCAGCCTTTTGGAGGCTAGATCTTGAAGGTTTTCCACTTTGCATAGTCCTTTGGTGTTGCACCAAATAAACCACAGCCTATGAAATATTTTAGGAAGAAAAAATAAATAAAACTAATTGAATCCAATCAACAAAATGCTCATGTTTTAGGTGGGATGTTTACAATGTTGATAGGAATTTCTGGTACATAACCATATGTAAAGCAGTGTGTTAGATACTAGAGAAAGCAACCCCCATTTAAACAGTGTTTTGCAGTGACAAAAAAACCTCATAATAGTTTTCTGTTCTTTAAAAACAGGAAGAGAAAGACTAGATGATTTTTTCCATTTGGATTTTTTTTTTTCCCCACTTTAATGTCACTTGGTGTCTGATCCTGTTCTCTTCTAGTCTAGAAGTTTGCTGTTGCCTGAATTACGGGGCTTTTTCCTTGCAGCTCCCAGTGCAGTGACAAAAGCACTCTGTCTGTCACATAGCAAACACGTGTAAACACTTTTGTCCCTATATTGACACTTTCCTTCATAGCCACATGCTATTTACCGTGGAATATAACTTCTCTCATTACACTTGTGTTGCAGATGGAACACGTGGAAGGAAAGAGTGTGAAAGCCCCAAACGATTTAATTACCTTTTCTTTTAGGAGGAGTGTAAGACATTAGCTTCTAAGAAACCAAAAATTCCGTGTCTAAAATCGATAGTTTCCACCACCAGTTCAAAGGGCCATAGTTTACTATGCTCTATATTTATGCTTTAATTCTAAAATCTTGGTTTGTTTTTAGCTAATGTGCAGAGCATTTTGACACTCGTCTCTGAAAATCATCTACCTCCTCCAGTAGGAAGATGGTGTTTGATGAGATGTTGCAAGCTGTGCATCAGAAGTGAGTTGAAACAATCTAGGGAAAAGGGATTTTACTGTGCTCCTGGCAGGATTTTGGACAGCCTTCATCTGTGAATGAAATCTTTTACACAAAGCTGTAAAAGGCCTCCCCTGTGACCTGGTGCAGGGTGCTGCAGGGTTTCTCATAGCAAACGTGGTCATATTATGGCAGGAAATGATTTCCAGGGTAGATGTAATTTGAGGATGCTTTTGTTACTAATGTAAGGATAGTTTTCAGCAGTTTTTGTCCTGACATCATGTGTGAACTTCTCTCTGCATCATGATCAGCCTAAAATACAAGATGCATTTGGGTCTTTTACCATTAGTGTACCACTGTTAGAATTTCTTAAGATCTGGTGGTCTGAATGTGGAAGGAAGTTAAGGCTGTAGAGGTTCAACTAGATGCTTTTAAAAATACCATTTGGCGTCTAAGCAACTTCCACTCCCAAGTCCCCTTCTATGCATTCCATGCTGGACATTAAGTTCATTTGTTTTCTTTAAAAATCCGAAATTTCTGTCTGCTTTTTTGCTGGAATTTTTTTTTCCTGAAATTCTGGCCCCATCTTTTTTCAGAAATGCCTTGGAAAGTAGAATACAGTGTGAAGAAGCCAAGGATCTTGTCAAATTGAGCATCAGTCGGTGGTAGAGGCTATAAGGACTCTCTGTGGGCATCCAGTGCTGTGCCCATGCTGCTAATCTGTGAGCTGAGTAGGTGTGGGGTAACTGTCAGCAACCTCAGCCTAGCTGGACCTGGAATCCTAGAGAATTTTGTCAGTTTTCAACATGAACCATAAGCGTTTTTGAAAACTTAGCCGTAAGTCTAATGCAGCAAAAGGTTTGTGGTTGGTCCTGGTTGATAATGAAGTACTCGTGCAAAGTCTCTGAATTATCCTGCTCAGTCTGCGTGGTGTGATCCTGTGAGGGTTTTGCTGTTGATGAAGATGGGTACAGGTCTGAGTCCACCCTATCACCCACCTTCAATATGCACAGCCAGATGTGCCAGTCAGTGTGAGCCTGGGAGCTCAGCAAACCCAGCTGTGCTGGCCCTGGGATCCAGGGAAGACAGTGTCTTCAAATACCCCAGGCAGGGCACCAGGCGATTCAGGTGTGGGAGAGGCAATGCAGGTGCACTGTGGCCCGTGCCAGGGCTGATCCATCTCACACACACAGTGCTCAGTGGGTTGGGAGGACAATAGCCACGGTCTGTGGCTTTTCGTTCTCTGAAGAAGAGGCTTTTGACTGTTGGAAAACCTGCATAAAAACAACATGTAGTATTTGCTATTACTTATGCAAATCCTGTCATGATCGAGATGTTCCAACATCACATGCTTAAGGAAGGAAGGTTTCAATTTAAGGATGAGTATGAGAAGTTGCTGAGCATTCCACGGCCTCATGGGCAGAAGATTAGACAGAAGCACGTTCCCAGAGTGAAGAACGCACTTCTCTGCAGGCACAAAGGGTTGCCTGCTCTTCCCAGCCTCAGCCCTGGGCATTGGCCTTAAAGCCTGGGTATTCCTCAGCTGAGAGCTCAGAGCTGGCGTAATCAGTCCTCAAGTTGATGGGGTTGTACACATGCAGGAAGGAAGTCAAACTAGCATTTTGTGGGAAGGAGAAAAGAAAATTGTAGTCCAGTATCAAACAGATTTTATAGAACAAAATTTATGTTCCTTTTCTTTCAAAATCCAATGTAATCCTGGTGAAATGGAGTAAACATAAAGTTTCTGGGAGTTTAATTGCTGTTCGATGTTGCAGTATTAGTCAAAATGATGGCAGCGTTAAAGAGAAGATAATTATTCCCATTAATTAGAGTGGGGGAATCTTTTTACTATTTTTCGGTGAATCAACAAATAAGAATGTCCAGGGATCTTGGAGAAAAATACCTGTTAAGTGATTTTGAACAGATAAAAGAATAATTGAAATTAGGTGACAGCTCTCTTAAGAAACATTGGAAGAGCTTGCAAAATTATTGATTACTGGAGTCAAACTTTGATTTAGAGCAAAATAGCAGCAGTACTTTTGAGAGCTATTTAGTATCATAAATCTTCCTTTGAAATTCATCACCTTCTTTTAGCAGAACAACATTCCTCTGCAGGTAAATCAAAGCAGGGTTTAGGCCCTGCCATGGTAGTTATTGAGTCCCATTGTTGGAGGGAGCAGTGTGAGAATTATTCTCCATTTACAACCTAAATATGATTTATTCAGAGGCTGTTAGTGGGATTTTCCTGGCAGGCAGGTGTTCTTTTGATGAAAAATGCATCACACCACCTCAGTAGGATGCAGATGTCACCTGAGTGAGCACCTGCCTGAGCTCTTAGGATGATACAAGCTCCTCAGGAGCCTGGGGGCAGAACAGTGCTGGTGTATTTCTGGAGAGTTCATTTTCACAATCACAAAAGGGGGCAAAAGCTCGAGCTAGTTAACAATACTTCTTTGATAAAACTGAAATAATAAGCATTGTGCAATCTGAAGCCTTGCCAGTGTCACTTGAGGTGTATGCAGACATTCCCCCGAGTGCTTGCTCATGTAAAACTGCTGATGAGTTCAGGTAAAACCAGCTGGTCTTGGCTGTGGTCTGTCAAGCTGAAGGATGCAGTAAATCAAGAAGAAATTTTGGCTGAAGTTGTTCAATTCTCCTTCATTAAGGAAAACTTTGCTTGGTGCAAGAGGAGGAAAAAAAAAAAGAATATTTCATTTGAGCTTTTCAGGTCGCTGGTCTGTGCCAGTGGTTTCTTACTTCCAAAGCTGTGTGTGTAGTATGTCCGAGGTGTGGGAATGGGGCAACAGATGAGAATTGTTCTGCTGCCATATGGAATCTGTGTGCTCCAGGGAACACCACTGAAATCTGCAGGTGTGGAAAGGGGTGTATCCCAGCAGTGAATTAGTTGGGGAAACCCAAATATTTCTGTTTTCTGTGTGGAAGCATAAGAGCAGGTATACAGGACTTTGCCACAGCTGCAGGCCATGTGTCCTTTTATGACTGAATTCTCTTGTCCTGAGGCAAAACCACAGAAATCAGATCAAAACAATAACTCCAGTTTTCAACGCTGTCTTCCTTTACTGCGGCGAATGCTTAGAAACAATTGATGTGAATTTGCAATTGTTCTTATTGTTCTTTGCTTTTAAGTATTTATTTAAAGAAGTTGAGAGTTTTTGGTGGTGGGGGTTTTTTCGTCTTCTGACCCTAGTCATGTTTCCCCCATGCTTTCCTAAAAAAAAAAAAAATATAAAAAATCTGTGTGAGCTGGTCAGAGAGAAAACAGTGAGGGGTTTGCCATGTGTGTACATACTGCTTTAGGTAGAAAGCCTGCTAAAGTCTGTTAAAGCTGACTTTCCTTTTCAAAATTCCTGCCTGATCCTGAAACACAATGAAAACCTGTATTTGAATGCAAAATGTTGATTTGTAGGTGTTTGTAAACCTTGATACAGTACTGCAGATGGTGTCCCAAAAGATCAAAGACAACGTTAATAACTGCTATGTGATGTTGATGATATCTTTAATATTTCAACCATGTCAGTGTACTTTTGGTCATTACTTTTCTAAAGTTCAGTCTTCTTTTCTTGAGTAATCAATATAAGATGTTTGCATGATGGAAAGTAATTTAAGTTCACTTTTAAAAAAGCCGTGATTCATACTGTGGGTTACGTTTGTTTAACACATTAACATTTTCACTGATGGGTGGCAGTTTTTTTTTTCTTTTTAGTGCTTTTGATAGAAGAACATCTACGACATTTTCCGACAAAACCACATTTTTTTCACCTTTGCCTCCAGTTGTGGAAGAAATACTTTCCAAAAATAATTATTTTCCAATACAGTTTGGCCTGTCTGGGTAACAATATGCGAGTATGTATATCACGTAGAATATGTGATTTAAAAAATTAAAAATCCCATTTTGGTAAAGTAATCAAGAAATTAACCTAGCAAGATCGCAACCCTTTCTGAATTAAAATCTTGGGTGTGCCAATATAATTGAAGCACTTGACCACCACCAGATTTTAGGGCCAAATTATACAAATTTTGTATTTTAAAATTCACAACAGGCTAGACAAAGTTTTTTTTGCTTCAGGAAACACCAAGGAATCTGGTCATCCTACATCCTATCCTGTGAGATTTGACTCCTGGCCTGGGACCTCGGGGCAAAATTATTTTAATGATGCTTATTCAGACTCAGCTATAGTAGCAAGTTTCCACAAATCACTCGTGTACTACAAATTTAATCCCTCCTTGATTTTTTTTCACTTCAAAAGGTGAGAAAAAGGTGGGGGGAGTTGTAATTTTATACGGCTCTATTTGAAAAGGGTTTTATGTACCTTTATAATTCTTTTGAAGCAATATTTTAAAAAACAACTGCCAGCCAAAGTGGCAATGCAGAGAAGTGCCATCTTGTTTAGGATTTGTACACACCAGTTTTTAACACAGTGTTCTTTTCACTAAGTACTACATACGTTAATTTATATTTATATATTGTCAATATTGTTGTAACCAAGCTTCTCCTTTCTAAACACTTCAGGAACAAGGCCTTGTATTTTTAGGTGATTTTCATAAACAGAATAATTCTTTTCCTTTCACTAGTATCTTGCACTCGATACATGTAGCAATACTTAATATATTCTCTTCACAAGTATTTGTTAAGTGATTTAGTTAATGGCTGATAAATGTTTTGTACAAAATAGATTCTGTACAGGAAAAAAAATCTTTTAGATAAACATTATTTATTTTTACTGTTTTGTAAGTTAGACACTATAATGAAGCTCCTTTTTGCCAGAATTACTGGAAGTGCCTCTTGGTAAAATGTATTATACAGTAAATATGTATTCAAAATTATTAGAAATACTTGTCACAAAATGAACAATGTGGATGTTGCAATGTGAAGACAAATGTACAACATAAATATAATTCTGTGGTATCCTGTTGGCTGTGTTTCTTTTTCCTTTACCGAACAAATTTGCTTTCAGTGCCCAGGTTTCAGTTTAAGTGTCAGACTAGAGATGACTTGTACCCTCTTCAGACTCTGATTCAAATCCAGTAAAAGCTTGTATATATTGAATTACCATTTTAGCTGCCGGCCCTGCTTGGTATGTGTTAGTGACCCAAGCTCCCTTTTATTGGTATCCGATTTCCTGCGACTTTTACCTGCAGAATTTTGCACTTTGGTTCAGATTACTAATAAATCCCATATTAAATACTTTGTTGCTCAACCAATCTGTGGAAAGCCTCATTATAACCATTCTTCTTTCCTGATGACCAATATTTCAGCATCCATCATCTGTGTACTACTCAATCCAGTTAATCTGGACCATGTGGGTTGAATGTGGTCAGTATTACATGGCAGAGTTCAGCCGTAGCAATGCAGAGTGACTAATGCTTCCAGAGAAAATGAAATGTGTTACCTTAAAAGTTTCCCATATTAATCAGAGAAGTAATCTGTTAAAGTGGGACATCAGTGAGTGAAATCAATTTTCTTGCCATTATATTGGTAAGTATGCTGTCATTTTTCAGTGAAAAATTTTACTAGTCTTTTATGTGGGCTAGAATTGACATCTAGCTACTGTCTTTGCTCACTGTTTATAATTTTTAAAAAGTATCTCACAGCTGTCAAAAATTTTACCCATTTTTAAAGTTTTATTAACTGCTTTCATCAAAGACCTGGAGAGCTCTTCAGCTAATTGATTTGAAATGGCTGCATAAAAATTATCTAGATCAACCTTGTGTTCAAAGCCTCTTTTCTTATAACTGAAAAATTAACAGATTTCAAAATCCCCAGGAGTATCAGCCACATATCTGGCTGTCAGTTTTCAAATCCCCCCAGTTTATTTGTCCTCTGGCTAAAATTCTGAATGGAAAAAATGTAAGGAAATTTGCACCAGGCAGTGATTAGGAAGATACAAGTCAGGATCATTGTCAGTGGGAAAGTAAAATATGTTTATACCTATTCCAAGAGAACTGCTTCTAAGCCAGCAGCTGGTCTGTCCCAAACACTTAATAACTGAATAGCATGTCATTATTTGATGGTAAAATTCACAGAAGAGGAATGCAACTGGAATAAGCAAAGAAAAACTTTTCCCTCACTGCTTCTCACCACAAAGAGTAGCGGCTACCAAAGGAAAGAATACACTTGTCTGAAAATCACCAAACTCTCTCTGGAGCTCTTCAAACAGCAAGAGGTTCCCATGGGAAGAGATGAGCAATAAAACACAGAGCAGAAGCAGTGAATCTGCTAATGAGACCACACATGAGCCTGCCTCTCCTGGGGTTCTGGTAAAACATAAAGGAGGCCATGACGCACAGTCCGTAGCGGCTCAATTAAATGTTGCATTTTCCAGGTGTTTAAATTACTCTCAATTGCTTGGGCAAATCCACTTGCCTAAAAGCACTTGAAGTGTTTTACTACAAACCTAATTCTCAGAGAACTCTTGGCACTTTGTTTAGCAATGCTTTCTTTTCATGTTTCTTCAATTGTCTCACCAAAATCCAGTGGAAATCAACCTCATGCCACCATGGACTCCCTGGATATTGTCAGTGATTAATGTAGGGATGGAAGACCAAACGAATTTGCCAGTCAGGTGAGTAACTTGCAGGTGCTACCCTCGATGACGGGGTCTGTAGCTCTGGGGTTGCCATCTCACCCCATCCCAGGGAGATTTGTAACCACTCCACGCTACCCAAAGACCTGGCATGCTGTAGTGGCATTATCAAAACTAACTACTTTGTTGAGCAGCTTCACTGCCAAGAGGTGATATGAACTTTGCATTAATTCATGAAAAAACATGCAAGTTTCAAGTTTAACTGAAGGTTTCGATGGCTTGTGTCACACCCAACATGGATTGCTAGTTATAATCACTAAACAACCTGGGATAGACATAGGTATAATGGTTTGGAAGTCTGATACAGATAAAGGGTTGCTGCAGCACCTGCTTGTCTTCAGACAGGAAATACAAAGCAGAAGGTTCCTGTTTGATCTGCAAAATGGCTTCATTTAATGTGCCTTTTGTTGTTGTTGTTGCTGATAAATTACTTCCCTTTACAATCCTTTGCACATGCTGATTGTTCATTTCTGTTCTTGCCAAAGGCATCATATTCTACTAATTCAATGCCTTCTGTGTAATCAGCTCTTCTGCTCAATTCTTTGCACCTTCTCTTTCCACATTTCTAGCCACAATCTTTGGGTTTAAACCTACTTCAAAGAACTTATCTTCATTAAGGAAAGTGCTACGGGACTTTTTTTAAGATTAATGATACTAATCTCTAGTGGCTGGAGACGTTCCAGTTTCACTTATTACATCTTTATACACAAAAAATCTTCTCAAAGCTCCAGCAGGTGCAAATGCTTCCTGCCCTGAGGAATGTCACATCACCGGATTTCTCACTCATCCTGTTTGTTCTACTCCCTCAGAAACAGGTTTCACAGGGCCCTCTGGGATCTTTGCAAAGTGTGGTGCTGCATAAAAATACATAGTACTTCTTTTCAAAATTCTCGTTAAAACCTGTCTGACTCTGTCATTTGAGTTGAGGCAAGTTGGGGGGAGGGGTTATATAGGTTTTTTGTTTGATTTTTTTTTTATTAATCATTCAGGAAGGAAAACCTCTGAGCCATTTTACCTGATCAGTCACCTTCTGCAAGTGCTTTCAAGGTAATACATAGCCATTGACCACACTCCCGAACATTGCCTCAGGCACCCAGCATGGAGAGCATACATAGAAGAGGTGATACCGTTCTGTGGTCAGGGTACAGTAAAGGTTTTTACTGCCACTCCTGTTTCTGAAAATTTTTCTTCCTTATGTCTCATGCAAGGGGCTGAAAATGTAATTATCAGGAATGATTTGATGAGCACCTCAGAGTAAAGAGACTATTCAGTAGGATCTTTGCATATCCTAAAAACAAGAAGTTAGAGAGTCCAAAATATAATTAGAATAATTTTCTATTGCTTTGCTGTCCTTTGGTAAGAAAGCTGTTCTTTGAGGATAGATCTGGAAGTCCTTAGCTGGACAAGAAAGTCTCCAAGGCTGAAATTCTCACAGCAATCCCCAAGAGCTTCTATCAGCTGAAGTGCTTTATTTGTCTCTGGTTCTTTGATGTGGAATGGGTACCCAAGGTTTGTTCTGGCAATGGGTTTCCTACTCATTTATGTTCTTACCAAGCCTGTTCCTAGGACTGGCAACAAAAAGGAGAGAATTAATGTCAAGAAATTAATAGTCCGTAGCAGTAGAGTAGCATAACTAAAGCAATTAAAATTTTATAGGCAGTGAAACTGGGATGCCTTATTAGTTAACTGCAGATGTCTTCCCTCTTTCTACCTGTCATTGACTGCGAGCTACACATTTACAGTAGTTGCTGCCATGACTGGCTCTCCTCTGAGTCAGTCCAGGCACCGATTGGCCCAGGGTTGGAGTATATACGTTAGCATAAATAAGATATTAAAGGACCATTCGGCCAAGTCTCAGTGAGAGTAGTTGAGGATTCATTCCACCAAGAGTTTTTAAGTAACTTTGCTTTGCAGCACAATATTAAGGGTTGCAAATGTATTCTCTGTTGGACTATAGGAATCATATAAATTCAGATTTTAAGGTGATGTGGTATATCCTAATCCTATTTATACATTCTGGTTTGCTTTCTTAAACAGTATCTTCCTTCTAGCAGATGAAAATGCATTCTGTTGGAATACATTTTTTTTAAAATGTCTTTTGGAAAGGAAAACATTTCATGCTTCTAAACACTGGGGGGGAGGGGGAGGGGGTGTGTTTGTGTGGCTTTTTGGGCAGCTTTGGGTTTTTTTTAAACTTTACAAGGTTAGCATTTGCTCATGAAATGTGCCTGAAGCAGCAGCACAAGTTGGTTTCCTGGAGCTGCACCTCAAAGACCTGCAGTTGTTGGATGGTTTAAAGACTGGCCCACAAACCTGTGGGCTGTGTTGTCAGCGTCAAGGTGGGCCTGTGTGAGAAGATTACTCTTGTCACAGCTATTCACTCTGGCTAGACAAGGCTTTGTAAGTGTAATTAATTAAACCTGTGCTTTAGAAATGAAGGTGGTCTGGCTTCTAATTTCCTGTAACTAACACAAAGTAGGAATGTAAAAAAACCAGACCTCAAGGAACAAGCTTCAGTCTGGTTCTTTGTCCCGTAGCTGCTTTAAAGGCTCTGTTTCAATTACAGAATAAGTAGGCAATTTCTTTTAGGACCATAGGAAAGCAAAACCTTTCTTGTCTGGTTGATTGTCTAGTAAGCTTCCGATGGGTTTTGTGTCATTGTGCTGTGGGAGGCACTGAAAAGTGACAAGCAAGAGGTGTCATGTCCTGTATTGGAATTGGTAGTGATTTGTTTCTCATGTCTCAGTTCTTGGTAATGAATTCTGGTAGGTGATGTACTGCATTGCCTTTCCGTGTGATATCCATGGCCTGCAAGGCCTAGAAGACTAAGAAATTCCTACCTGGGTGAGACTTCCTTTTCTGTCAGATTAACTTACTGAATTTTAGAGAGGATCCGGTATTCGTTTACTCCGAGCATCTTGAAAAGTATTGTAGAGGACTTAAGTACGATCATTTCTGAGGAACTGCTATAATTAGGTCATAAAGGAATGGTGACACTCTTCTGGAGGTGTAAGAAAACTTTCCCTAATGGAAAATACATCCCCCAGGCTGGTTTTGGGGAAGTTCCAGTTAAGATATCAACATCTATGAAGAAGTCAGAGAAGGCTCTATAATGAAATTTCAGTAAAAGCCCAACTGTGGTAAAAACCTGATACTGAGGTTTTACAGTGAACCAAAAATTCAGGAAAGATGAGAGGATTGCACTAAATCTTGTTGGTCCTTGTTCTTCAAAGCACTTCTGCTTTCTAAATTACATAAAACCAGTCTGTAGGTATTTTTCTGTAAGTGTGGAGGACAATGCTCTGATGTTCATCAATACAATTTGTAGGATAATGGGGTATTGGAAGATCATGGGATTAAGGGATTTTTATAACAAATTTGCGGATCTGATTGTGAAACTTCACTTATTTTAAAGGACAGTGTGGTAAAGGTTACCAGTGGCAGAATAACTGGAATCTGTATCAGAAATCTTTGAAAGCAACAAGGTCAGCAATGAAGATTAAAGGTCATGCAAAACTAGTACAGATCCCGTATTGTGTAAACTCAGTTTTCCTAATAATTGAAGGAAATGGCCTGGAAGCTGTTCTCTTAAAGAGGCTGAAAGAGCTCACAATCACTAAGTCTCCTAATCACTAATTACTGTGGACTATTAGGCACCCTGATATCTCTTAGAAAAGGGGAAAATAGAGTTCCAAGTTTCCAAACCAAAGAAGGATATAAGACACTTTAAAGTACAAAATGTGAATTAGGTGTAGTGTAATAAAATTCCAGCCGCATTAAGAACCCAAAATGGAGAAATAACGAAGGAAAGACTAATTTGTATTAAGTCTAGGAAAGCAGAAGCCTACTCTGTGTTTGGCTGTGTGAGTGAGGGTTTAGCTGCCATGGGAACCTGCTGTACTGCAGAGGGTGGGAGAGAACAAGAAGGGAAAAGGAAGAAGAATTTCCAACTTTAAAACCTTTCTGTTTATATAATCAAAGCCTACGGAGTAGCAGAAGATGGGATTTACAGCCTCTCTCTGCTCAAGAAACCACAGGGGGAACTAGGCACAGTCTTCACCTTTACCCAAACTTGCAAATAAATGTTTCAGTAGCTGTGACCCTGTGGCAGGAAAAACTCGGCGTGGGAATGAAGTCTGCAAAATTTTCCTTTCCTTTCCTTGTGGCAAAGGACTTGACTGACTGTCCCATGCAATTCTGTCCTCTCCCTTAATGGATCTTTTCACTCTGGTTTTACATCATGTTGATAGGGACTTTGCCCTGCAGATTTTGGGGAGCAGGGCATACTGGGTGTAACAGGAAGGACCAGGGACTGGATAAGAAGCCTTTGTGAATCACCTGTTCACCCTCCAGCCTGTCTTCCTTCACATGCTCCCCATTTTCTTTTTTTTTTTTTTCCAAGTCCATTCCCCCTTGAAGTCTTTTGTTTCCAGGGATTGAGCAATTAAGAAGATCAGGGTTTTGGTTTTTTTCCTCTCTGCAAAGCTTTGTCACGTGCCTCATCAAACTTACAGCAACTTGCAAAGAAAAATACTCCCTGGGAGCTGTTTAGATGTTCTTCATGATTCCCATCTAGGGCAGCCAGCATCTTTGCTTTGCTGGTGTGCCCAGTGTCCTGGAATTGATAGGAGGGGACAGAGGAAGAAAAACCTGAGGAGGTGGGGGAGGAGGATGGGGGGCAGACAAATAGCAAATGTTCAGGCAAAACAAGAGACAAAACAAGTTCCCCCACCCCTATTCTGTTTCTTTCTCTACCTCCAGTATAAGATGTACATCCCCAGAGAGGGTAATTTCTAAGAGGAGGTTTTCCCCTCCAATTTTTCCCCCTTTTAATCTGGGACCAGTGCCTGTGCATGCAAGTGTGGGTATGCATAAGCAGTAGAGGAAGCTTACCTATGAAAACTAGTAGGCACCATCTCTGGGGATTCCTGCTGCCAGGTAAGATTTGGCTTTTCTTCTTCTCTTTGTTGCTTCACTTTTCAGAGAGGATGTCCTTTAGCTGGGTTCATGGGTGAACAGTCTTCTGTGTCCACCCAGTCCAGCAAGCGCAGCTCCTGTGCCTGTGGGCTGACACATGGCAAAGGCATGGCTAAGGAGGCTTACTGCGGAGTGGAGGAGTTTCCAGAGGGGGGAAGGAGGTTTTTTCATTGCCTGGAGTTTGAATGAGTCAAGGGGCACTTCGGGAACTGCCTGGAGGTGTCTTAGGCTGCTGAATGCACGCTCAGGGCCAGGTCTGTCCCTGCACCTGACCATCAGGCACAGGTCTGCATGCCAACCCACAGGAGGGTGAGTGCCACTGCCACCCGAGCTGTGTCACAGGTGAGCTACCGGGCATGCTTTTGGTGGGATGGAAAGCAGAGCCACCAGAGAGGGCTCCCACACCCCAGGCAGCTGGAGCCAGGGATGGAGGGAGGGCTCCGAGCCCCAGCTGTGAGCCCAGGAGACAGTCAGGGACAAGGTGTGAGCAGCTGTCCTTCAGGAAGAGTCACCCACCTGGACTTACTCGGTTGTTATAGGTGTGATGAAGCACAGCTGGAGTGCTGCAGTGGATGATCAAAACTCTTCAGAAGGGACAGGCACAGAGGGAGAGGCAATGGGATAGCCCCTTACATTAGGGCATGTTTTGATTTCTAGAGCTTAATGATGGTGACAACAGGGGCAACTGTTTATGTATAGGAGTCAGTGGAAAGGCCAGCAAGGCAGATGCCATGGTGGGAGTCTGCTGGAAATACAGCACAGCAGAGAGGAAGTGATGTCTAGGAGGTGCACACAGTCTAGGAGGTTCCTGCAGTGTGTGGAAGACAACTGCCTGACACAGCTGGTGACAGAGCCGATGAGGGCAGGTGTCCCTCATCGTTTGTGAACTGAGAAGGACTGGCAGGGGATGTGGCATTTGCAGGCTGCCTAGGGCACAGTGATCGTGAAATGAAAGAGATTAATCCTTGGAGAAGTAAGGAGGGGAGCTCTGTAAACTGACACTTTGGACTCTGGAGGGAAGACTTTGGCCTGTTTAGGAAACTGGTTGACAGAGTTCCTTGGGAGGCAGTTCTGAGGGGGAAAAGGGTCAAGGAAGGCTGGACACTCTTCAAGAAAGAAATCTTAAAGGTGCAGGAGCAGGCCAATGGCATCATGGCCTGGATCAGCAACAGTGTGGCCAGCAGGACCAAGGCAGTGATTGCTCCCTTGCTCCCTAGTAAGCACTCGTGCAGCCACACCTCAAATCCTGTGTTCAGTTCTGGGCCCCTCACTGCAAGGACATTGAGGTGTTGGAGTGTGTCCAGAGAAGGGCAATGGAGTTGGGGAAGGGTCTGGAGCACAAGTCCTGTGAGGAGCAGCTGAGGGAGCTGGGAGTGTTTACCATGGAGAAAAAGAGGCTCAGGGGGGACCTTAATGGTCTCTACAACTCCCTGAAAGGAGGG